>CM062274.1:0-587500 GCA_031216635.1 Dissostichus eleginoides | reverse complement strand
ACTGTGGAAAAGCTTAATAAGAAATATTGTCCAATTCTTCTGCATTATTTCAACAGCTGGACAGCAACTCTGCTGCACTGAGCCACATAGAATACATCCTGATATCACACAGGGTACTGATGCTTTTTATCCATAATCTCTTAAAATATATAATATTTAAACGCCAAATAATCTGTCAGCATAACAACAACAATTCCTAGGAAGTTGTCCAGAAGTTGAAAACATACTGTTTCTGTGATTAGATATTCTAAACTGGAGGAGCAGTCAGATGCTGACCTCCGGCAAAGGTCTTTGGCTAGTGGTCAATTACTTTTGCTAATCTCTGCTAAAATATTAATTAAACCAATGTTTACCAAGTTAGAAGACCAGTTCCTTCATGAGGGGTAGTAGTAGTAAAAAACAACAAATACAACACATCATTTATTTTTTCCTGATCTAATGTGTCATTTCTGAGATAAGGTAACCCTTCATTGATCCCCGTAGGGATATTCAGGTGGCAGAGCAGCAACAGCACTACGAGACAAGGAAGCACGGGAGAGGACAGGGAAGAGCACAGGGAAGAGCACACACAGCTGGAAGGCGCATGTTCAAGGTCTGTGCTCTAGACTTCAACAGCGGTTGTACTTTCTGCGTCGATCCGGGCTTTCGGAGTCGACCAGAAGTTCATGTTACTGTTCTATCATGCAGTGTTGGAGAGCATCATGAGGTATGGTATCACTGCCTGGTATGGTAACTTGACAGTGCAGTCAAAGTCACAGATCACTCGCCTGGTACAGACTGCTATGAAAATGATGGGGGTTAAAAAACACCCATCTCTCCAAAACATATACGAGCAGTCCATTATCAGACAGGCACAAAAAATGGTGTCTGATCCCCCCCACATACTCCACCCAGAATTCCAGCTCCTACCTTCTGGTAGAAGATTCAGGGTTCCCAAGAGCAGGCTGTACCGCTATAAGCACTCATTCCTACCTATGTCCACTAAGCTTCTTAACATTCACATGAAATGAAATGTAGTCAAATGTAATGAAATGTACTTTTTAAATGTTGGCCATGAGGGTTGTGCAATAGGTCGCCATTGTCAGTATGTGCGTCTGTGTATTGTGTTTGTTCAAACGGTGTATGACTGATGATATGTGTATGTCTCTTAATGTTTACTATGTTTGTATATGTACATGTATGCGGAACTGCAGGACGGAGTCCAAAACAACTTTCCTTACGGGGACAATGAAGTATATCGTATCGTATCGTACACAGAGAGAAAAACCATGAGAAATAAAACAAAGGTTTGTAACAGTAAATATACAGATGTGATAATTATCTATATGATAAATATATATAATGTACGCAAGTTAGCAAGTGTTAGTCCAAGTACATGGTTGAAGAGCGGAACACAACTGGAAAGATCCAGTTTTACTTCTACTCTCCAAACACACTCAGAAAATAATAGTTTTAATTAATTTCATAGTAATTGAACACTTACAAAATGAAAGATGTTAACACTGAACACACAATCAAAGCAATAACCCTTCACATGTAAATATGAGCAAAAACCAAATCAGGTTATTTGTGGAAATGAGCAGAGAGCAGAACAGTGTGAGCATGTTCCCGTCCTCCGAGCTGTGTGAGCAGCGTTCATGAATATCGAGGTATTCAGCAGCACTTAAAGGCTTTAACACTGCACTTAATCCCCTCCACAGAAAAACCAATTTAGCAGTCATAAAGGAGCGCCTGTCCCTCTCCCTCGCCTTCTCGCTTCTCTTGCCTCTTCCTCTATCCCAACGATGAGATTAGGCTTATTAAGAGGGCTTATTGTCTGTGGTGTCATGGATACCCAGTGATTACACACTCCGTGGCTGCTCCTCCTCCGTTCACCCTCAAACCTCGCAGGGATTCGTTGCCTCCAAAGTCAAATCAATTATCCCCCCCTCCTCCACATTCACCTCTGATATCGTGCCAGACAGGCCGCACACTTCATTCTCAGCAAGCAGAGATGGCAAAAGCAGGGGGATGTCTGAACAGGGGCTGTGGGGGGGGCTCATCCCATCTTCCAGGAAATATTGCTGCTGTGCATTCATTCACAGAAATATGGATTCACACTTGAAATATGATGTTGTTTAATAACAATACATATAATGAACATTTATTTAACTGAATATGAGAACTACAAGTGTTGTTGTTCCTATTGTTTCTGTTCATTCCCCTCTTTGATCAACTGCATATGAGGGAAAAGGACTTCCTGAATGGGAAGTGATCTCACCTCTGACCTGTTAGCTACCACCAGAGTTATGAGACAATGATTTGTGTTATTCAGGAACCCCCTGCTGTGTGTGTGTGCTCACAGCCTGGATGTAAACCCTGGGGGAGCCTGAGGGCCTACATGGAGCCCCTGCAGACCTGGTCTAAAGAGGGGTGAGAGGGCCAAGAGGGGTGACAGCTTTAAATGTTCCCCTGCGGCCGTGGCACTTGACCCCAGCTGCCCCTTTGAAACCCTTGTTCATGGCTGATCTCATCCACTTTTTCCCTAGTGCAAGTATTTCAAGCAGGCTTTATAGACTGCAGCAGTGTGCTGAGCCTGGATACACCTTCAGAGCTCACAAATAATAAGACAAATACAACATTGGGCTAAAATAGCCACTGGCTTACTGTTCAGGAATGTCTTTATACCTCTTTGTTGGGTCACATCAGTTGTGGCAGTGGAGTTAAGGAGTCAGACCTCTAATCCTGCCCAGAGCCCAGACCTGATCCCCACAAGCATCGTACCGGCCGTAAAAGTGTTGAGAGTCCCATGAGAGCTGGCTGACCTTGAGCTGAGACCAGGGCCACCCCCTAGATTAGAAAAAGCCTTTTGGAAAGAAATGACACAGAGAGAATGAACAGAGGTGAGGAGGACAGAGACACAGGAAGAGAAACAGAATGTATAATTGTGCTTGTGCATGAACGGGTTATCTCTTGTCAATAGACCCTGAACACAAAGGTTTGTATGTGAGGAAAAAGAGGGGGGCTTGGCCTGAGTGGGACTGTGAGGAGTGTGTATGTGCTTGTGTGTATGTGTGTATACGCAGACAGCAGAAAGGTCTGGAACACAGGAGACCCTGGCCCCTGATAGGCACTCATGAAGCCTGTCCAGCAGGTTAGCGGCGACATAATTAAAAAGATAAACCTTATGAGCAGGGCACAGAGATAAGGGCCGTAATGAGAGCGAGGCGGGAGATCACCCAATGAGAGGAGAACAGGGGGGTTAGAAGGCGGTCTCAGGGGAAATAAACCCCGACCTGTCAATCATCTGCCAGAGATAAGTGCGGATATGGAGCCCCGGAGCAGATGTAGGGGAGCATGATCTGAGCGTAATGTAGTCAGGGGTCTCCTTAAAGCAGGGTCTTTAGTGAGGTAGATCCAACTACAAGTAGCCTGGCATGGAGAAGCAAACCTGAGGACAGCATGCAGACGTCTCATCGGTTACAAGGGCTGTGTCTCCGGACATGGTGCGAAATTCATGTTTGGGGACTTTTTGTGATTAGGGTGCATCACTAGCGCAAACCACAGTCATCTGGACCGTCTGAAGTCATCAATGCTGATATTTAGTTAAGTGCTTAAATAATAATAATGATACACTTTATTTACACAGCACCTTTCATGCAAGATGCAGCCCAAAGGGCTTTACCCAACAAGACAAGATACATAAAAATAACAATGAGTAAAAAATAAAGAGGGAGGAACATCATTAAAATCAAGTTATTAAAAACAAACAGAAAGAGTGAGTTCACAGACCCATTAAACAATGAAACATGCACAGTGATACCACTAACATTACTCCAAATTAAAAGCCAAATTAAAAAGATGGGTCTTTAACTTTTAAAGAGTTTGCTGTTCTAAGATCGAATGGGAGGCTGTTCCACGGCCAACAAACGTGCTTTCTACAATATAAACACATGAAAACTAATGCTAAACCAATTCCATGTTTTCAATCTCCAGTGACTGAATACCTCACTCCTCCCCACCAGCCAGGGAGCATACCATGATTTCTGTTGTTGCTGAAAACCAGTGCCTAAGTGGCGAGAATGACCTTAAAACAGTAAAGTTGCATGACAAACAAAAGTGATATGTCTGTGTGTAGCTTACAGTAAGATAAAGCCCCATCAAGCTGAGAGCAATGTGCAGAGTGCATGTGGGTTGCTATGAGCTATCACTACACTGGCAGGACACACTGTGTGGTGTGGAAACACCGACAGATCTGTGTTGCTCAGGTTTTGCACATTCAGCCCAGAAGCAAATGTGATGTGAATTTTACACCAGCTTCCTCTTCCCTCACTTCTCTATTTCCCTGCAATACCTGGATTATTATGACTAAAATGAACTCCAGTCAGTGCTCTGCTGTAAAGGGTCACTACCGTCTGAGCACACCTGCAGTGATCCGGCCCAGCAGCAGCGGGGGGTGGGGTGTTATGGCCCAGACAGACTCAGCTCCTTCATGGCCTGCAGCTCAGCCTCACAGCTGCGTGAATAACAGACATGTATTCGTATAGCGAGTAATTCCCACCCTTCAAAACACACATATAACAATCTGTTCCAGCTGCAGACGTACGACTCTCTCCCACTCGGGGGTGTAAATGAACTGGAGCACTCTCTCTTCCTGCCAGTGTACAGGAGGGAGGGGTGGGGGGGGAAGACTGACAGTTGGCTTGTCGCTGCGACACTCCGCTGCTCCTGCAGAGCTGTGAACGCAGGCGTCTCCTGTGAGGCCCCCCCCCCTGTTCCTCTCCTCTTCTGTCTTTGACGGAGCACCTGAGGGGGAGCACCTGAGGAGGAGCACCTGAGGAGGAGCACCTGAGGGGCAGCACCTGAGGAGGAGCACCTGAGGGGGAGCACCTGAGGAGGAGCACCTGAGAAGGAGCACCTGAGGGGGAGCACCTGAGAAGGAGCACCTGAGGGGGGGCACCTGAGGGATAGGACCTGAGGGGGAGCACCTGAGGGGGAGCGCTTGAGGGGGAGCACCTGAGGAGGAGCACCTGAGGGGGGGCACCTGAGGGAGAGGACCTGAGGGGGAGCACCTGAGGGGGAGCGCTTGAGGGAGAGGACCTGAGGGGGAGCACCTGAGGGGGAGCGCTTGAGGGGGAGCACCTGAGGAGGAGCACCTGAGGGGGGGAACCTGAGGAGGAGCACCTGAGGGGGGGCACCTGAGAAGGAGCACCTGAGGGGGGGAACCTGAGGGGGAGCACCTGAGGAGGAGCACCTGAGGGGGGAACCTGAGAAGGAACACCTGAGGGGGGGAACCTGAGGGGGGGAACTGAGGGGGAGCACCTGAGGGGGAGCACCTGAGGAGGAGCACCTGAGGGGGGGCACCTGAGAAGGAGCACCTGAGGGGGGGGGCACCTGAGGGGGAGCACCTGAGGGGGAGCACCTGAGGGGGAGCACCTGAGGAGGAGCACCTGAGGGGGGGCACCTGAGGAGGAGCACCTGAGGGGGGGAACCTGAGAAGGAGCACCTGAGGGGGGGCACCTGAGGGGGGGAACCTGAGGGGGAGCACCTGAGGGGGAGCACCTGAGGAGGAGCACCTGAGGGGGGCACCTGAGAAGGAGCACCTGAGGGGGGGAACCTGAGGGGGGGGGAACCTGGGGGGGGGGGGGCACCTGGGGGGAGCACCTGAGGGGGAGCACCTGAGGAGGAGCACCTGAGGGGGGGCACCTGAGGAGGAGCACCTGAGGGGGGAACCTGAGAAGGAGCACCTGAGGGGGGGCACCTGAGGGGGGGAACCTGAGGGGAGCACCTGAGGGGGAGCACCTGAGGAGGAGCACCTGAGGGGGGGCACCTGAGAAGGAGCACCTGAGGGGGGGAACCTAAGGGGGGGGGGAACCTGAGGGGGGGGGGCACCTGAGGGGGAGCACCTGAGGGGGAGCACCTGAGGGGGAGCACCTGAGGAGGAGCACCTGAGGGGGGGCACCTGAGGAGGAGCAGGAGGAGAAGCACCTGGGGGGGAGCAGGAGGAGAAGCACCTGAGGAGGAGCAGGAGGTGGAGCACATGAGGGGGAGCACCTGAGGAGCACCTGAGGAGCACCTGAGGAGGAGCAGGAGGAGGAGGAGTGCCTGAGGAGGAGCACCTGAGGATGAGCAGGAGGAGGAGTACCTGAGGAGGAGCACCTGAGGAGGAGCAGGAGGAGGAGTACCTGAGGAGTACCTGAGGAGGAGCACCTAAGAAGGAGCACCTGAGGAGGAGCAGGAGGAGAAGCACCTGAGGGGGAGCACCTGAGGGGGAGCAGGAGGAGCAGGAGGAGGAGTACCTGAGGAGGAGCAGGAGGAGCAGGAGGAGCAGGAGGAGGAGTACCTGAAGAGGAGCACCTGAGGAGGAGCAGGAGGAGGAGTACCTGAGGAGGAGCACCTGAGGAGGAGCACCTGAGGAAAGGCACCTGAGGAGGAGCAGGAGGAGGAGCACCTGAGGAGGAGCAGGAGGTGGAGCACATGAGGGGGAGCACCTGAGGAGCACCTGAGGAGCACCTGAGGAGGCGCAGGAGGAACAGGAGGAGCAGGAGGAGCAGGAGGAGGAGTACCTGAGGAGGAGCACCTGAGGAGGAGCAGGAGGAGGAGTACCTGAGGAGGAGCACCTGAGGAGGAGCAGGAGGAGGAGTACCCGAGGAGGAGCACCTGAGGAGGAGCAGGAGGAGGAGTACCTGAGGAGGAGCACCTGAGGAGGAACACCTGAGGAGGAGCAGGAGGAGGAGTACCTGAGGAGTACCTGAGGAGGAGCACCTGAGAAGGAGCACCTGAGGAGGAGTACCTGAGAAGGAGCAGGAGGAGAAGCACCTGAGGGGGAGCACCTGAGGAGGAGCAGGAGGAGGAGTACCTGAGGAGCACCTGAGGAGGAGCACCTGAGGAGGAGCACCTGAGGAGAAGCACCTGAGGAGCACCTGAGGGGGAGTACCTGAGGAGCACCTGAGGAGGAGCAGGAGGAGAAGCACCTGAGGGGGAGCACCTGGGGGGGAGCACCTGAGGAGGAGCAGAAGGAGAAGTCCCTGAGGGGGAGCACCTGGGGGGGAGCACCTGAGGAGGAGCAGGAGGAGAAGCACCTGAGGAGGAGCAGGAGGTGGAGCACATGAGGGGGAGCACCTGAGGAGGAGCAGGAGGAGCAGGAGGAGGAGCACCTGAGGAGGTGCAGGAGGAGCAGGAGGAGGAGCACCTGAGGAGGAGCAGGAGGAGCAGGAGGAGGAGCACCTGAGGAGGAGCAGGAGGAGGAGCACCTGAGGAGGAGCAGGAGCACATGAGAGGGAGCACCTGAGGAGCACCTGAGGAGGAGCAGGAGGAGGAGGAGGAGGAGCAGGAGGAGGAGTACCTGAGGAGCACCTGAGGAGGAGCAGGAGGAGGAGCAGGAGGAGGAGCAGGAGCACATGAGAGGGAGCACCTGAGGAGCACCTGAGGAGGAGCAGGAGGAGCAGGAGGAGGAGCAGTAGGAGGAGCAGGAGGTGGAGCACCTGAGGAGCACCTGAGGAGGAGCAGGAGGAGCAGGAGGAGCAGGAGGAGCAGGAGGTCTGATCCCCCTGTGATGCAGTCACAATGTTCAACGCTGGTGGAAATGAAGGAATCAGAAAGTGCTCCTGTGTTTCCTCTGCAGGTTCAGCAGCGATGACGTGATGGAGACAAAGACTCATCATTAGCACTGTTCCTCAGAGGAAGCCCTCTGCTGATCACAGATCAGTCTCGCTTTATTCAATGAGCAGCACCCAGCTGCATGAATCTTGGTAATATCGCATGTTGCCTTTTGATTACAACACTCAGTGGTGGAAGAAGATCTCAGAGTTTTTACTAAAGTAATAGTAGCAATACCAAAATGTTAAATGAATGTTATAATTAAAAGTCCTACTTTCAGAACAATAAAAACTTCACCTACCAAGATGAACTGTACTTTTGATGCATAATGGCCCATTTCAGAATCAAATATATATACTTATTGTATTATGATATTAATGCACGAATGTGTTCATCACAGCTGGATAATGTAGAACAAAGGACTGGATATAATGCTGCTGGATATGCTATAATTACATGTCAATGTCTGTTTATGATTTAGTTAGTTACTTTAGTTCATTAGTTAGTTACTTTAGTTCATTAGTTAATTACTTTAGTTCATTAGTTAGTTAGTTTCCACCACTGGAAATGTTGATAATTCAAAACATTGTTCTGTTTTCTTCTCTGGCTTTAAACACAAAGAACTATATGACTTGTGTACATGTATTGTTGCCACATTGTTGTGCACTGATGATTGTGCAGGCCGTGTGAGCGAGCTGCTGGGCCGAGGAATGCCCTGCAGGCCGTGTGAGCGAGATGCTGGGCAGAGGAATGCCCTGCAGGCCGTGTGAGCGAGCTGCTGGGCAGAGGGATGTCCTGCAGGCCGTGTGAGCGAGCTGCTGGGCAGAGGGATGTCCTGCAGGCCGTGTGAGCGAGCTGCTGGGCAGAGGGATGTCCTGCAGGCCGTGTGAGCGAGCTGCTGGGCAGAGGGATGTCCTGCAGACCCCTGCAGAAAAGAGAGTCAGCAAAGCCTCACATATGGAACCATGATATGTTTTATATCTTTACCTTTCAAATGTTTGGAGATTTACTGTTAATCAACCTTTTCTTTAATTTAACATACTGTTAGTTATTAATATATATGAAAGAGCATCATGTTTTATAAGATCTTTTATGTTTTGTATGTTGAAATCTTAATTTATAGAGCAAGTCTTTTTCTTCAGTCCTGCGGTATGGGTTTGAATCCTAGACGTGGAGCTTTGACTCACTCCGTTAAACTCTCGGTCCCCTGGGAACAAAGTTCATCCGCCCTGTCTGCTAAGAGTTATTTACATCGCGCTCTTTGAATTACAAGCTGTTTTATTCCAAATGCTACCTTTACAGCAGAGCCTTGTTGAATGAGTCCTTTCTGGGAACCCGGCAGGATCTTTATTGTCCTGTTTATTGTGGTTTGGCATGCGTTCTGTTCAGGGTTCACATGGGTCACCGTTAAGCCTGGCTTCATTTCAATTCATGAGTAATGAAATGGTGGGGAAAAATGATTCACAACCAAGATTTAGTGTACCATCTTCAGTGCTGAGAGGGAAACAGGGAGCACCATAGGACACATTCACCACTCCGGACACTAACAGAAATAAACGTTTACAAATGACTTTATTTAATTATTTAACAACATATTGATAGTCACTGTATTGGCACTATGGCTTTGACCAAGTGTGGCCCTTTGACGTAGCTCTATTCTTGGAGCAGGAGCCTGAGTCCCTCAGCACCAGGACATTGGTTACATACATGTTATCTGTACACTGGCGCCGCAAATAGAGGATTTCACAGCAGAGCCGGGGGGGATGACAGAGCCAGAGCGCTATGTGGCCTCTCGCCTAGCTCAAAGCACAATAGCAACTGTGGGATTGATAATTTATCTTCTCTCTCCACCTCCTGGCTCCTCAGAGGCGCTCAGTTGTTCCCAGTGATACCAGAAACTGATGCATTATGGGTCAGGATTGATGCTGCCCCCTCTTCTCTCAGTAAGGAAGAGGAGCCAGCCTCCAAGTGTTTGATGTACAGACAGAACTGTTGTAAAAATATAGTAAAATGTAATAGTAAACAATGAAACAATGAATGGTGGATGAAAGGACGCTGCTCCACACAGACACTGAGTTAAACAACAACACGTTGATGTAATCCTCCTACATGCTCAACCATTTTACACCTACAGTAACTGTTGGCGCCCCACACATGGGAACAGG
Organism: Dissostichus eleginoides; assembly: GCA_031216635.1. Classification (NCBI taxonomy): domain Eukaryota; kingdom Metazoa; phylum Chordata; class Actinopteri; order Perciformes; family Nototheniidae; genus Dissostichus; species Dissostichus eleginoides. The sequence goes on along the minus strand of CM062274.1, from coordinate 577,757 downwards.
ATGTAACTGCAGACCTGTACTTGAACTGGCTCTTTGTTCATACCTTCTGCAGGATTTATGGTCTGGAAATGGTTGGTTAAAGACTTAAAGATTTGAAGATTAGTTCAAGGTAAGATGACTCCTTGTTAATGTTCCTTTCTCAGGCAAAATCTCTATCTAGTGATTCATAATCAAAATTGTTGTATTTCCTGTTCCTATGACCTGTTTGCATTGAGATCCAGCAGGGGCGTGCTCAGCCCGATCCAACGTGCTAGTCCACACTGTGCCACTAGAAAGTGCTCTACAGCAGCTTATCATTCATCTTACACCCCTCTTTGTGCACTCCATTCCTCCATCTGTCTCTCTTTCCACCTTCACACCAGACTCCTTGGACAAACTTCTGCTTTTAATTTTGAATAGGAGCCATAGAGAATGTGATTCAAAAGTGTGAAGAAGAAGAAGAAGAAGAAGAAGAAGAAGAAGAAGAAGAAGAAGAAGAAGAAGAAGAAGAAGAAGAAGAAGAAGAAGAAGAAGAAGAAGAAGAAGAAGAAGAAGAAGAGTGCAGTCTACCTCCAGCACGCCGTCCCCAGAGTCTCTTTCTCCGTGTGGTCGACGAACACACAGGAAGAGAGGTAATGTGTCCGCTGGGAGCCTCTGCTCTCAGAACAAGCTTCTTCTTCCCCTTGTATTCATATGATCTGTGTTCAACAGAAGGTTTCTGTCTGTATTCTGAGTTATATTTTAAGCAGGTACAAGTCAGCAGAATAGGGATCTTTCACTGAGAGCTATATCTCTATATAGCAAAAAAGCACTGCGCCTTGAATAGCAGTACTACTGAAGCCACTGAGCAGCCTGAAGGTTCGGCTGCTGCACCACACAAAGCATGGCAAGCATAGTGAAGCATGTATAAGAAGCCATTCTATTATGGATCAGAGATCATTTTGGTTGTCAATAAACAAGTAAATAAATATAATAATTACATTAGAATCAATTCTCATTGAACTGATGTTCCAAACTTTCAGACACATTTCATTATCTGGTTGTCAGGTGTAGCAAATCCTACAGCAAGAAGCCTACAGCAAGAAGCCTACAGCAAGAAGCCTAGAGCAAGAAGCTTACAGCAAGAAGCCTACAGCAAGAAGCCTAGAGCAAGAAGCCTAGAGCAAGAAGCCTACAGCAAGAAGCTTACAGCAAGAAGCTTACAGCAAGAAGCCTAGAGCAAGAAGCTTACAGCAAGAAGCCTACAGCAAGAAGCCTACAGCAAGAAGCCTAGAGCAAGAAGCCTACAGCAAGAAGCCTACAGCAAGAAGCCTACAGCAAGAAGCTTACAGCAAGAAGCCTACAGCAAGAAGCTTACAGCAAGAAGCCTACAGCAAGAAGCTTACAGCAAGAAGCTTACAGCAAGAAGCTTACAGCAAGAAGCCTACAGCAAGAAGCGAGAGAAATCATTTAGGTCAAATTGGCAGTACCAAAGCATTACAGTCTGGTAGGGACAGATACAGGAAATATTCTCTAACAGCCGTAACCATGACATCTACACTCTACAAAGATAGCGTGAATTAAAAATGGAAAACATACATCGAGATAGGAATTTAGCTTTGTCTTTACTTTTACTTGTGGTGGAATACAATAAATCTATAACAATGGATACATATTATAAAAACGTTTATTGTAAAAAGTCTCAGATGCCAAAATGAACACATGCTGACAGTTTATATAAAATCCTAAATGTGTTTTTTTTTCAAAAACGTAAAAAGTAATTATAGAAAAATATTAATTTCATAATTATTTAATGAGTCAACTGAGCCATAAAACATCCCTAGAGTTTTAGACAATCCAGATAACAGTTCCTGCACCCAAATTGATATGTGCATGCTGCAATGGCCCTATGTCTTCTCCAGAGTAATAAATGTTAATGGCACATCAAGGGGACATTATGGAGTCATGGTACAGCGGCTCTTCATTTAGAGCCGCACACGAGAGGAACTAAAGGCCAACTGTGTCAGGATGCCCTGCCTGCTGACCTGTAATGACCAATCCATTCTGATTAATTGGATCCTTTAACGAGCATCCAGTGACAATTATATGTGAGCTCCAGGGGGAAAGGTGCAGGATGTTAGGGGGGTCCCCGTGGAGTTCTGCTTCACTGGTCCCAGATCCTTCCAGGGGCCCCCTGAGAGCTCGGGGCCCCCTCTTTGAGAGGAGCAGCAGGCTGGGCTGAGTTTAGCACAAAAGATGGCTGGACCTGCTCTCTGGGGGGTGTGTGTGTGTGTGTGTGTGTGTGTGTGTGTGTGTGTGTGTGTGTGTGTGTGTGTGTGTGTGTAAGAAAATAAAAACTGTTGCCTCATATGGAAATGAAAAATGTTATTCAGCCATATCATATAATGTATAATTATTGAACTATGTCAAATGTCTTGTCGATAGAAATAAATGATGTAATATTAAGCAGTGTTGTGGAGTATTCTTATAATTGTAATGTTGAGCAAACAATGGAAATAATAAGCGCACTCATTTCAAAACATTATAAATGAGTGTTATATTAAAAAAACAATATTAAGCTCTGGTTAACGATAATTTCAAATAAAGGCTTTAACTCTCGGCACTAGGCATTTCAGTTTTCTAATAAGAAGCTTATTCACAACCAAGATTTAGTTGGTTGTGATTAATTATAAATTAAATAATTAATTTATAAATAATTACCATTATTTATAATAAGAAGCGTATTAGAAAACTGGCACATTAAATTAAGCTTAAGAATACGTAAAATAACATGCTTACAAGCTAACACAATATATCCTATGGTGCAAGTATTAAATGTAAATTGCTAAAAATAAAACAGTGCTTGTTATATGGAACACTTAAAAACTGATTTGAGAATCAGTTTTCAAACATTATTTGACAAAGACACATACAGTATATAATAGTGTTTCCTAACTCACATATGTGAGAGCAGTGAATGGGAGGATAGACTTCTGGCTTTATCGGACCGTGCAGGTTAAGTAGAGGCTCCACGTGAGAGGAGAGAGGGCTGATGGATTCAATTACTCTCCCTTGTCCATTCAACAAAGAACATAATTAGCACTCATGGTGATAGCAGCAGCCATGAACTCTCTCTCTCTCTCTCTCTCTCTCTCTCTCTCTCTCTCTCTCTCTCTCTCTCTCTCTCTCTCTCTCTCTCTCTCTCTCTCTCTCTCTCTCTCTCTCTCTCTCTCTCTCTCTCTCTCTCTCTCTCTCTCTCACACTCACACTCACACTCACACACACACACACACTCACACTCACACTCACACTCACACACACACACACACACACACACACACACACACACACACACACACACACACACACACACACACACAATGCTTAGTCCCCCAGGGAGGGCTCCTGTATTTTGTTGACTCATTGCTAAAATGAATCCACATTAGGTACAGTAGGTCAAAGGTCGTAAGGATGTGAGCTGTGATGTAAATCACAGCAGTTACTTTGTTTTGTTTTTTAAATATGGCTGTAGGCTTTGTCAAATTTAGGTAAAAAAAACTGTGGCAATTACAGTTGAAATACATTAGCCACATAATCATTCATTCATTCATTTATTGACTCACACAAGCTGACCATGAAATGGAAAGAAAAACACGTTTATAATACACACACACAGAGTCATGCCACATTTAACTAATTACAAAACATATAGACAGACATCACGAACACACAACAATTTCTCAACAGTTGTGAAATGCCTGTACTGCTGTTCACCAAACCGCTGGCGGAATGAACAAAAGCATCATTTCAACAGTCAGCTGACAATATTTGGGCAAATTAGCATTCATCAATTCAATTTGCAAACATTTCCTGTGTTCTCAATGCAAGAGCTTTCCTAAATGAACCTCTGTGATTAGAATCAGCAAGTGATCCCAGTCAGGGCCTTTCATCCAGCCGTGCTTCTGTCTGGGTCGTGATAGAAAACTCTTTTCACTGACTGGCATAATAGTCCACCTGAATCCCGTTAATTACTGTGATGGTAAGATATGGATAGGGCACTATACGGATGGTAATTGAAGAAATGTGTGAAACCACCCCCGCCATTATTAATCCACATAATTTCCTCTTTCATTTCAAATTAATTGGTATAAAATGCTTGCTACATTAGCCTCATAATGAAAGGCAATAATCTACGAAAAATGTACAAGAGCAAGACCTTCTCTGCAGGTTGAAATTAATTAAATTCCTTTTTTGCCATATTTCATTGAAATGCACTCATTTGGGGCCAGCCAGTATCAGGCCCTTCGTCATTCAAGGGGCACTGATGAGAGAAAAAAAGGTGAACTGTTGAGAAGAACCCAACTGTCAGCAAATTTGGTTCCAAATTAATTATTTCAGCCCGATAACCCTTTTCATCTCTTTTGACTCACTTTATAGAAAGAGCCAATTAATTATGTCAAACATGCTCTCTCCTTTTTGCTCCCCAGTGTAGGCAGGCAGGCTGATGGGGATGTTTACTGTAAGAGGATGGGATGATGGTGGCGTGTGTGTGTGTGTGTGTGTGTAGGGGGGGGATGTTACGGAACAGCCTGCCCCTAATCTTGACACACCTGTCAGGCATACAGCTCGTTATCTAGGCACTGAGGGCCCTGGCTGCTCTGTCAGGAGCCGGGCTATAACAACATCCACACACACACACACACACACACACCACACACAACACACACACACACACACACACACACACACACACACACACACACACACACACACCACACACACACACACACACAGTCCACTGTTAAAATTCACTCAATTAGCCCACCACACAGTCTTAGAATTAATGAGCTGGGAAGAAAGTTGACGGTCAATGGATGTTGTTTCTCATAATAATTTACATTGGCGTTTTTTTCATTGACCATGAAACCGTGTTTTCATCATTGCGGTCATGTTCTCAGTAGGCACATTAAAACATTTGTATGCAAATCAGCTAATGCTAGAGAGTTGGTAAAGGCAACATGCAGGAACGTCCTCCACAAAAAACTGCTGTAACAAGAACATTATTACACACCATAATGGTTGCCGTAAATAATGACCGGAGCAGAGGAAAAAGTCAGGTGTTGTAAAATAAAGACCTACAATTTCCACGTTGGATGGTGGAGACTGCTGTTTATGTGAAACCAAATGTCAACATTGACTAATCTTGTCTTAACAAACGCATATAAACGCTGCTGAAGGTTAATCCAATGTCTCTGTGTCCCTTTGAAATGATTACTGATAATCCATCATAACATTTATGTCAATAAACCCAGTTTTCATATAGAGTGTAACGGAGCTTTCGGTTTGGGCATCACTCTCACTCCTCATACAGTCATTGGTTCTGAGCATGTCATTTTCGAGCCTGAGACCTGAAAAACAGTCTTGGGGTTTAACAGGTTAAGATTTTTATTGTCAGAGTTCAGTAAGTCGGTACTGCACAAAGGTGTATACAGCGTAAGTAACCAAGGTGATGGTTTGTGGCGGATCAGTTAAACGGCAATACGGACTGTTGTACGACCTCACTGGTGGTTCTATATGAGCGCGTTGCTCCGATAATCTCGCTTGCCACTCACTCCCCCTCTCCCCGCTCTTTCTGAATATCAGGGAAACATTGAAAGGAGGCGCCAACCAACAGCGAATCACTGACTGGGTGGACGTTACCGTGAGTGACCACCGGTATTTGACATTTCCGGTTGTTGCAGTGTAAGAGGACCAATCATCCCGCTCTCTCCATGTGGCGTCTCCATAGCTCGTAGTTTGTAGCTCTTAGCTTTTACCTGACGTGTTGTTTCATATTGAGGCTCACAACTCAACAACACAGCCTATACACATGTGACCATTCAAGATATGACGTCACTTTTTTTTCCCTCTTGGTAAGGACCTTCATCAGCAAAGAATGCCTGAAGCTCTGCTCCTCAGAGTTAGTGGCAGATGTGTGAAAGGCAGCTAAGTGCTGGCTCTCAGCTCGGTGCTGAGTGACTGACATGTGCCGTGACACCAAAATGAGAGCGTGACAACATGGCTGTGTCCACAGGCCTTAGGAAGGGCATGTCCTGCCTGAGCATGTGGCTGAGGCTGTGACACCTGGAGCCAGATGCGGCCTGAAGAATTCACAAATCGCTGAGTCATCTGTTAGACGAGAGAGGGAGCCTGTAGCATCGCTGCCGGCAAGACTCCTGAAGAGCTGGTTACAAAAGTGTATCATTCTTGCCTTGGGAAAAAAGGTGGGAATTCACACCCTCTCATCCTTGAGGCCCTTCTGCATAGTTGCTACAGCTGACTGCACTTTGTCAGTCATGGGGAACCACCATACCCCAATCTGGGGAAACAGAGGTGTGTCCCTTTCTTGGCCATATCCTGTTTATTCATTTGAAAACAAACATATTTCTGACAGATTTCCTAGTTGTGTGTCCTATTATTTTAATATTTATTGTTTTGACTTAAATCTCTCTAAAACCAGCATTTCTTTATCAGACGCATCTTTTTTTTCCTGGAAGCAGTTTAACTGCAACCTTATAATCACCTTTCAAAAATCATAATACAGGTTTGCACTGCTCCAAAATACAGTAAAAACTTTAACTGGAGATCCAGCTTTCCCTGATTTTATAGCCAAGCAAAACTCATTTTCTCACTTTGACATAAAACTACATTTTTATTAAATGTATTATTTATTGTAATTATTGACCTTAGCTATATCTTAATAAAACCTACAACAAAAGTATTTGGTAATTTTACTCATCTTTATAGTTCATTTTTCCTCTTCAACAACATTTCAGATCTATTTTTCTTTCAGTTTAAGAGACCATGTTCAATATGACTGAACAAAGTGCAGATTATATTAAACGCAGGCTGAAATCAAAGCGCAGACAATACACTAAGATATGGAATCTACTGTTGACCCTCAGCCCCCTCATAAACACTTTCACACAGGAGGGTTTGGGGATCACTTTACCTTGCATGTGTGTGAGAGCAGTTAGCTGGCTAGTGATTCTCAAAGCTACAATATTTTTTGTGAACTGTGAGTGTGCAAGATACTGCTGCACTGTGGACCGATTTTAATTGATTCAAGAAGTTTTTTAATTGATCACATTTATTGATCTGCATGCCATCAGTACAAGTCCAAGGTCTGTATTATTCAATATCTGTTATCTAAACCTTTACATTATAAAAGGTTAAGAATACAATAATATTAATGACACAACTTTATCTCTAGCCTACATTTTTTAATTGACAACTCAGCAATGGTCATGAGCCAATAATTACTTTAAACAAAATATTTTAACAATTTGGGAAATATGCTCATTTGCTTTGAGAGTGAAATAAACACATGCACACTGATTGGTCTGATCAGCCCCTAGTTTTGCAGCTATAGGCTTAGACTGTCGGGGGACACCTTACTTCTTCTCCTGAGCAGTGGCGAACCGTGTCTATCACAACTGGACCTTCTGTAGACACACACACCCCGCCGTAATAATGGCCGTCTTTTTACTGAATTGTCGTCTTGAAAAGGGTACTCACAACAATTCCGCAACAACTTCCTCTTCACCTGTTGCACTTGTCATTTCAACGTTAAAAACAATAAAACGGCATGAATTGCTTCGTCGCATTCATCTAGATCCTCTGTCTCGAGCCAGTTAACTACCGGGCCTTCGAGAGTACCCTGGAACCGAGGGAAACTCTGAAATAATACGCCCATTGGCTACAAATCAATATATGATTGGTTGATCAAACTGTCAGTCCAAACGTACGCTCTCATTCAGTGCAACGGCCAGGGCATTCTATCAAGGATATAGAATACCTTGGTTGAAGGATATTCTACCCAGAGACCCAGAACAAGATCTGATTGGTTGCTTTCTTTTCTAACACAAAACCACTGAAATGCGTAGTGCATGGTCCGAGAAGGACAAACAAGTCAACGTAACACTGTAATATTACAGATCAACAACACAGATACGATTCTCATTTATTCATTTTATTTACATTTTATTACATTTTATTTATATAATTAAATCGATATTTTGTTTGTTTTATCTGAGTGTTCCAGGGTATTCTCTGAATACCTTGAAGGCCCTGACGGTTCGCCACTGCTCCTGAGTAGTGGATCCTGAGTCCTGGATCCTGAGTCATGAGTCCTGGATCCTGAGTCCTGGATCCTGAGTACTGAGTCCTGAGTACTGAGTCCTGGATCCTGAGTCCTGCATCCTGAGTCCTGGATCATTGGTCCTGGATCCTGAGTCCTGAATCCTGAGTCCTGGATCCTGAGTCCTAGATCCTGAATCCTGGATCCTGAGTCCTGGATCCTGAGTCCTGCATCCTGAGTCCTGCATCCTGAGTCCTGGATCCTGAGTCCTGGAGCCTGAATCCTGGATCCTGAGTCCTGGATCCTCAGTCCTGGATCCTGAGTCCTGAATCCTGGATCCTGAGTGCTGGATCCTTAGTCCTGGATCCTGAGTCGTGGCTGAACCTGTCACTGTGGTCCTGCCTGACTCTCACCATACTACTTCTCCGATGGCTCCCACAGGATTGTTGACATCCTCCTGGATTAATCTTATTATAGACACATGCATTTCCAAACATTTGGACTACCTATGTTGTAAATGTATTATCTTTTCAATTTACACAACATCTATTGCACGTCTGTCCGTCCTGGGAGAGGGATCCTCCTCTGTTGCTCTCCCAGAGGTCTCTTCTATTTCTCCCCATTAACTGGGGGGTTTCTTGTCCGATGTGAGGGTCCAAGGACAGAGGGGGTCGTATTCGTATTCATATTCTGTACAAATATGTATAAGAATACTCTGAACCAGCGGTGGCTCTTTATTGGACTTCTTTGGAAGTCATGGATTGGCCATAACAAACACTCTGTTGGAACATAAGGATGCTTATAATGGTACCAGAGCACCATAGGCAGAAGGTTGATGATCGATTTTGTTATGGTATCATCGGACCTGAGGCCGTTGGTCAAATCCACCCTCAATGATAGAGGCAGAGCAGGAGAATGATGGGGAATCAACTTCAATCTCCTTGGAGGAGGTCACTGAGGTAGTTAACCAACTGCACAGTGATAAATCCAACCGGGTATCATGGCAAGACGTGAACATGTGACGATTTACCATGCTGGGAGACGTGAAGATGTCACGATTTCGTCCCTTCAAACGTGACAGTTACACGGTATTGTTAACATGGCCCAACCAGTGGAGAAATACCCGGAAATGCCAAGCAAATGCTCTGCCACGACGGTCGGTTGTTATTGTCAATATTAATATAATAATGATTTATTTTTTAATAGTCACACTCGATTTTGCCGATTTTCTTGTTGCCCCAGCTGGTCGACACCTCTTTTAGCAGAAACAAAGGCTACATTAATGTATTAAATCGATGTTAATCCATGTGTATGGATGTGGAATTAACGGACGTGACGTTGTGCGATTGCGTTGCCAGGCAACAGCTTCGGTTCATGTTAATTTACAAACTCTTCAACTAGAACCCTAGTTATATTTAAAAACATTTTAGAAGGCCTCACGAAATACTTTAATGTAAATTAAAATTTAAATGTGAAGGAATGTGTGTATAACAAAATACATCCGTCATAAACATAAACCTTGAACCCTTGAACCTTGAACAATACCGGAAACAGACGTAGGCAAGATCCTCAGCTCGATGATTGGATGGTTTAGCCGCAATGCACGTGGGATATGGTGTTTATGTGATGTGAAATCCGAAAACATTTTTTAAAAATAAAATAATACTTTATTCCGAGTGTGCTTGCTTTTCTCTTTGAAAGTCATCACATAACGGCATTGTAATACACGGTTCGGCTGCATTAAATATTACATATATGCCGTAGTTCTCTATTTATAGAGCCCTGATGAGAAACATCAGGGCTTTGTTCTAGACAAACAGGAAGAACTGCCGCCAAAACTGAAAACGTGACGTGGATCATAAATATATCAGCAATTAAACAACATCTTACATTTATTTTCACACAATACGTCTCCTTGCAGTATCAACACTAATTCGGCTGACTTTTATATTTGATCCAATTGGTAGATAGGCTGTATTTACACCATAACGGTGCACAGCTGATAGAAAGTGACACCTACTGGTTAAAGCACGTTATTGAATTTTATTATTTTTATTATTAGATATTATTAGGAGGATGTGCAAAACAGACTAATAAGGCTTTATTTAAACATTAAAGAATACTTTAGGTTAAGGTCTTCTTTTGAATAAGAAAAAAGCTTTGGGGGTATAGAAGAAGAATATGGAGGGATAAAACCCTCTTTAATGGTCACACATGCAGAGCACACAGCACACACAGTGAAATTTGTATCTACAGATAAATATTAAGCCTGACAAAGTACTTAACGTCTAATATATTGCTTTCCTGCAATGTTAACTATGTTTAAGCACTTATTTTAACTGATATTATACATAATGTATTATACTCTTATAAGATGTATGTAGATAGTATAAGAAATGTGCAGAATATGACAGTTTAATGGTGGAGGTATACACACATATTGATAGATGTCTTGTAATGCACTGTTGAGGAACCTGCGACCCAAGTTTTTCATTCATTGCATAACTACACCGTAGTTGTGTATAATATGATATGTCAATAAACCTTTGAAAATCTTGAAATCTTGAAAGGGATGTGCAAAATAGTCATTATATACAGTCTTTAATTAACTATTAGTAGAGAATAACGAGTAATGAATATACTTTATAGGGATCCTATTAATATCTAATAATAAAAATAATAAAATTCAATAACGTGCTTTAACCACTAGGTGTCACTTTCTATCAGCTGTGCACCGTTATGGTGTAAATACAGCCTATCTACCAATTGGATCAAATATAAAAGTCAGCCGAATTAGTGTTGATACTGCAAGGAGACGTATTGTGTGAAAAGTAAATGTAAGATGTTGTTTAATTGCTGATATATTTATGATCCACGTCACGTTTTCAGTTTTGGCGGCAGTTCTTCCTGTTTGTCTAGAACAAAGCCCTGATGTTTCTCATCAGGGCTCTATAAATAGAGAACTACGGCAGATATGTAATATTTAATGCAGCCGAACCGTGTATTACAATGCCGTTATGTGATGACTTTCAAAGAGAAAAGCAAGCACACTCGGAATAAAGTATTATTTTATTTTTAGGGTTCTAGTTGAAGAGTTTGTAAATTAACATGAACCGAAGCTGTTGCCTGGCAACGCAATCGCACAACGTCACGTCCGTTAATTCCACATCCACACACATGGGTTAACATCGATTTAATACATTAATGTAGCCTTTGTTTCTGCTAAAAGAGGTGTCGACCAGCTGGGGCAACAAGAAAATCGGCAAAATCGAGTGTGACTATTAAAAATAAATCATTATTATATTAATATTGACAATAACAACCGACCGTCGTGGTAGAGCATTTGCTTGGCATTTCCGGGTATTTAACAATACCGTGTAACTGTCACGTTTGAAGGGACGAAATCGTGACATCTTCACGTCTCCCAGCATGGTAAATCGTCACATGTTCACGTCTTGCCGTGATACCGGGTTAAATAAATCCCCCAGGGGTTGATGCTCAGAAATGCTAAAGGCTCTGTGTATTGAGGGACTGTCATGGATGACACGTCTCATCAACATTGCATAGAATTTGTGGGCTGTACCAAAGGACTGTCAGACTGGGGCGGTGGTTTCCCTGTTAAAAAAGGGGGACCAGAGGGCATCACATTTCTCAGACTCAGAAAGTTGAGTCGAAGGGGCTGGATACAAGGCACCGGCTGATAGTTGATTTGTAAACAAAGGTTACGGTTTTGTCCTCTGTGCTGGCAGGATGGTACCAAACCTAGAACCCTCAAGGGATACCTTATCTTAAAAACATTTGCAACATTCCAAAGAGTGCTTCTAGATGAACCTCCTATAAATATTTGAAAGATGTACTAAAAACTGCTCCTGCAGCATGCAATGTGTTTACATGTGGGAACATGTGTGAGTGTGTGTAATGTTTGTGAATGTGAGCGTGTGTGAGCCTGTGTGCATGTGAGATAGCTTTTCGGCGGAGTAAAACTAATTCTCCTTGATTCGTTCCCAGTCACACATCCAAATGAGTTTGGATGAGAAACACAGCAGGGGGTCTGATGGCCTCCTGAAATTCAAGGCACTATTTCTCTGCATGGAATCACCACCCTCCCTGTTGAATGTGCAATGAACTTATGCATTGTAGATGTGAAGTTGATATTGAACAAAAAAACAGAAAATTGGAGTCAAAAGAAACGGGAAGGTCCTGCGGTGATTTAAAAATGTGTCATGCTGCAGTGTCTTCAGTTTGGTGTCTCATCAGATCTGAATAAGTCTGCATCTGGGTTTAAAATATTTTCAAAGCAACTTCTATGACAATAGATTTAGCTTAAACTTGACGGTTACACCATTGTGTTTCTGCGACAGATCTGCGTATTGTGTTCAGAAGAGAAGCAAGACACACTCCATTAACATTAACAAATGCTAAATTAAAGCTGCATACATAAATGTTCATGTTAACAATGGATCCCATGGAAAATTGTAATCCTAATTGTAGCAACCGTGTACAGGTATAGTATGAGATTGATCACACTATCACAATGTAACATCAATCTGTATCTGTCTTTAAAAAGTGCTTATGGCAGCAGTTTTCAAGCAAATATTTCAAAGCTTGAATACATGAAATGCCTGGGGACTTCTCATCAAGTCTACTCTTAAATGCATTTCATATTTTTGTAATGTCGCTGTGTTTTTCATATGTTATCTATTATATCTTAAATTAAAATACTGTTTGACCATTTAGTAATAAGGTTTGGAATGTTTAGTTTTGGGGTCTTTGGTTTGTGTAAGGTGTTTTTCATACTTTTTATTTTATTTTATTGGAGGCAACTTTGACAACAACCAAGTAGCAAAAACATGACGAAAACAAAAGCAGGGCATACATAAAAAGAGACGTTCTATCTCACACAGGCTCCGCCCTCTACTGGACTCTATGGGTACTACTTTTCATCAATGATCAAGCGTTCACACACTGAATTCCCCTTGCTGATCCCCATCAGCTCTGTTTCGAGTGCCTGGGACCGGACCACGCCGAAGACGAGCTCGAGGTGGTGGACGTGGGAGACCAGGATATGGCCGAGGCGACGCCACCAACGTTCGCCATCGCAGCCGTGCGGGTTATGGCTCCGTTTGCTGAGGAGGAAAAAGATGACTTCGCCTCATCGGTGTCTGGCACTTCCGGGTCCGGAATCCGGGGAAGTCCGCCGCACATGTCTGCCCGCCAGGACTTCCCCCTGGTGATGGCCATGGCGGCGGAACGTGTCGGACACCACCACTACCGCCGAAGCCGGTAAGCCGTTTACGGTTCGGCCCGCCCGGCACAACTGGCTTTCGTCTCGCCCTTCGTTGCCAGATATCTGGCAGTGTGTGGAAGCGTCGTGGCAACAGCCACTGAAAGCGAGAGCTCCGGTGGCAGGAATGGAAGGTATTCTGAGGGGTGGGGCCGCACGGAGACCTCATATCCCGGCGTGCCCACCCTCGATGAGAGCCTGGCAACACATCTGCTCACACAGGCAGCAGGCTGGGTGGAGAACCTCTGCCCCGCTAAACACACCTCACCTGGTATAGGGGCTCTGATTAAATGCATTTCACCGTTAATGTGAAACACAGCGTTAATACGAAGGTGTGCGGCCCCGCGAGAGTGGCCGCGGTGCGTTCAAGGACCTCCGCGGAGGCTCTGCCCTTTTCATGTCGGAGCTGCGGCTCGACAGCTGCTTGCATGTCCCCTAACACAGTTTTATGGGGAATGGAAGCTCAGCTTTGTACTGACAAAATGGGTGGACAGGACACTGGGACTGGGTTACTCACTCCAGTTCTGCAGCGTCCCTCCTCCATTCAGGGGTGTAAGAGAGGTAAATCTATCATCCCAGGAGGAGATAGGTTTCTTTTCAACTGAAATTCAGGTCCTGTTGCAAAAACAGGCTGTCTGTCGTGCACTCTCAGAAAGAGAAAGCGCCCCTGCGAGAGTTGGAAGTGACACAAATGATGGTGGGCCAGCCCTGGACCGTCCCTCAGTTCTGGGGGGCGCTGTCTCAGGAAGCAGGTGCAATAGGGGCGTTACCCACTCTGGGCCAACCTCTCCAGGCTTGGCTCCTGAGAGGCACAGGCTGAGAAAGGGTGGACTGTCTGACAATGTTATACAGACTATCCAGGCAGCAAGAGTGGGATCCACCACAGCCTTTTACAGGACGAAGTGGTTGGGATTCCAATGTTGGTGCGAGGAAGGGAGTCTAGAGCCTCTGTCCGGTACATTGGGTTCTATTCTATCCTATTTACATGCTCTACGCCTTTCCACCGCTGCGTCTCATTACCCACTCCTGGAGGGGGTGAGACGAGAACAGTTGTCGGCCATTCTGGTAGCCCCAGGTTGCTGCTGGGCGCCGTGGTACACAGAAGTGACACAGATGATGGTGGGCCAGCCCTGGACAGTTCCTCAGTTCCAGGGGCGCTGTTTCAGGAAGCGGGTGCAATAGGGGCGTTACCCACTTTGGGCCAACCTCTCCAGGCTTGGCTCCTGAGAGGGACAGGCTGAGAAGGGGTGGACTGTCTGACAAAGTTATACAGACAGTCTAGAGCCTCTGTCCGGTACATTGGGCTCTATTCTATCCTGTCTATAGCTACTGGTGGACAAGGGGCTTGCTCATGCCACAGTCAAGGTGTATGCAGCAGCCATCTTGTCCTGCCATGGGGGATTTGGCGGCAGACCAGCCTTTAGTCAACCGCTTATGTAACGTTTTTTGCAGGGGGTCAGGAGACAGCGCCCAGTGGTGCATGTCTCCACCCCGCAATGGGATCTGCCATTGGTGCTCGAGGCTTTGGTTACAGAACTGTTTGAGCCTCTGGAGCTCTCCTCCCTGAAGGCGCTATCATTGAAAACAGCTTTGCTGCTTGCCTTGACTTCTGCCAAGAGAGTATGCGAGCTGACCGCTCTGTCGGTGCACCCGAGTTGCCTTTTGATTCGTGGTGACCGTAGCGGGGCGACACTCGGACCAAACCCCTCCTTTGTTCCCAAAAGCCTAAGGAGTTCGTTCAGGTCGAGGGTTAGACAGTTAGACGGCTTTAGTCTTCCACCCCATACAGGGGACAGGGAGGCGAAATTGCACCTCCTCTGCCCAGTTCGTGCGTTGGCATGTTATGTAGGGCGCACAGCTTCTATTAGACGCACTGAGCAGCTGTTTGTGTGTTTTGGGGATGGTGTGACCGGTGAAGTTCTGTCCAAGAAACGCCTGACAGGATGCATTTCACATGCCTATGGGCAGGCGGGGAGAGCCTTCCCCACTGGGGTCCGTGCACACTCTCACAGCCTTGTTCAACGGCGTGAGTGTGGAGGAAATATGCACGGCGGCGTCTTGGTCTACGCCAGGCCCGTTCGTAAGGTTCTATCTCTTGGACATGTCAGGCTCCTTTTCATCGTCTGTGCTTGCTGGGGCAACACAGGACTGGTGAAAGGAGGGGGGCTGTGGGTCAGTAAGCTGTATCTGAACCCCTTGGACATAATGCACTTACGTTTTCCCATGCTCCTTAGGGACCTGGGAAACGTGGTGCGCAGTAATCCGCATACAGGGCTGGAAGACTCTCCCCAATGAGGTCTGTGCACACTCTACACGAGGTATGGCTGTGTAGACAGCCTTGTTCGACGGCGTGAGTGTGGAAGACATAGTACACTTACGTTTTCCCATGCTCCTTAGGGACCTGGGAAACGGGGTCCGCAGTATGTAGACACTTGCGCTGGCACCTGCAGGGCGGAGCTATGGGCTTATTCAGACCGATTAAGCTCTACCCAGCCAGGTAAGCTGCGGCCCCGACTTCTCCACGGTCACAACCGGGTGATAGGAAGTTGGGGTGCGGTGGCTGTCAACCAAAGGCCGGTCAGGGGCAGTGTGGTGGGTCGATGTTGTGGGGCGACAGGGCGTTTATTCATCGGGGCTCCACCCACTGTACCCATAGAGTCCAGTAGAGGGCAGGGACTGTGTGAGATAGAACGATAGGTTACGTATTGTAACCCTAGTTCTATAAACACAGGCGGAGCCCTCTACCTACGGGCCCTGTCTTTCCTATGCCGCTCGCTGAAGAGAGTGTAGGATGACAGTCAGGAGGTGTAGCTGCCTTATATACTGTGCGGCCTGCGTGCGCATTCAGGTAGGCTCGTCCTGATTGGCCGGCTAGGTTTATGCAAATTCAGTATGTGAACGCTCGCGTATCATTGATGAAGAGTAGTACCCATAGAGTCCAGTAGAGGGCTCCGCCTGTGTTTATAGAACTAGGATTACAATACGTAACCTATCGTTTTAAGCAGACACGAATGAGGGGGGAGACATTTAAGGGAAACATTACAGCGAGTATGCTAGTCTGAACAGCTAAAAGCATAGCACCCAGGGTGAAGAGGCGTGGGGGGGGGATGGTTAGAAGACTGGCTGAGGATGAGTGGACGGAGTGTACTCCTGTAGGAGGCCAGTGAGATGTGTGTGTGTGTGTGTGTGTGTGTGTGTGTGTGTGTGTGTAGGGGGGGGGTATATGTATGTGAACAGAAGGTTTTTGAAGTTAATCTGGTATTGAACAGGGAGACAGTTATTTTTGCAAATGGGTTGATATGGTGGTAGGATTAGGAGCTTGTTGAGCAATTAGGTGGGAAGGTCAGACAGCATTGCAGTAGTGGATTGAGGATGTGACAAATGCATGGACTAAGACTTTTGAAAGGTCTCTACCTGATTGAAGAAGGGTGCATAGAAGCTATATAGAAGGTCTATGCTCAGGTTCCTGGGGTCCTGGAGGCAGGTGATGAGAGAAGTGGGCAGCAGGGCACTGTTGGGTTTGGCGGAGATGTAGACCTGTGTATAATTTGCTTGGCAGAGAAAGTGGACATTACGGGGACAGGATGGTGCCAAGAGTGAGGATCTAGAGAGATGAACAGGGGTGGACCCAGTACTGACCCCTGAGGGAAACCATGTGAAACAGATTTGTTGGTTCCTGGGAATTTACATATAGAGGCGAAGTCCCGCCCATCTACTTCCGACCCATGGGACCTTATTTCGGAAAAATTATGTATTGAAGTCAATGGGGAGAGAAAACTTATCTTTCGATCCCGTTTGAATTGTGCCATGAATTACACATATGATGTTTGTCTTAAAAAATCATTTCCATGTCAAAAAAGTCACAGTTTGTCGTAAAACTGTTGAAATATAAGACTATGAAAAATACGCAACTAGAAAGACTACAAATCCCAGAGTCGCGTAAGTGATGTCATAACTGATGTCATAATTGTTTTCCTCCACTAAATATAAGAGATAGCTAAGATAAGATAACTTTAACAAGATGCCTGTGTGCTTTGTACCAGGTTGTTATCATACCAGCAATGGGTCTTGCTCGTTCTTTCGCTTCCCATCTGATGAAAGGACCAGGAGTGGCTAGATCAAGTTAGTATGGGCATAGATATGTCTCATAATTATTTGTGTGAACAGAAAAATAATTTGTGTGTAAATATGTGATTTGTAAATGTAAAACACCATCCACAAATGAATTTAAAAGATTTGCAAACTCACAAATAAATTTGCAAATGTTAAACGGATCTGCAAATACGCTAAATATTTTTACAAATTAAAAAAATGTCTTTGAATATCTCTTTAACATTTACAACTTTCGATCAGGCATTTGTGAATCCATTTTGTATTTGTCGACCAAAAATGCGCTCGTGGATCTCAAATCTCTGCTCGTGGATCTCAAATCTCTGCTCGTGGATCTCAAATCTCTGCTTGTGGATCGTGATGGCCTGCTGATTACGACATTTCCGCATGGTTTTCAAAATAAGAGCATGATCGTTTGTTTAATGCGCTGTTTTTTTAATGAACAGCGGAACGTTAGATGCATTCTTCATCACCATCATGTTATAGTGATACAGTTAGTTTGTGTTAGTTTATTGGTTCAACTTTCTTCATTGTTTTTTGTGTATTCAGTCAAGCGGGTCAAAGTTACAAAGCACTTCACATCTTATTCATCGGCCTTACCAGTGCAGTGGTAAGGTAATCTGTAGAAAAGCAACGTATTTAGGTCAGCCTTCATAGTAAGGCTACATTAAATGTTATAATATTCATCGTGTCCTTTCTACTGTATGCATATATTCCTGTCTATTGCCTTTATTTGTATTTAATGTTATTATGTTTATAGAGTTGTTTCGACACATTGCCTGCCTGCCTGCCTGCCTGCCTGCCTGCCTGCCTGCCTGCCTGCCTGCCTGCCTGCCTGCCTGCCTGCCTGCCTATCCAGACAAACAGACAGATTGTGAAATGTGTTGAAACAAGTCCTATAAACATAATAACATTAAATACAAATAAAAGCAATAGACAGGAATATATGCATACAGTAGAAAGGACACAATGAATATTATAACATTTAATGTAGCCTTACTATGAAGGCTGACCTAAATACGGTGCTTTTCTACAGATTTCCTTAAAACTACGCCGATTAATAAGATGTGAAGTGCTTTGTAACTTTGACCCGCTTGACGGAATACACAAAAAACAATGAAGAAGAAGCCTGTACTTCAACATCAATGCATACGAATGTGCTCGATATATGCTGTATTGAACCAATAAACTAACACAAACTAACTGTATCACTATAACATGATGATGATGGTGATAAAGAATGCATCTAACGTTCCGCTGTTCATTATAATACAAAAACAGAGTATTAAACAAACCATCATGCTCTTACTTTGAAATCATGCGGAATTGTCGTCATCAGCAGGCCATCACGCGAGACCGGCGGAAAGTATGTCTCAAAATTCCGTGTGTGTAAAAAGACGATCCACAAGCAGAGATTTGAGATCCACAAGCTCATTTTTGGTTGACAAATACTAAATGGATTCACAAATGCCTGATTGAAAGTTGTCAATGTTAAAGACATATTCACAGATCTTTTTTTTATTTGTGAAAATATTTAGCCTATTTGCAGATCCGTTTTACATTTGCAAATTTATTTGTGATTTTGCAAATCTTTTAAATGCATTTGTGGATGGTGTTTTACATTTACAAATCACATATTTACACACAAATTATTTTTCTGTTCACACAAATAATTATGAGACATATCTATGCCCATAAGTTAGCTACCTAGCTAGTAGCAAGTACGTGAGTTAGCATTACAGCCATAGCCTTATCATTTTTATTAGCCTTAACATGAAGTAACATTAAGTAACCCAAAATGTTAAACAGTAAGAGTAGTAGTCATATTTCGTGAACCCTTTGAAGAGTACTGTCACACCGGTGTGATCATTCTATAATACACCGTTTAAGCCCGGATGCCCCCGGGGGAGAAATGCTAATGCTAACGCTACATTAGCATCGGCGATCTTTTCTACTTCATGCTATCTGCACAAATGGTTAACATTGAACATTAAAAAGATCATGCAGTTCAGGGAGAATCGAAGGAAGGCAGGCAGCTTTGCATGACATTCTTCTGGACGTTAAAGTAACCTGTATATCCTATATAACCTGTTCCAATAATTATAACCTGTTTTAATAATTATAACTTTGTCTGTGTAAAATGTATACTTATGAAACTAGACCAAGTGTTCTTATTTTGTTTTATTTGATGGGGTCAATTGTGTGTGCGTTGACTTAGGAATGTAGAGGATCCAGTCGCCCCCCCCCGGGTTTTTAATGGGCCGGATAGGAGCATGGGGGGGTTGTAGGAGAAAGGTAATAAAACTGACACCATTGAGTCTATGCAGAGATTGTACTGAGAGAAAGATTGGGATGCGGAGTGGTACGGCCAGGTGCTGAGGATAAACGAAGATAAGGATTGGTACCTCACCCCCATGCGACCCAGAATTGTTTATTTTATGGCTGCCATAAAAGATGACCTGGGACTGATCGGCGGCGCAGGAGATCCAAAGTTCCCACACCTATGGCTGACTCACTCTGATTCGCTGTTTAGACCTCGTCGATGGCTGACTCACTCAGATTCACTGCCTAGGGCTCGCCCAGGAGTGAGTCCACCAATGGATGAACACCTAGGGAGGAGCAACCGACACAACTCCTCCCACACAACTCCTCTCCGTTTGTGGGCATAAATATTATGAATTCTGTACGCTCGGGGCCTCTGTTCTGTCTGACTGTCTGATACGTACATCGCACGGTAGTAAGAGCCAAGGCCCGAAGTACTTCGTTATATTGTACTGTTGTTTTTACCATTAAATCAGCTTATTGTTAAACCTCATATCTCTGCGTCTGAGCCGTTCCTTTTTACAGCAGACCACTCATCAAACGAACGGCGCGGAGGGGGCTCGAACCTTCAACCACTGAAGGGTGCTTCACCCCAACAACGTGTTTCATAGTGGTGATAGTGAGGGTAGTCAATCCCTTTTTTGGCAAGACAGTAGTGAAGGCCATCTTGGTGACGTGTGTTGTTGTGTGAGACCAGAGATGTAGTTCATTGAGCGGTTTCACACAAAAAAAGTCTTACTTCAAAGTTTTACGGCAAAACTTTTTTTTTTTAACTTGCAAAATTATTTTTTAAATTGACAAACATCGTATGTGTAATTCATGGCACAATTCAAACGGGATCGAAAGATAACTTTTCTCTCGCCATTGACTTCAATACATAATTATTCCGAAATAAGGTCCCATGGAGGTCCACGGAAAGGGAGGGACTTTGCTTCTCTATTGATACAACAGGGTTGCCAACTTTGGGTACCTGGCTGGAGTGAGATTGTGATATCATGGGTTTAATTACACATATGCGCCCTAAATGACTGCTATCGTGTCAGTAGCGGGACCTTAGCATATATATAGGATATATATACAATATATACAAATACACAATATTGGACACAGACTATAAAGGGCACAAAGTTTCATTCACTAATGAAAGTCAAACACATGTTTGTTTCCACTGTTTTTTTGTGTGCATAGGCCTGTCGCGATAAGCAATTAATTGACTTATCGTACAATAAATAAAAATGAACTCGATAACTTTTCTGACCTCGATAAATTGCCATTTACATGAGGATGTCACTAGCAGTTTGAAAGGATGTACTTGAATTATTATTATATATTATCATTATGTCAGTGGTCTAAAATGGTCATACAACGGTGCCGACAATATTATCGTTTATCGCAATAATTTCCGGGAAAATGTATCCAACAAAATTAATTATCGTGAGAGGCCTATACATGAAACACACAGACACAAACAAATCTACAGACTTACTCCAAACTGCCAAATATATTAATTAACGCACTCTCACTCTCATATACTCTTTGACTCTATTTCACCCATAGTAGAACAATAAGCAGCAGACTTTTACTTTTTATCATTTCTACTGGATCTTAGATCTGCGCATGCGCAATATGCGTCGGGGATTGCTCTGCTCTGCTGTCTGTTAACGTTGTTAAGAGTGGTGGGGACGGATTGACAGCTTGAGCAGCTGTCAACTCAACATTGTAAATAAACAACCAAAAACGATCGCCGGTTCATCTTGTTTTTGGCGTGAGAATAGTTTGGGCAGCGTGAGAGCGTGAGATTGAGAGTGAAAGCGTGTGTCACACGCCAGATGCGTGAGAGTTGGCAACCCTGATACAATACATATGACATACAAGGAGGGAGGGGGAATTTGAGGACATCACCATGGGTAAGCAGAGCTGGAGGGATGCTGTAGTGCAGGTCCATGGAAGATTGAGCGGCGGGCAGCATTTGCAACAATTATGGGTTAGGGTGTGAAAAGAGTGCAATCCAGCAGTATTGTAATACAGTTGACTGTTTTGTAGCTACAGAACCAGCAATGATGAATGGAGGGGGGCAGTGACTGACTGCCTGTAGCCACAGATGGGGAGCCCAAGCACACAGCGCCAGGCAGTGCAGCAGGTGAGCAGGGTAGCTGGGGGCCCGGGACTCTGCATTGTGATGTGTTAACCTCCTTGTTAAAAGGCATGCCAACTACCAAAAGATGAGTCACTAAACCAATCCAGGTGTGTAAGAGCTCAGGTGAAAGATGATGGGCAGCTCAGTGCATCTGGAACACCACTGCTGCATCTCTTTCAGTATCCTTGCTTTAGCTACCTTTATAGTTTCTCTGGCAGCAGAGCAGCGGCAGGCAGTGGACAGCAGAGAGGGGGGGAGCTGGACTTTTAAGGGAGTGAATGTTGTGGCTCTGTGACCTGCCCTTTCTCCCAGAGCCTGCTTCCCAGAGAGCTCTAGTGTCCAGACTGCTAAGAAAAACAGGAAGGAGAGCAACCTGGAATCACACAGGGTCAGGTTTTCATTACAGTTTCAGAAACAGTACTCGTCAACAGATCTGCTGCTCGAGTAAAGGAATTGTAGCCTTTGCAGACATTTACATGCACTAAAACTTATAGAACACACTACACGGAATTGAAAACCACAAAAAGCATAATGGGGGCTCTTTTAATATGCGCAGATGCAATAGAGCACTCTCTAAACGTACAGACAGACAGTAGCCAGAGTTGGAGATGTTTTAATTTCACACTGTGGTCGTCGGGTGGTGAAGGTGTCTCTCTGCTCAGACTTCCCAGCACCCCCCTCTCCCCCCGGACCTTGAAGCTAGCCGTAGCGGGCTGTCCTGACGCAGTTTCCGCAAACCACCCAACCCGCTTGAAACAAAGAGCCGTCTCGTTATGGTGGGGTATTATCATTCATACTGTATATAAAGTAATATTCCCTATCAGTGTTTTCGAAAGTGCAGCCCTAATTTGTACATCAGCTGGGAAGTAAAAACACTGCCCTGTTTATTTTAATGTGACATACCAATCAAATGTATATTCTGTTTGAGACACACTCCTATGATTTAAATACAAAGTAATGCAAAACGCATAGATGAAATGAAGAAGGTGTATAATAAACAAAATAACTAAACAAGTGAGGAGTCACAGGCCGTGAATAAAGAGGGAGAGAACAGAGAGGGGAATGAACAGAGATGAGGTGTCTTTAGTGGGAATCTTTACATTTACTTTAATGATTTATTTAAAAATGGTCAGCATTTATGTTCAGATATTTCAGGATCATTTTAGCCTCTTCTGCATGCCAAGATTATACTGTGGATCATTCATTGCAACATTTAACCTGATCCTTATGCATTTCTACTTCAAAAATCATTCATGCTGCTGCCTTAGCAGAATGAGTTTGGACCTTGGTATTTCAATTCCTGCATGCGGCCATGCTAAACAGGTCAAACGTAAAGATAAAAACAACTTCAGCGTAAACGATAGCCAATCCAGAA
This sequence comes from Dissostichus eleginoides, assembly GCA_031216635.1. NCBI lineage: Eukaryota > Metazoa > Chordata > Actinopteri > Perciformes > Nototheniidae > Dissostichus > Dissostichus eleginoides. The sequence goes on along the minus strand of CM062274.1, from coordinate 554,452 downwards.
ATGCTACAGAAGTACAAAGATATGCTATATAAAAGAGAAATAAATGATAAAGTAGTAACAAGACTCAATGTAAATACAGTAATAATAAAGTAAGCTATAAACGAATAAAACTTGTTGAATATATGAAAATAAAAGAAACACAATGTATGAAGATATTAAGAAAATATGACAAACTTGTTTTTTGTATAACAAGCAAACACACATGCATACATGTAAAGGTATGTTCCTTATAAGGAAAGGGTTTCTTTGCAAGATTGTAGAATGTATCTTGTTATTATGTCTTTGTAGGAGGGTTAGGTCCAACAGAGGATCTCTTAGACTTAAGCCCCGGGCCCACACGAGGACGATAACGGTCATATCTGCTACAGTTCTCTATCAGAGACAGTTCAGCCACACGAGGCCGACATGGAAACGCAGAAAACGATAACGATAACGGGTCCCAAGGTGGGTAGATCTGTGGACAAGCGCTCTGGGGGGCGGAACGGCTCCGTGTTTACGCCTATACGATCATTTCCTGATAACGATGACGCAATAGCCCCGCCTCTCCCCACCTCGCCCCGCCTCTCCCCACCTCGCCCCGCCTCTCCCCACCTCTCCTGCTCAGAGATCAGCTGCTGGGCTGTCAGAAGAGGGGGAGGAAAAGAGAGGCTCCGTGTTTTATTCTTATATTATTATATAGAGTCGTTATTCATTTGTTTTAAAGCTCAATAAATAACAAAGAAGACCTTTGACCGGCACTTTTCTAATTTTGTCCGGAAGATTTAAACTTTAACGGACATGTTGACCGGCGAAAAAAAATCGAACTGAAACTCTGCCGCACGGTCCCCTCGTCCCTTGGAAGAGGCGGAGAGGTGGGTGTTTTTCATCTGCTGGTGGACTACCGGAGAGATTTACAGCAGGAGCAAAAGAGCCAGAGCGTCCACAGCGGAGAATAAACAGAAGGGCAACCATGGCAACCATGCGCGGGAAGTCTTCTTCGCTGCTTTTGTGGCAGGACTACAGCGCCACTTACAGGCCTGGCATATGTACTACAGCGTCTCCAGCGCTTTCGAGCGGTCTCGTGTGAACGGACACGTTTCTGGTGCCTGTTGCGTGTGGACGGAAGACTTTTTTGATAACGATTGCGATCCGTTTGCGTTATCGTCCTCGTGTGGCTCCAGCCTTAAACTGAACAAACTCCCAGGAACCTGCAGGTCTGCTGCAACTCTTACTACTTTTAAATCCAGGCTGAAGACTTATCTTTTTGCCGCTGCTTTTAATTGAACTATTTATATCTTACACTGCACTGTAACTTTTATTCATGTATTTTGTCTTTTAATGTTTATTTTATTATCTTTGCTTTTTAATGACTGTTTTTAAATGCCATTTTCTTAATGTCTCTCATTTTTGGAAAGCACTTTGAATTGCCTTGTGTTGAAAGGTGCTTTATAAATAAACTTGCCTTGCCTTGCCTTAAACAGAACCATCTCACACACACACACACACACCACACACACAACACACACACACACACACCACACACACACACACACACACACACACACCACATACATACATCTAATGACTAGTCTCATACTGTGCACTGACATAGGGTCAATAAGTCAATAGAAGGAGCGTTACCCGTCTCCATCCACTGCTAATGTTACTTCTGTCTGGTTACACATACAAAACTTTAACATGGAAAAAGGGCTGTATGAGTCCTAATGTAATCTAAAGTTATATTCGCACCCATTTGCTGCATACATCTACCGCCCAATTTACATTTATGGTAGTAGAATAATTTAGTTTTCTCTGTTGGACATTGAGCGAAGAATACCAGATGAATAAAACTATAAGAACTGGCTCAATAATAGATCTATGAAACAAAGACTTGTCATCATGAAAATAAGCTCCCTCAAAAAAAGACACTTCTGTTTTTAGTATATTATGTTACGGTTGCTGTCAAAGGTTGCTATGGAGCACTATGTATGTTTGGATGACCTAAACTTCACTAAATGTACAATTTGCACATTTCTGCCCTGGCATCAGACTCAACAGTGCATGGCAACAGCTTGTCCACATATCATAGAGCAGCCGGTGCAGGTGCCTCAGGTCAGAGAGGTTCTAGGGTCTGGGGGGAGGGGGGGTCACATAATCATTTTAGTGGCCGCTCTCCTCTCAGCTCTTCCCATGCCACCTGTCCTGCCTGTGGGAGGTTTGCAGTGCAGAGGGGTCAGAGGTCACCGGCTCTCCGGACACTTTTCAGGTTGGGGGTGGCGATGTGTGGAATGTCCTCACTGTGTGTGTGCATGCCAGCACCTCACAGTACTACAAAGGATGTATGCACCAGTAATTGTGCCGTTTTTGTGTAACAATAATAATTAATTAATAATATCTATTAAAAACAACCCATCCAAGTCATGTTGGCAGGGATGAATTCAGAAGGGGGGCCCAGCAGAAGCTGCATAATACGTCAAATATATTCAAAAGTCAATCATTTGACTATTGTCAACAGAACCTTTTTTTATACACCAAAGAAGCAAAACTAAATCCATTTATATTTACATGAACAAATGCTAAATTAAAACTTCACTAATCTGTATTCTATCATTTGTAACAATGAATCTAATGACTATATTATATGTGAGAGGGTTCTCTCCTCAATGACATTTTCCTAACTTCAATTCCTCTCATAAATATAGACTATGTTAGCATCTTTCAGCTCATTCTTTTGGTTTTATGGTCCGTGGCTCTCATCAAGCTCATTTCCAGCAGGCAGCTTTTCAGTGGGAAGCTCTGATAAACTCATTGGACCTCCACAGCTGCTGTTAGCAGGTAGCAAGTTAGAAAGAGACGAAGAAGTTCTCAGGAGTTGGTGGAGAACAAAACGGGGGGTTACGTATTGTAACCCTAGTTATATAAGCACAGGCGGAGCCCTCTACTGGACTCTATGGGTACTTCCTCTCATCAATGATACGCAAGCGTTCACACACTAAGTTTGTATAAACGTAGCCGGCCAATCAGGGCGAGCCTACCTGAATGCGCGCGCCGGCACACAGTATATAAGGCGGCCACGCCTCCTGACTGTCATCCTACACCCTCTTCAGCGAGCGGCATAGGAAAGACAGGGCCCCTAGGTAGAGGGCTCTGCCTGTGCTTATATAACTAGGGTTACAATACGTAACCCCCCGTTATATCTCACACAGGCTCCGCCCTCTACTGGACTCTATGGGTACAGTGGTTGGAGCCCTGATGGATAAACGCCCTGTCGTCCAACAACATCGACCCATCACACTGCCCCCGACCGGCCTTTGGTCAACAGCCACCGCACCCCAACTTCCTCTCATCCGGTTGTGACCGTGGAGAAGTCGGGGCCGCAGCTTACTTGGCTGGGTAGAGCCTAATTGGTCTGAATAAGCCTATAGTTCCACCCTGCAGGTGCCAGCGCAAGTGACTATACACTGCGCACTACGTTTCCCAGGTCCCTAAGGAGCATGGGCAGAACGTAAGTGCACCATGTCCCCCACATTCACACACGCTTACCTTGTGTAGAGTGTGCATGGACGATAGTAGGGAAGGCTGGAGGACTCTCCCCGCCGGCGGGGAGAGTCCTCCAGCCCTGTATGGGGCTTACTGCCCACCATGTTTCCCGGGTCCCTAAGGAGCATGAGAAAACATAAGTGCATTATGTCCAGGGGGGGTTTCAGATACCTACTGACCCCCCCCCCCCCTCACCAGTCCTGTGTTACTCCAGCAAGCACAGACGATGAAAAGGAGCCAGAAATGTCCAAGAGATAAAACCTTATGAAGGGGCCTGGCGCAGACCAAGACGCCGCCGTGCATATGTCCTCCACACTCACGCCGTTGAACAAGGCTGTTGATACAGCCATACCACGTGTAGAGTGTGGAAGGCTCTCCCCGCCTGTCCATAGGCATGTGAAATGCACTCGCAGAGCCATCCTGTCAGGCATTTCTTGGATCGAGCTTTACCGGCCACACCATCCCAAAAGCACACAAACAGCTGTTCAGTGCGCCTAATGGAAGCCGTGCGCCCTACATAACATGCCAGCGCACGCACCGGGCAGAGGAGGTTCAATTTAGCCTCCCTGTCCCCAATATGGGGTGGAAGACTAAAGCCGTCTAACTGTATAGCCCTCGACCTGAACGAACTCCTTAGGTTCTTGGGAACAAAGGAGGGGTTCGGTCTGAGTGTCGCCCCTGAATCAAAAGGCAACTCGGGTGCACCGACAGAGCGGTCAGCTCGCACACTCTCTTGGCCGAAGTCAAGGCAAGCAGCAAAGCTGTTTTCAATGATAGTGCCTCCAGGGAGGAGAGCTCCAGAGGCTCAAATGATTCTGTGACCAGAGCCTCGAGCACCAACGGCAGATCCCATTGCGGGTTGGAGACATGCACCACTGGGCGCTGTCTCCTGACCCCCTGCAAACGCGCCATAAGCGGTTGACTAAAGGCTGACCTGCCGCCAAATCCCTCATGGCAGGACGAGATGGCTGCTGCATACACCTTAATTGTGGAATGAGCAAGCCCCCTGTCCACCAGTATCTGTAAATAGGACAGAATAGATTCCAACGTACATGATAGAGGCTCTAGACTCCTTTCTTCACACCACCGCTGGAATCCCAACCACTTCATCCTGTAACAGGCTGTGGTGGATCCTGCTCATGCTGCCTGGATAGTCAGAATGACTTTGTCAGACAGTCCCTCCCGTCTCAGCCTTTCCCTCTCAGGAGCCAAGCCTGGAGAGGTTGGCCCAGAGTGGGTAACGCCCCTATTGCACCTGCTTCCTGAGACAACGCCCCCCAGACCTGAGGAACCGGTGACCTGGGGCTAACAGGATGACTGACAATCGTTCTTGTCTCACCCTCTCCAGGAGGGGGAGAATGAGACGCAGCGGTGGAAAGGCGTAGAGCAGTTTTCTTGGCCATGGCTTGTGTGCAATCACGTCCACCCCCAAGGGTGGATTGTCCTGCCGAGCCAGGGAAAACCATAGGGTACAGTGGCTGTTGCGCCGGTTGGCGAACAGGTCCACCTCCGCTTTCCCAAACTGGGCCCAGATCTGCTTCACCACCTCCAGGTGAAGCAACTGTGGTTCGGTTGTCGCTCCTCACCAGCACATGTTTGCCCTGTAGTAACGGTTTGAAGTAGGGCTGCTCAATTAATCGTATTTTAATCGCAATTACGATGTTGGCTTGCAACGATTATGAAAACAATATAATCGAAATAAAACGATTATTTTTTTATTTGTTTTATTATTTATATAAAAAAAATATATATATTTTTTTATTGTTTTTTCAGTTGAATTATACTTACAATTCAGAGTAATCAACTGTTAAAAACATACTACACCTTTTTTTTTTCAATAAATTGATGTTTTCAAAGTAAATGGATAATCGTTTTTAATAATCGTGATATCAATTATTGACCCAAATAATCGAGATTAAGATTTTTGCCATAATCGAGCAGCCCTATTTTGAAGTGCTGTAGGACCAACACTACTGCCCGCAGCTCTAGAAGGTTGATGTGCCGAGTCTCTGTCAGAGGCCAGCCACCACCTATAGCTCTCTCTATGCAGGTCCCCCAGCGGTGCCACGAGGTGAGCAGCCGCCATGAGACCCAGAGTCTGCATGATGGTCAAAGCTGTCACCGTTGCCCCCTGTCGCAGTCTGCAAACTGCCTGAAGCAGGGATGCCTGTCTGCTCTCTGACAGGGTGGCACGTAATCTGCCTGCATCAAGCAAAATCCCCAGACACTCCACCTGCTGGTGAGGTATGGGACTGCTCTTCTTCCAATTGACCGCAATCCACTTGGATCAATTGGGCTGTGTTTGCCCCTTCCATGGACCTGGCCATGACTATGAGGTCGTATTAGAATACCCTCATGCCATGGTCGCGAAGCGGCTGAAGCGCTGTGGCCACACATTTGCTGAACGTGCGTGGGGATAGGGAGTAGCCAAACGGTAGTCTGTTGTACTCGTAGGCCCTGGAAGGCAAAACGCAAATACTTTCTGTGCTTTGTAGCAATTTCGAAAAGTAAGCGTCCTTCAGGTCGATGGTTGTGAACCAATCGCCCGGCTGTCCTAGTTCCAGTAATTGGTTTACATATGGAACTTTTCGCAGGCAATGTGCTGATTCAGGCTGCGAAGATCCAGAATGGGTCCGAATTCTCCTGTCTTCTTGGGAACCAGGAAGTACATGGAGTAAAGCCCCCTTTTCTCTGTCCTAAGAGTGCACAACAAACACGGCCTGTTTTTGCAACAGGGCCTGAATCTCTGTTGAAAGGAAACCTATCTCCTCCTGGGATGATAGATTTGCCTCTCTTATGCCCCTGAATGGAGGAGGGATGCTGCAAAACTGGAGTGAGTACCCCAGTTTCAGTGTCCTGTCCATCCATTCTGTCAGTACACAGCTGATCTTCCATTCCCCATAAAACTGTGTTAGGGGACCTGCAAGCAGCTGTGGAGTCGCAGCTAAGAAGCTGTAGTACTCTCTGGTGGCCCACTCCGCCGCCAAAACCTTCCATGAAAGGAAGATTGGCTTATGGGGAGCCGTTTGACAGCACTTTCTGCGGTTTATTTCACTCACGCGCGCGCCCACCTGCTGCTTCCTTTACTGGAGTTACAGCGGGGCGGCGAGTGTGGGACAGTGTTCTCTCCTCTGAGGATGAGCAAGAAGCAGCATAGGCCAAGCTGCGACTTCTCCTCATCCACGTGACCTAGGAAATCAATCCAAAGAGCCCTTCCGTAGACACGGGGGCTCCCAGGAGATCATCACAGTCTTTTTTTGGAAAGTGCCATGCGGTGTGACCCACTGCGGCCAGGGACATCACACGGCAAGCAGCGGCGGCCACACCGGGGTCCAGGATATTGATTTGGCCGATGCTGCGGCCAAATAATCGCTCTGATCCGGTGAGGTGGGGGCATTTTGCGGAAGAGCAATCAGCGAAATGCCTGACACACCCGTGTTTATTTGCAGCCGCCCTGTCACACGGCAGCGGGGCAGAGGTTCTCTGCCCAGCCTGCTGCCTGTGGGAGCAGATGGGCTGCCACGCTCCGCCGCCATGGTCATCACCAGGGGGAAGTCCTGGTGGACAGACCTGGGCAGTGGACTTCCATGGACGCCGGACCCGGAGGTGCCCGACAACGAGAAGTCCTGTTCAGCCTCCTCCCCGGCAAACGGAGCCATCCGCCCTGCTGGAATGGCGAACGTGAATGGCACCGCCTCGGCCATATCCTGGTCCCCCAAACACTCGAAGTAGAGGTGGTGGGGATCGGCGCCCGCTATTAAGCCAGGGCACGAAGGACAGGCCCGGGTCTCTAGAAGTGGCGACTCCCTGAAGGTATGATAACTTCTTTCTTCTTCTTTCAAACGTTTTACCCTTCTCTGTCATGTGTTGTCCTGCTCGCTGAAGAGAAAAGGATGACAGTCAGGAGGCGTGGCCGCCTTATATACTGTGTGCCGGCCCGCGCATTCAGGTAGGCTCGCCCTGATTGGCCGGCTACGTTTATACAAACTCAGTGTGTGAACGCTCGTGTATCATTGATGAGAGGAAGTACCCCAACACAGTCTCACTTCCTGAACGTCCAGGAGCGACGCTTGGTCAGGGTCCTATGGCGTGCAGTTGTGACGCGCAGAGTCTCCTTCAGCTTCATAAATGGACGCAAAGAGCTTTCAACTGATTGCAATGTATTCCCATCGGCGGCGGTATTTGACGCTCAGGGAAGCACCGCATCGGTCCATGTCGGCGGCATTTAAAGGCAATGTGAGCGTCCATTCCCATTGGATAACGGAGGATTTTACACCCGGAAGTAAGTATTCTCTTTACTGTCGATTGATTTTACAGTGATATCTGCACTACTCATCAACTCAAAAACACCAGATTATCCTTGTTAATTACACAACATTGATTGGTTTAAATTGTGTACAATGCTTTTGTATTTTTCCCCTTCGATTCGGAGAAACAAATATTTTTTCGGAGTTTAGGATGGCAGAAGACACTACACTACCCAGAATCCTCAGCTTTCGTTTGGGACTACAACATGTGCTTTGCTTCACAAACCCCGTCCTCAAGCTCTGTGATTGGATGTTGGAGTGGCAGTGCACGAAGTTTACACGGAGCGTCAAACAGCACTTTGAAATGGAATGAATCCCATCGACGGCCACTAACCAAAACAGGAATCGAACGTGTCCTACCCCCCCCCCCCCCTTAGGTCACAGGCTCCTCCAACAGTGCAACACAATAAAACAGATACACAGAAAAAATAGTGCAAGTAAATACAAAAAAAAATAGTAAAATAGTAAAAAGTGAAATAGTGCAATAAGAGTCTATATACAAGTGATTGGAATATGATATATTTGACAAATAATTTCTAAGTAGCAGCCAGATGAATGTTATGGATGTTGTTTCAAAGTTCAGGTGTTTAATAGTCTTATGGCCTGTGGGATGAAGCTGTCCCTGAGTCTGGTGGTTTTATACACAACTACGGTGTAGTTATGCAATGATGACAAACTTGGGTCATAGGTTCCTCAACAAGACATCTATCAATATGTGTGTACCTCCACCATTAAACTGTCATATTCTGCACATTTCTTATTCTATCTACATACATCTTATAAGAGTATAATAAATATGTATAATATCGGTTAAAATAAGTGCTTCAACATAGTTAACATTGCAGGAATGTTGATTGTCAAGTCCCAAAACAAACCATGCAATATATTAAACGTTAAGTACTTTGTCAGGCTTAATATTTATCAGATACCCCCAAAGCTTTTTGCTTACATGTATTTAAAAGAAGACCTTAACCTAAAGTATTATTTAATGTTTAAATAAAGCCTAATTAGTTTGTCTGTTTTGCACATCCTCCTATTAATATCTTTGTACATCCGGCACTAAACTGTTTTATTCTAGATATCATTTACAGTATCTTCTTGATATTTTCTATTCTATATTTCTATCATTGACCTTCTACTTTCCTCCTATTTTGTATGTACTCTTAATATTTAAATGTTTTCATAAAATATAACACATTCAAAAGTGCTTTACAAAAATGAAAGACATTAAGAAAAAGGCATTTTAAACAGTCATTAAAAAGCAACACAATCTACCTGCATTGCAATACTCTAAACGTGTAATAACGTGCTTTAACCAGTAGGTGGTTTGGGTTAAAAAGCTGTCAAGTTTACAGTGTTAACAAAATAAAATATACTGCTGTTTCCGGTTTAGTTTACGACGGATATATTTTGTTATTGTTTTGATATTTGTAACACAAAAGCGATGGAAAAAACCCACAGCAACACAGAAAAGATGGTCTTAACATGACCCAGCGGTCTAGTAGTTAATAAAAAACAATAATATCAAAACAAAATATTACTACTAACTTTATTGTGAAATTAAAACAGAACGGTAAAAGAATAGTTTCCGGTCTATTCTGAGGCCCGATCTCTGTAGATAAATAAAGAACTACGACAGATGTGTAATATTTAATGCAGCCGAACCATTTATTACAATGCATTCATGTGATGACTTTCAAAGAGTAAAGCAAGCACTGCTGAATAAAGTATGATTTTATCTTTTACGAAACGTTTTTTTTCATATGGAATGCAGTTGGAGGTCAACCAATCACAGAGCTTGAGGACTAATCACGGGGTTTGTGAAGCAAAGCACATGTTGTAGTCCCAAACGAAAGCTGAGGATTCTGGGTAGTGTAGTGTCTTCTGCCATCCTAAACTCCGAAAAAATATGTGTTTCTCCGAATCGAAGGGGGAAAATACAAAAGCATTGTACACAATTTAAACCAATCAATGTTGTGTAATTAACAAGGATAATCTGGTGTTTTTGAGTTGATGAGTAGTGCAGATATCACTGTAAAATCAATCGACAGTAAAGAGAATACTTACTTCCGGGTGTAAAATCCTCCGTTATCCAATGGGAATGGACGCTCACATTGCCTTTAAGTGCCACCGACATGGACCGATGCGGTGCTCTCTGAGCGTCAAATACCGCCGCCGATGGGATTACATTGCAATCAGTTGAAAGCTCTTTGCGTCCGTTTATGACGCTGAAGGAGACTCGGCGCGTCACAACTGCACGCCATAGGACCCTGACCAAGCGTCGCTCCTGGACGTTCAGGGAGTGAGACTGTGTTGAGTACCCATAGAGTCCAGTAGTGGGCGGAGCCTGTGTGAGATATAGCAGAGCTAAAAGGAGAGTGACTGCTGGACAGATTCATCAGGAAGACACAAGCACGACCCTGAATGCCTGTTTATGTTGCTCTGGACCTACAAGATGTTTTAATAGGCAATGAATTTCTGAATGTCTCTGTTCTACACAATCATTTTAGCAATTACCAAATCCAATTTCTAGACTCCCTCCCAAATATTTGTCTTTTTGGATAACAATGGTCCATAGTCGGCCTAACTATAATACCATGTTCATGAGAAGCAGGGCCGGCCCTGACCAATTTGCTGCCCTAGGCAAGATTTTAGCTGGCGCCCCCCCACCCCCCCCCCCCCCAAAATGCACTCACTATGACTCGCACATGCATGCATGTGCACGGTTGTTGCATGACCACCAAAACAGAAAGATATGGACACAAGATGTGTGCAAATGTATTTAGTATCCTATCCATGTGAACATGATTTAAGTGGGGGGTGGACCTAACCTCCTCTAGGGGGTGAGAGCAAAATTAAGAGATCTATGGATACATCTCTCAACATCAATATGAAACAGAACTGTAAACAGATTTTCGTTTTCTTTATGGATATTTTACAAATCACTCCCCTTTCAAACTGTATTCTTGTTTATTAATAACAACTTTCTTTTACTGTCATATAGTATTTTATACCTGTTTTTCATCTATTCTCTTATTTTTTTATAACTATAATGATCATATAAAGGTGTACCTTTACCTCACTGAGCTGAGGTTATCAGAGCCACTCAGTCTTTCAGGAGAGAGCTCTCTAAAGCTCTCCCCCCCGCGGCCGCTTACACAGTAAATACGTTTTTTGGGAGTTTGATTTATTTTACATGAACACAAACACAAAATGAAAACCTATAAATGCACTAAAACCATTATTTCAAAAAAAGAACTATTTCACATAAACCTCTGGTTTTTACTGGGGCTGGGGCAGCTCAACTTGATTTTGGGGGAGGGGGGTGAACCATAGTTTATGGGCGCTGTACGCAATATAGGCGTAGTTCTGTTAGTATAAGATAATAAGATGTACTTTGTTGATCCATAATCGGGAAATTGTGTTGTTATGAAAAGTAAAAAAAAAAAAATTATTTTATTTATTTTATTTTTTTTCAATTTTCGGCGCCCCCGATGGGTCGATGCGCCCTTAGCATTCGCCTATACTGCCTATGCCAAGGGCCGGCCCTGATGAGAAGTGTCTCAAGTGGATAATGCAGTGGGAGGCCTTCAGCTACACATCACACCTTTAAACACCTTAAAGAAGTCAGGTCAGGGCTTTTCTTTGAACAGGGGGAAATATTAAAATGTGTATTGACAATTCTCATTTATGTCTTTTTAAGTGTAGGTGTCTTGCTGCTCTGTGGGAGGGGTCAGTATACACACACACACACACACACACACACACACACACACACACACACACACACACACACACAAAGTATATATGGACACATGCATACATTCCTATGATAGGAATGTGTGTTTGCTCTGCACTGTTGCAGCAGCAGCTGGACACCTGGCCTCTGGCCTGTCTTAAATTAGGCACCCTCCTCTACGAACCCTTCTCAAATGTTTCTTTCCTGGTTGTGTTTTCTCAAGTTCCTCTCCCACTTTACGTACTTCTCCTTTCTTGGATAAAACACACATTGTTCTCAATTTTTTTAAGCTAAAGACCACTGTACAAAGTGGTGTTTTGCTTCATTCAAATGCGGGGGTTTCCACAAAAAATATTTTTGGGCAGTTGGCATGAACAATTTGGTTGCACATCTGCTCCACTTACATTGATTAACACTTTAACTCATTTTCATCTTTTTGTCATGGCCTGCCGTCATTCTCCTCCACACCTGTTAACAAGAGCGTTTCTGTTATCACATGTCCACATTCAATCAATGGTCAAATTGAAATCACCCTGATTTCATGCACAAGCCTGAGCATTAATAAATGTGATTATTTTTGTTTCAACTGTTGGCAAGTGCTTACAAAGGACATTAAATAGAAAGTATTGAATTATTCATTATTGTATCAGATAATTAAAAATAAAAGAGTTAAGAGTACATTTTTCAACTAGCTTGCTTCCTTCCACCAGACAGTTTTCAGAAAACTTCAGACAAGATTTCAAAATCAGTGGTGAGCCGTCAGGGCCAGCAATGCCTTCTGTGCTGGCCCTGTAACCAATAAAATTACTGTGTGTAAAAAAATAATCTTGACTATTTAGTTAGACATTTTCATAGTATAATATCCACAAAATTACAAAAGTAGGTTAAGTTTTGTTGAGACTGAATGTCCTACATCAAAAAGTCACAAAAACACCTCACAGTTATTTCAGTTGGCGTGGGCCAGCAGTACAGATACTGCTAGCCTTTTGTTAAAACACAACACATTTTATTTATAATAAGCGTTAGTGACAGATTCATCAGCCAATCAGATGTTGATGTTCAATGACAGTATGCCCCCTGGGCCTAGCATCGTGACCTGGGCTACCCTAATCTTCGAACTTCCTTCGTAGCTTGAGTGAAAAGAAAATGGCTGTCGCTGTCACTGCTGAACCAGATCTTGTTGCCAGTCTGATGAAAACTCTTTCAAGGCGTCCTTTTGGAGAGAAAAGCGAAATTATTAAAAAAGGAAGACCTACATTTTTTACACGTTCTCCAAAACAAAAAAAGTTTCAACTGCTGTGTTTTCAAGCGACTTTGAGACTTGAAAAGCGCTATATAAATTCAATTTATTATTATTATTCAAACACACCAAATTACTGGATGAGTTTTGTCAAAGACGCCTGCCACGCGTCACGCCGGTGAGGTGGAATTTTAATTCCAGGCTGGTGTGCACTGTCCACGAGAAAAGAGCAGAGCTGGTGGACCTTTTCCAGCACAACCTTGAACAAGCTGCAGATTTTGAACAGAAAACTGTACACTGTGTGTCCGGACACCTGGCACAGTTAAAAAGTTTCAACTGCTGTGTTTTCCTCTTTAGCTAGACCTATTTGGGATTCTGCAAAGCAAGACCTTAGACATGCAGTTTAGTCGTGCCAGAATTGCAGATTTTTGCCGGAGTGTTGAAAAAGAGAAGGATAAATTCAATGACATCTTTGAGAAGACTGTGCAGGCCGTGGGACAGCCGAGCGCACTGCGCGGAAACCCAGACGCGCACGCACTCCTACAGCCAGCTTCACGCAGCTCGACAACATACTCACACAAAGAAGGAATAGATTTGAAGATCAGCAAATCTCGATTCCCTGCAGTTTGAAAAATTCAAGCTCACATTTCCAGGCAGAGCTCATGAGTCTGATGGCACACAGTTTGACCTGAACAGACTCAAAGTGTGCAAACTCGACCAGATAGGACTAACTGCTGATTCCAGATACCTGTGTAAGTTCTATTTTGTTTCTAGACCTCTCTGTTTCATTCATTCTACTCTTTATAATTGTTCTGTAGTTATTCTGGCTAAAATTATGTTTTGAAATCTCAGAACAGCTAAAATACCTGTTTTTTAGGCAGAAATCTGGGTTAACTTATTTTTACAGAAATCTTAAAACTGAACCATTTTCTAGGGTTAACTTTGATTTAAACAATTGTACAAATACTAAGGGCTATACTAGGGGTAATTGTATTAGGGTTAACATTAAAACCTCTGTAACAAGGGTTTATTCTGAAATGTGTCTTTAAAAAGTGCATTACAATAGGCCTGAAGGCTCAACTGATGATGTGGTCTCCGGAGCGGGTTTGGGTGAGGAGGCGTGCAGCAGAGTTCTGGATATCTTGTAGTTTATTGAGGAGGTTGGATGGTATGCCGTAGAGCAGGGGTTTTCAAAGTGTGGGAAGGTGAGCCTCCCCTCAGAGAACATAAGAACAGCCGCGCCCCCCCTCCCAATTATTATTGCTATTATTATTATTATTATTGTTGTTGTTGCTATAATGCAGGGGTATTATTATCCAGTGGAAAGTCATTACCTACTGGCCTAGTTAAATCAAAGTGGTTACTTTTTTTTGGCTGGGCAGTGTAGTTTTACACACCGTCTTATTTGACTTTCTCAGGACTTAAAACTGTTTTTTGGGGGCAGACCCCCACAAAGAAAAAAATATATTTACACACGTAAGGTCATCATCTTAACAGTTGTTTATGCTCATCGAGTCATCCGTGAGCAGAGCATCAAGTTGACATGCCTATTTCAGCTGAATGCGGCGATTACCATGTTGTTCAGCAAAACGCCTCACAAACTGATTAAGATCCAAAGCTTTAGTGCGTTTTGATACAATGCTGAGTACAGCCAAACTTGACAGTCTCTTCTCTGTCATTGTAGACCGCAAATACCTCATTCCTTCCGTCTACTTGGGTCCGACTCAAGGGCGCCGGAAGCAGAGGGGCCAGGGGGCCAGGGGGCCATTGGCCCCCCCACTTTACAGCCCTGCCCCACATTTTTGCTGCAGCGGATGCCGCGGAACACTGTACACATCCCGTTTCAATAATTTCCCTCTACTCTAAAGTCGCATCTAAAAAGAACGAGATCTGATCTAGCTGTATATTTTGTTATTTTTGATTGTTATATTCAATCTCATTAGCTACAGGCATTTTTGAAGCTTGTAAAGGGAAGATGACAGTTCTCACTCGCCACTCTGCTCTTCCACAGCGCCGCTTCCCCTCCCTCCGCTGAAATTATGAATGTAAGGCGTATAGTAATCATAGATAACACGGCAGGGTCCGTTACAGTTTGTTTTCATCTGATTTCAAATAAACAAAGTCTTGGCTTTCAGAATATTAAACTTGTTTCGGCAGATTCAGATGATAAATACAACTTTGAAGCTTGTAACGGCTTAATTACAAGCGGAGAACGGAGTAACTTGACGTCACAGCAGGTATAACAACAGCCGGTGTTTCTCGTGAGTGTTTTCCCCGGAAACAAACACAATACACACAAACACAAATATACACAAACACACACACGTATACACACACACACTCGCGAGCTCCCCCCAGACCAGCAATCCAAACGAAAATATTTTCCCTCCGTTACTACTTTGATCATTTGCTCCGCTAATAATCAATCAGATCGATCCAGAGAAGAGGAAACTATAAAGGCCTTTTTCTCAAAATGATGACTCGGTGACAGTCATTATAATGTTATGCTTAATATTTGGAGTACAAAAACAATCCTGATATCATTAGAAAGCTAGGAATCTCCTCTTTCCAACATTGTATACAACTCAAAATGTGTCTTCGGGTCAATGCGACTGATTTCGATGGAGCAGGTCCAGAGGTCGCGTTAACCGAATATTTTCCGTCTATGTTTTTTTTAACAATGACGGAAAAATCTGAAAGCAGTCCGTCATTTTGACAGATTAGAACAAACTCTGAACAGCGCCAAAGTTTCCCCGCAGCGAGGCTCCGGTGTTATGCCGTGTTATGCATGCCCGCCAAAAAGGAAATGATACCGTTTCCAAACCTAACTTTGCCGTACAAATCATTGAAATGTCTGTGAGTTTTGGCTTTACGCTGTGAGCGCTCCCGCGAAGTGCAGTGGGCATGCATAACACGGCGCTAACAGTTCACTTCACCCCACCCCCGTTGACAGTTCACGAGCATGCTCTCCCCCCCCCCCCCCCCCCCCCCCGGTTGACAGTTCACGAGCGTGCCCTCTCTCTCCTCCCCTCGTCAGAGTTGTGTAAAGGCCGACGGGTAGTAGCCTACTGGATTTTGACGGAAATGTTTCGATCCTGTCCGTCAAAATGACGAATAAAAGCTTATTTGGGCAAAGATGAAGGTACTTCAATGCAGAATGGTACAAAAACAGAGAGTGGTTAATTCTTTGCAAAACCACTAAACGAGCCTTCTGTGAAATATGCAGATTTGCTGCTGTTAAACGGCTTGTAACTTTCTCCAAATGTGGAGATGACAGCTTTGTAAATACCGGAGTTAATAACTGGAGCTTTTCACAGAGTGTGTTCAAAAAAAGTGCGCTTACTTCAGTCAAACACCAGTCAACATTCAGCTTGTCAAACAAGAGCGTATTGAGCAGGAAAAAAGAAGAGATGGAATGATGGAGCAGCTGCGCTGTCATATGTGTGGGCTGGACCTGTATAGTCTAATTTACAGGAAAGGAGTGAGCAGAGGGTAGAGTGGTCCATTCTTGTTCTGTTTTCTGTGACTATCTTCCTCATGCTGAACACCCTCTCAGACTTTCAGTTGCGCGCGCTACTAAAGAGACGCGTTACCATGGAAACCAAACAATGGTGTAGCTGTATTGAAGTCCGAGTGGAAACAGTAACATTTGGAGCGTTATGTTAGAATGAAACAGGTCGTGACTCACAAATCAGATTTAGTCAGAAATCGGGAGAAATGCGGGATAAATATGACCCCGGGAGGAAATCGGGAGTCTCCCGCGAAAATCGGGAGGGTTGGCAATTATGTCACATACACACACACTTTTTGGCCCCCCCACTTCTGAAATGAATCCGGCGCCGCTGGTCCGACTCCGAAATGCTTCTCGTTTTGCGCTGTCCCGTTCAAATGAAATCGCCGCCAATCACATTTCCATGCTCGCGCCACGGCCGGGGGAGGGGTTACAAGGCTCGCGTCTTGTGCTGCATTCACTTGCACTCGGACATTAGGGATTTTCTCTCATAAATGTCCGATGAGCCACAACTTTTACTTCAAAACAAAGCTGCCAACTGGGGTGGCAGCTGGGATAAATTCAGAGGCATATTTGCAGGTCGGGTCGTCAACATGAATGTTAAAATCACCTAAGAGGAGAACAGATGGGGATATGGCAGAAAGCTGAGTGAGAATGTCAGAGAGGTCGGAGAGAAAGGAGGGGTTTGGCTTCGGGGGACGGTAGATGATGGCTGTGACCAGGGGAGTGGGACCAGAGAGTTTGAAGACCAGATGTTCAAATGAAGAAACATCGGGGATAGAGATTATGGTAGTTTGTATGTCCTTTCTGATAATAGCAGCTATACCACCACCCGCCCTTGTGGGCGAGGTTTGTTGATGTATGTGAATCCTGCTGGGGTGATTTGATTTATTGAAAAATAGTCCAGGGGTTTTTGCCACGTTTCTGTCAGATACAGAAAGTCCAGGTTATTGTCTTTAATGTTCACATTCAGAATGTGGCTTTTATTGTTGATGTAGCGTGTGTTGAGCAGGGCTGGTCTGAGGTGACGTTGCATTGGGAGGGGGTGTGTGGACCGGGGGAGCTGACGGACATTGGTCAGATTCACGTGTTGTTTGCTGTGATGACGTAGTGTGGGCGTGCGACAGGACCAGATGGACGGGATGGAGTGTGGAGACGTGGAATGAAAGAAAAACGTACGGCCAGAGCCTCTTTGTGGAGGACGGCGTTTGCGGAGTATTTCAGTATCTGCGAGGATGTCCATGCAGTCCGGAGGCAGGCGGTTATTAAAGGGAGATCTGACAGGGAGTAGAGAGGCGGCATGATCTGGTAAAGTGGCGCTAGCACGGAGCTAGCTAATGCTGGGGACCCGGGCAGCAGAGACCAGGAGCCGGATGACCTTGGAAGAAATAGCGGTGAGCCCAGGTAGAATCAGAAGGATAATCCAGAGCATGTCAGGAGAACAATTCCAGTGGTTTCCGGAGGAGAATTGTAGGAGGGGCAGCCTGCCTGGCGCAGAGTGGGAGCCGGATGACCAGCCTACTAGCTTTTTAGCTAGCTTGATAGCCACCGGCTGTAGGCGCCAGGGAGAGACGATGTCAGCGAGGAAGCCGCCTGATCGCACCGGGATGGGAAGACCCCAGTGAGACGAGCCGCGGAGTTAGGGTGGAGACAGAAATGTTTGCTCAGCAGACTTCAGGGAGCAGAAGAGCTTTTAGCAGAGGTGTGGACTCGAGTCACATGACTTGGACTCGAGTTACCAATTTGATGACTTTGGACTCGACTTGACAAAATCACAAAACACTTGCGACTCGACTTGGACTTGAACACCAATGACTCGGGACTTGACTTGGACTTGAGCCTTCTGACTTGAGGTGACTTGATACTTTAATGTATTCAAAAGAAGTTCCTCGGAATATATTTACCGAAGCAACAAACCAAAACGTTGAACCTCGGCAAGTTCCCCCATGATTTAGCTATTAACCAATCAGGTTGCAGGAGAGAGTCGTGACCATGACGCTGCGTGATGCTGCGTGACCCAGCAACACCCAGCACTATCGAAAAAATGATACCTAAGGTAGTTGCATTCGGCTACAAAAACTACGCCGTTTTAAACAAAAAGCGAACGGCAGAATGCTTAACCTGTGCCGCACACATCACAGATGGAGACGCAACAACCTCGAACTTTGTTCGCCATCTGAAACTGCATAAAGAACTGTAAGTCAAGTCTACTATTAGCTGTTTGTTCATCTAATGCAAACGTTAGCTTAAAAGCTAAATATCTCTGTTGTCTATCCAGCTAAATAGATGCAGGTTCTATAAACAGTCTATGGTTAAAAATATACGGTTGCATTGAATACACAATGTAATATGTTAGCATTACAGGGGCCAAGCCGCTAGGATAACGTTATGTTGCCGTTCCAGTGTTTCCCACAGATCTGAAATATACTTGGGGGGGTGTTGGTAGCAGGGGGGGGGGTTTGAGGTGACGTGCCTTTGTGACGTGCAACAACATTAACCATTAACATTAACCTTTCTGTTGGTCGCTTGTTAGCAGACACTTCACGCGATGGCAGAGCGAACAGGTACAGGCAGGGCCCATAGTGATAGCCCTATAGTTCAAATCTACTACCCACAAATAAACATATGGACATGGGTTACTATTTAAAAAAAAATGGTAAATGTATTTAGGAACCTATCTATGTGAGGTGAGGTGGGGGTGGACCTCAAATCCTTTAGGGGGGTCCGGGGGCATGCTCCCCCGGTAAGATTTTTTTTAAAGTTTGGAGTTAAATGCATCAATCTGGTGCACTTTGAGGGGAAAATAAAGAGACTAGATCTATGGGAACACCTATATGAAACAGAACTGTATACATTTCAATAATCATAAAATCATGGCCATAACCAATAACATATCCAATATGAAAAAACACTGAAACATGTTTATTTATTTATTTTTGGTTCATTTATAGTTGTGAGTGTGTCTGGGATCCTGAATCAGCCTCTCCCTCCTCTCCCTCCTGCTCCTCTTTGAGGCAGCAGCAAAGACTAGTTTTAGCTCTCAACAAGTTTTAAAAGTGTATCTGGCCTTTTTTCACCTAGTTAACTTTTTTATTTTGTATTCATGCATATTTCACTAATCACTACCCCCTCAAATGGAAATATGTGTTTACATAAATGGTGACCAAACCGTTTGAGACCCACTGAGAACTTAGACTAACCACTGAGAACTTACCCCTAGATTCCACCGGGAGCGTCTGCGCTGCGTTACGGCTACGCCACGCCACGCTGCGGCGTTTTTAGCGATCGCGGCCACTCTAGTCAATGGGTGCTATTCCACCAGACCCGCTGCGCCACGCTGTGCCACGCTGCGCCACGCTGCGCCGCGGCTTGAAGCGTCCCAGAAGCGCCTCGGCGCAAGGAATTTCTAAAATATAGGATGAATCCTATTTTTGACGCGGCGCAGCCGTAGCGCAGGCAGGAAGTGGAATGTTCATCCGGCCCAGGCCCATCCCCCAAATAAATGTCCAGGAAATATGCCCAAATCAACAACAACTGCGAGCCTGCACACACGACGCTCCGCTTCCGCAACGTTTTGAAACGCGCCCGGTGGGTTATGACGCAGGAGGAGGTCGCAGCGTGGCGTGGCGTAGCCGTAACGCAGCGCAGACGCTCCCGGTGGAATCTAGGGGTTAGACTAAGTTAACTATCTAAACACTAAGAGAGTCCTTAACCTCACCTGAGCTGAGGTTATCCCGAGCTTGAATGACACACAGAGACCAATCAAGGGCTTTGATTTATGATCTGTATGACAGTGGCCATGTCAGCAGCCCACATCATGTAGACAGCCAGTCACCCTGTGTGAGGCAGGCCACTTAACAGGCCAGGCCATCGGGAAACCCCCCGGTCCTCCCGATGGCCAGTCCGGGACTGGGTACAGGAGTCGTAGAGCGAGGGATCATTGTCCACAAGTTAATCGATCGCAGATGGCGTCGTGGTCGCGGACGAATAAAAAAAAAAAAAAAAAGAATTATAAAAAAAAAAAAAAAAAGTTATTTAAAAAAAAACGGAAAAAAAAAACAAAAACGAAATGGGTCGCGAAATATACTTGGGCGGCCGTTAATATACCTGGGCGGCCCGCCCAAGTAAAGTCTATGTGTGGGAAACACTGCGTTCTCCAGAGACAAGTAATGAATATCCTGCGTATGCGATCCAGTTGTTGTGATTTGATTCTGTGCACTGGGAACGGTCTAGCAGGTAGTCATCATTGTGTCTATAAATATAGCCTTTATATTTACAAAAACGACCAGAAAGGAAATCTAGTTCCCTCTATATGTTCACTGATGGATAGCAGTAGTGTTGCACTCAGAAATTCGGTTCTCTTTCTTCACTCGTCAGCACTTTAACCCCACAAAGAGTAAACTTTGAACATACACTTATTCTTTGCTGCGTCATACAATTTACTACCATAAACTCCTTACTTATTTTAATCCACCGAAGAAGCCACGTTCTTCTTCTACTTCTTCTTCTCTTGTCTACTCATAGGCGCCACATTGTGGCGAAAACTAGCAATAACAACAATATTAATACTGCTTCGAAGCAGCACACAATATGGAGATGTGAATGACATTAGAAAATGATTAGGTACAACATTAAATACAAATACAAATAGATTGTGGGGTCCCTTATAACATACTGTACACAGTGGAAATAAACATTCTTAAGATTAACGTTGCATTAACTTAACATCAGGGATCTTATTAATAAATTCCTGCTGATTCAAACCGTCAAAGTAGCCTAACCTTACTGATCCCTCTTAAAATAAAATAAAAACACGTCACTTTATTCAATTATTAATGTGACTAATAAAGAGCACTTTGATCTGCAATTCGAGAAGGAACAACAATGCATTTACTAATTGTTGTTTTCTTCATATGTTTACCTTTTTACAGATATGAAGAATACCAGAGGAACAAAAGCATCACAAATGATGCACAACAGCCTTCAGTCTCACAGTTTTTTGGCAACCAAGATGGACAGTACAGCATGAATCATCCACAGCAGAAAGCTATCACCAATGCAATACTGTCCCACTTAGTTGTCGATTGCAACTTGCCCCTGTCAATTATTGAAAACAAGAGTTTTCGCCACTTTCTGACAGTAGTTGACAGAAAGTACAGCCCAGTTTGTCGCAGGACACTGCTGAAAGTAGAGAACCTTGCTGTGGAAAGACGTTTACAATTTAAAAACCCGGATGAGCAATATAAATCATGTCTCAGTCACTGTGGACATTTGGTCTGACAGAAAGATGAGGGGATTCCTTGGTGTTACTGCACACTACATAGAGAAGGATGAAGAGAGGATAGAGCTGAAATCCAATCTCCTGGCCTGCGACCGCTTCAAAGGCTCACACACAGCTGAAAGAATCTGTGAGGCTGTATGTGATGAGTACAGCATTAAAAACAAGATAGACTACATTATTAGTGACAATGCCGCCAACATGCGTAAAGCGTTCACTGTGTGCTTCCCAACGGAGCAAGAAAATGAAGATGTTGATGAAGAGGATGATCTTGATGACCCAGAGCTATAGCATGACCTTTCCCTTGAAGATCAGGAAACAGTAGATGCTGCCATGGCAAAAAAACAGCGCTTGCAGTGTTTGCGCACACACTGCAGCTGGTGGTGGGAGACGGATTGAAGGAAACAAAAGGAACAATCTCTTCTCTTGCAAAGTTGTCGAAGCTCAGCTCACTGCTGCATACAAGCACAACTTTTAAAGATGTGTTTGATGCTGAATTTGGGGAACAAAGAGGCATCCCTGCTGCTGTCACCACAAGATTGAACTCGACACTCAGGCAAGTGAAGGCAGTACTCTGTTGTGAACATCCAAAGCTTTGCCGTGTACTAGAAAAGGCTGGGCACAAGGAGTTGTTGTTCACAGCACGGGAGTGGAATGTTTTGAAGGAGTTGGTGGACATCATGAATCCATTTGGAGAAGCAACAGATTTGACACAAGGGGAAAAGATAGTGACAATCAGTTCTGTTGTTGCATCTGTCCTGTCCCTAAATCACCACCTCGAGAAGCTGAAGCCACAAGTCCGTTTCCTCAGCAGCCTGGTTAGAAGTCTCCACGTGTCTCTGAAGAAAAGGTTTGGGGGGATTTTCATCAATGTGAAAATGGCCACATTAACACAGGATGGAACAACTGCCCCCTTTTCAGATCCAGTGTACCTCAAAGCAGCTGCTTTGGATCCAGCCTTTTCTCTGATGTGGATAGACCACCATGTGCTGGCCAGTCTAGAGGTCAAAGCTGAGGTTCTACAACATGTGAAAGGTAAACTTAATTGAGTTAATTATTATTATTTTACTCATAATAATTTCCTTTGAATTGATTGCAACAATAATATGTGTTCAGTTTAACCTACTGCATCACCAATACAACATATAATAAGGGCTCTTTGTGTCTTTGTTGTTTTGACATGTTTTGCCAGAAGTGATCCTGCGAGAGGCTTTGGAGACAGAGCAACCTACGCCTTGTGTTGATGAGGAAGAGCAAGAGAGCCTTGGACAAGGTGAAGGGCTGCGTACCATAAGAGGAAGAAGAAGGATATTGGGACCACTCCAGCACTGCAGCTAAGTCACTATCTCCACATCGCTGACGGACAGAATGTCCTTTTGTTCTGGGCAATGAACATGAAGGTTCTTCCTTCGCTGTTCAAAGTGGCCATCAGAGTTTTGGCAGTGCCTGCCTCCAGTGTTCCGGTGGAGCCAGTTTTTAGCCATGGTGGCATCATCCTGCGACCCCATCGTGCACAAATGAGTGACCGACTATTGACCAATTTAG
Organism: Dissostichus eleginoides; assembly: GCA_031216635.1. Taxonomy (NCBI): domain Eukaryota; kingdom Metazoa; phylum Chordata; class Actinopteri; order Perciformes; family Nototheniidae; genus Dissostichus; species Dissostichus eleginoides. Next base: position 531,313 of record CM062274.1, on the reverse strand, counting down.
TCTTTTGCAAATGCAATGCATTAAAGGGCCCTGAGATAATAGAAAAAGTGTGGGTGAATGAAACTGTTACTTCATTTTATGTTTATGCAACTGTTATGTTTCTCAGCCTGTCGCTTAATTTGGGCAAATTTGGTCTCTTGGACCCTGAGATTGATGCATCTATAACTTGTGTTTTTCACTCACTCACTCTGTCTGACAATAAGAAACACACACTTCACATAATTTTTCATAATAGAAAAAAGCACACAAATTGTGTGGCTGAATGAAACTGTTACTTCATTTTATGTTTATGCAACTGTTATGTTGAAAAGCACATAATGACTTGTTTAAGACTCGGTTTTCAAAGTTTAGGACTTGGGACTTGACTTGAACTTGCCCAACCTGACTTGAGACTTGACTCGGACTTGAGCGCAAAGACTTGAGACTTGACTCGGACTTGCAAAATAGAGACTTGGTCCCACCTCTGGCTTCTAGGTAGCAGCCTGCTAGCTCCGAAGCTGCTAGCTAGCGGGCTAGGGACCGGTGAGCAGGAAAGAGCCAGCAGGTAGGAGATGACAACACAAAGATCTGTGTCGATTCGATGGATAAGATGTTGCTACTTTTGCTGTTGACTGGCGTTTAAAATGTAGAGAGCCAGACAGGAGAGGTTCTGATCTGGACTAAAGAACAAGACTTGGGCGGAGGAGCGGCGAACAAGCAGCGCCAGCAATATTGCTTAACGGTTAAAAGCAGAGGTAGTAGCGATGACAGTGCAACGAGATAAAATTAAATGTTAATGTGAATATTTACACTTACAGTCTAAAAACGTTAAATGTACAAAACTGTATAAATGTAGTGTATTTCTAACTGTGAGTTCATAAAGGGTTATAGTAACCAAAGGATGCAAGTAAAATAGCCATAAATATGTATAAATAGTAGTGGTTGCAGTCTTACAAACTGCCTAGCTCTTCTTCCTTTTTCTATTTGCAACTACGCACTGCCATGCGCACATATGGAGTATCTTGGAATCAACCTCTGACAACACACCCAATGGTTAAGGTCATACTCAGTTCAAATAGTGGTAGCAGTATTACTTCATATAGAAAAAGATGCAAGAGAACTACTTGGATATATTGGCATCTCTGCAGAATTGAAAAGCTACACACAGGCTATTCATTGGAAAATAATATGGAATACCATCACTCTAACATCACGTAATCACAATCACCCATGGATCCAGTACAAAATGAAACACAGACCTTACCTGTCAACCAGGAACTGCAGACAGCTGAGGATGATCCCAAGCTGCTCTGTAACCAAAAGACTATTGGTATCATGTACACATTATGATTGTTCTGCAGTTAAAGAGTTCTGGAGACAGGTGATTGACATTATATCTGAGATCATTTCATTTCAGATGCCATGTCTCCCAAACATAAGTAGCTGAATGATGACTCATTCGTTAATTTATAAAACCATCAGAAAATTGTCCTTTCGCTGGTTAAACCGCAGACAAAAAAATTATCATACTATAATTATCAAACAATGGATATCTTCCTTCCATATCTTACCAATCTCTGAGCTATACATTGCATCTGTTAACAATGCTAAAAGATAAACACTTGAGGCTATTTAAAGAGCTGCTGACCTGGTTATATCCTTTATGTAAAATATGATTGAACGTACAGTATATGAACCCTCTGATGATGATTGGAAGAGGACTCATTGCCATCTCGGTCTACAAAGAATAAGTGGGACTCCCGATCCTTATTCTATTTTATTTTTTGTAATGTCATTTACATCATTTGTATGTGTATATTTGTATCTCTCTGTGAAGGTGGAAAAAAAAAAGTTGGTCACAAAAAAGAGAAACACCCAACAATAAAATACACAAAGACGCTTAGAAAGAGGGTTAGAGCAACAATAAGGCTCTGCATTGAACAAAAAAACATGTCATTAAAAATACAAGATGGATATCAGACGACAGGAAACCCTCAAGTATAGTGAAGTATAACAAATCGTGTTGCAGTAGTCCTTTTATGGAGAATTGTAGTTTTTACATTTTTAAGAAAATTAATTGTTGTTTCAATTAAATATAGATTTTCAGATCGGAATCAGACAACATAAATACTAAAAATCTTTAAAGTTTTCGACCTCTAGTGCTCCCGTTGATTGCAAACGCTCCGGAGGGTCGTATATTCACAAATAACCCTCTCTGGAAAATCTTAAATTGTAGGATAGTTTGGCCATTAAAATGCTTTTTGATTCGATTTCTAGCGAGAAGTGTATATTGTACTTTTAGAATCCACGTCCAGTGGATGTGTAGGATCTATAGTTTGATAGATATTACCAAGATGATTTGAGGTCTCGCCAGGAGAACGTGTAACGGCAGCGTCCATGTAAAGTTAGCGTCAACACTCACGGGGTGAAAACAGTATTTCCGGTCTCGAAGTTTTCATAATAAAACCGTATTCCCCTCACTGTCAAATGATTTTAAAGCTATATCTGCAGTACTCATCCACTAAAAAACATCAGTTTATCCTTGTTAATTACACAACATTAATTGGTTTAAATTGTGTACACTGCTTTTGTGTTTTTCCCATAGGTTTTTCCCTTTCGATTCTGAGAGACACATTTATTTTTTCAGAGGTTTCGATAAAAAACATCGAACTACCCATAATCCTCAGCTATCGTTGAAGCTCCGGGATTGGATGTTTTAGCCGCAATGCACGTTGGGATATGGTGTTTATGCGATGTGAAATCCGAAAACATTAAAAAAAAAAAATAATAATAATACTTTATTCCGAGTGTTCTTGCTTTTCTCTTTGGAAGTCATCACATAACGGCATTGTAATAAACGGTTCGGCTGCATTACATATTACACATGTGCCGTAGTTCTGTATTTATAGAGCCCTGATGAGAAGACCTTTGGACAAACTGGAAGAAATGCCGCCGAAACTGAATACGTGACGTGGATCATAAATATATCAGCAATTACACATCTTCAATTTCTCTTCACACAATACGTCTCCTTGCAGTATCAATACTAATTCGGCTGACTTTTACATTTGATCCAATTGGTAGATAGGCTATATTTACACCATAACGGTGCACAACTGATAGAAAGTGACTTGTAGTTTTTAAAGATATTACTGATTTTCTTTTAATATAAGAATGTAAATACTGAGTTGAGAGAATAGTCAGGGGTTTTGGGTGATGGGAGACACATATGGATTCAGAATTTCAATAGCTTACCATTAAATGACGGATATACCTTTCTGTCTGTGATGTTTTACAAATCAGATATTAATGTGTAGAACTACAATATGTGAAATAATATAGCAATATCCTGTAAAATTATGTGAAAACATGAATAAAACTACACATCTTCAGATGTTATACATACATAAGTGTCCTACACTAATAATACAAAGTTATTATGGCATTGTATGCTGTGTGTTATTTGTAACATCTTCAGAAACTACCTTTCCAAGTCCTCATGCAGTTGACTGTTACAGGTCTACAGGTTCATGGTACAATGCATAAGCTTCAAATCGAGAGACTGAAACTGTATTTTTCTTTACCGTTCTGTTTTAATTTCACAATAAAGTTAATAGTAATATTATGTTTGATATTATTATGTTTTATTAACTAGACCACTGGGTCATGTTTGGTGTTACAAATATCAAAACAATATATGTGTGGATAACAAAATAAATCCGTCATAAACTAAACTGGAGATTATCAGAGGTGGGACCAAGTTATTGTTTTGCAAGTCCGAGTCAAGTCTCAAGTCTTTGCGCTCAAGTCCGAGTCAAGTCTCAAGTCTTTGCGCTCAAGTCCGAGTCAAGTCTCAAGTCTTTGCGCTCAAGTCCGAGTCAAGTCTCAAGTCAGGATGGGCAAGTTCAAGTCAAGTCCAAGTCCTAAACTTTGACAAAACGAGTCTTAAACAAGTCATTATGTGCTTTTCACCAAATGTAATGACATCGATCAACAGAATAATACTTAATAATTAAACTGCTCTTTATTAGTCACATTAATGATTTAATAATCCATTTTCTCTCTGCTGGTAAAGTAACGTGTTTTCTTCTATTTTAAGAGGGATCAGTAAGGTAAGGCTACCGTGACGGTTTGATTCAGAAGGAGTTTCATGTATAAGATCCCTGATGTTAAGGTAACCAGAATGTTTATTTCCACTGTGTACAACATGTTATAAGGGACCCACAATCTATCTTTATGCAAGGGATAATGTGCAGCGAGGCGGTCTCTATGGGGAAAAGAACACCTGAATCTAGATCCCTCTGCAGGTGGTACTTTAGTATATTTTGATGCTAATACTTTTGTACTTTTACTTGAGTAACATTTTGAATGCAGGACTTTTTATTGTAACCGAGTATTCCTACACAGGTAGGCTACTTTTACTCAAGTACAAGATCTGAACTTCTCCCACCTCTGACAATAAATCCTTGTGGTTACCAAAAAAAACCCCTGCTCAGAAGGTAATTTTCATTTTACAAATCCTGCACTCAGCTCTGCTTTCTCCAATATCATTGAAATGCAGCCAGATGCTGCTTCTTTTTTCGGTTTTCGCTAATTTCTTGACTTTTTCCGACGCGCTTGCATTTAAATCCGGCTCCCCGTCTCCCTGTCGCTCTGTAGCTGGCCTGTACCACTACACCTGCTGTCTTTGGAGCGTCTGCCCCCCACCCTTCTTTCACATAATGGTATGATGCTATTGTGTCCTCGCATATGATTGGCCGCATGGTGGCTCAGCAAAATAAAGTCCCGCCCCTGCCTGCAAGGATTCACAGCAAGAGTTGGAGCGGCTGAAGATTCTGCTCTCCCCGACGGGAGTCCGCTCTTCTAGCGGCATCTCGCGATCGGCGTGTTGGAGACCCCTGAATTAAATTATCAAGTCACCTCAAGTCAGAAGGCTCAAGTCCCGAGTCATTGGTGTTCAAGTCCAAGTCGAGTCGCAAGTGTTTTGTGATTTTGTCAAGTCGAGTCCAAAGTCATCAAATTGATGACTCGAGTCTGACTCGAGTCCAAGTCATGTGACTCGAGTCCACACCTCTGGAAATTATACTGGAAAGTATAATTTATTGTGTTAACACTGTAAACTTGACAGTTTTTTAACTCGAACCACCTAGTGGTTAAAGCACGTTATTGAATTCTTTTGTTGAATAAGTTATATTTGATGAAAGAATTAAAATAATAAGAGTAGCCTACATACAAAATAGGGGGAAAGTAGAAGGTCAATGATAGAAATATAGAATAGAAAATATCAAGAAGATACTGTAGTGATCTCTACAATAAAACAGCTAGTGGAGGACGTCCAAAGATATTAATAGGAGGAGGATGTGCAAAACAGACAAACTAATAAGGCTTTATTTAAACATTAAAGAATACTTTAAGTCAAGGTCTTCTTTTGAATAAAAAAAAAACTTTGGGGGTATCTAGAGATAAATATTAAGCCTGACAAAGTACTAAACGTCTAATATATTGCATAGTTTATGTTGGCACTTGACAATCACCTTCCCTGAATTTTACTCAGGTGTAACTAAAGTCTGCTTTAAGGGTTGTTTATATTTCACATGGGCTGGACCCGTTCGAGTCCAGTTTTGGATAGTCTGCCGTGGATTCATTCCATTTCAAAGAGCTCGGCGTAACCTTGGCGCACTGCCACTCCAACATCCAATCACAGAGCTTGAGGACTAATCACGGGGTTTGTCAAGCAAAGCGGATGTTGTAGTCCCAAACGATAGCTGAGGATTATGGGTAGTGTAGTGTCTTCGGCCATCCTAAACTCCGAAAAAACTATTTGTTTCTCTGAATCGAAGGTTAAAAACACAAAAGCATTGTAAACAATTTAAACCAATCAATGTTGTGTAATTAACAAAGATAAACTGATGTTTTTTAGTGGATGAGTAATGCAGATATCACTGTGTAATCATTTGACAGTGAGGGGAATACTTCCGGTTTTATTATGAAAACTTCGAGACCGGAAATACTGTTTTCACCCCGTGAGGGTTGACGCCAATTTTACATGGACGCTGCGGAAAGATGTAGTATATACACGTTCTCCTGGCGAGACCTCAAATCATCTTCGTAATATCTATCAAACTATAGATCCTACACATCCACTGGACGTGGATTCTAAAAGTACAATATACACTTCTCGCTAGAAATCAAATCAAAAAGCATTTTAATGGCCAAACTATCCTACAATTTAGGATTTTCCAGAGAGGGTTATTTGTGAATATACGACCCTCCGGAGCATTTGCAATCAACGGGAGCATATGCCGCAAATTGTTGTTTCTTACACGACCACTAGAGGTGCTAAACTTTAAAACGTGACTATAGCTCGTAATAAGCTGCTGAACAATTGACCTATTTGGTCGTTTTTTGGAGGAGGAAAGGCTGGAATCCAATGAGTAAGAGATCCCAATGCAATGGCAGCTAGCCTGTGATGTCAGGACTCAGCTGTCGGTATGACATCTGTCTCACTTTGGACAGTATGCAGGGGGGGGGTTCAGGAAAAAGGAGCTGGTCTGCGTCCACACCCTGAAGGAGTTTCAGTCCAACAGAACCTGCAGCGAATCCAGGCTGCCGGGGCTCAGCTCGAGGGGCCATCAGATGCACGGAGAGAGATTATGTGGTGAAGGACAGTTGTTAAGTGTAAGTATTAATATGTCTGCATGTAACTGCACTATAACTGTTCCACAGTAAGAGGGCGTTAAGGCGTAAGAAGGCGCAGCTATTGTAGCTGACGTCAGTTACCAGGTATAACGGGCAGCTAAGCTAAGCTACAATCAAAAGATGGCGACCAGAGGCAGAAGCAAGTGGCCCACGTTTGACGGAAGGGCAGAAGAATACGAGCTCTGGGAAGAGCGGATGTTGTGCTGTATGCACGGAGTGGGGCTGAAAAAGACAATTTTGAGGGGCCTCACGGGAGAAATAACGGAGGCCGCGCGAGCCCTGGATACTAAGCTGAACGCCGACGCATACTGCGAGCTAGCACCACTCCTAGACAACACGAGCTTGGGGCTGATATTCCGGGACACAAAGGGCAAAGGCTGAGAGAGTCTAAAAGTGTTAAGAGAACACTACATCGGCAGAGGTAGGCCCCGGATTGTATCCCTGTATATAACATTGACCGCGCTGAAGAAAGCTAACACAGAGACTGTGACTGAATACGTCATCAGGGCGGAGCAGATCATCACGGCGCTCAAAAGTGCAGGAGAAGCACCGAGCGATGGACTAATGATGGCGATGGTTATGAGGGGACTACCGGAGATGTATAAACCGTTCACACTGTTGGTGACGCACGGTTCAGCGGACATGTCGCTGGGGGAGTTCAAGGCCAAGTTGCGGAACTTCGAGGCCTCAGAAGACTCAGACCCGGTCGCCGAGGAGGCGGGAGAAAGGGTAATGAAGGCCCGGGCAGCGCCAAAGAAAAACCCCCGACGGAGATGGCGTGTTGGCGATGTGGAGAAAAGGGTCACCGAAAAGACAATTGCACAAAAACTGTTTGGTGTAGTTTCTGTAAAACTTCAGGACACGCAGACAGAGTGTGTAGAAAGAAGCGCGAACAGAGCGCTCGGTATGCGCTCGTGCAAGATGGCGGCTGTTGACAAGATGGCGGCAGCGGTGGACATGAGGCAAGTCGAGACGACGCCCGGAGAGCAGCGGGAAGAGAGGACTTCACCTTCGGGGCGCAGACAGCATACGCCAGCCGGTCAGCGCAGCAGCAGCAGGCCCAAAGGAAGGGACTGATCGTGGACACAGGTGCGTCGTCCCACATTATCAACGAAAGGAACCGATTCAAGAACTTTGACAGCACCTTCGACCCGGAGAGACACAGCATGGAGCTGGCAGACGGGAAGCGCACTTTCAGGTTGGCGCACGGGAGAGGAGATGCACAGGTATGCCTCATAGACAGTGAGGGGCGCCGGTGTACAGTGACGTTGAAGAACACCCTCTACATACCCTCGTTCCCCCAAGAACTATTTTCTGTAAAATCTGCTACTGCAAATGGTGCCAAGGTGTTCTTCAATGAAGGTAACGATGTTCTTGTGGAGCCTGACGGTACGAGATTTAACATTGAGGTGTACAAGAGAATGTATTATCTACAAACAGAATGTAATAAAAATGATGTGTGTAATGTCAGTCATGATATTCAGACATGGCATGAGATCATGGGTCATTGTAATTACGAGGATATACTGAAGCTGCAGGCAGTAACAGTAGGCATGCACATTAACGGTGAAAAGCATAGACCTAACAAAGAATGTGATGTGTGTATAAAGGGAAAGTTCACTCAAACAAGGAACAGAGGTCCCACAGAAAAAGTAAAGACACCACTTGAGCTAGTTAACACAGATCTAGCCGGTCCAGTAAATAATGAGTCCATAGGTGGCTTTAAATATATGCAGTCTTTCACAGATGTGTGTACAGGGGCAGTGTTTGTTTACTTTCTCAAAGCAAAGAGTGACGCACTTCAGGCCACAGAGAAATTCCTTGCAGATGTAGCTCCGTATGGCAGCGTAAAATGCCTGAGGTCCGACAACGGAACAGAGTTTACAAATAGAGAGTTTCAGTCACTGCTGAGAAGGAACAAGATCAGACACGAGACGTCCTGTCCTTACTCCCCGCACCAGAACGGGATAGCTGAGAGGGAAGGGCGCACTCTTTTCGAAATGGCTAGGTGTAAGCTAATAGACGGTAACTTACCTAAGAGTCTATGGCATTATGCGGTCCAAGAAGCAGCTTACACCAGAAATCGGTGTTTTAACAAGCACACGGGCACCACCCCATATACAGCACTGACAGGAAAAAGGTGTGATCTAGCCAGGATGCACAAGTTTGGGTCAGTGTGTTATGCTTACCAACAGGACAGAGGAAAACTCGAGTCCAGGTGTGAGAAAGGACTTTTTGTAGGGCATGACAAGGGCAGCCCCGCTTTTCTAGTCTATTATCCCGGTAAGGGGAAAGTGCAAAAGCACAGGTTAGTAAAGTTTGTCACAAAGACAACATGTGAGAACGAGACACAGACACAGGAGCCAGAGCTGGACTCCAGAGTAGGGTGTGAGAAAAGAGAGACGCCACAGCCTAGTGTACTGAGCACAGACATGCAGACAGACGGTCAACAGCCACCGGAGGATGATGGCGAGAAGCACCCTAGGGTGACGTCACGTGCCTCATGCAGTGGGAGATATCCCCCCCGGGAACATAAACCCCCAAAGTATCTGAAAGACTATGCCCAGAGAGAAAGTGACGAGGATGACAGTACACTTACCAGCATAGATTACTGCTACAGAGTAGTGAGTGGTGTACCTCAGACCTTTAAAGAGGCCATGATATCCCCTGAGTCAGGAAAATGGGAGAGAGCGATGGATGAGGAGATGAGGTCCCTGGAGGACAATCATACTTTTACTCTAACAAAGTTACCCGAGGGTAGACAGACAGTGGGAGGCAAGTGGGTGTACTCAATCAAGGAGGGTATTGAAGGGCACGACAGGTACAAGGCCAGGTTTGTAGCTAAAGGCTACAGTCAGAGGGAAGGAATAGACTACGGTGAGACATTCTCCCCTACAGCTAATCTGACCAGTGTACGGGTAGTTATGCAGAAGGCAGCCGAAGACGACTTGATTTTACACCAGATGGATGTGAAGACAGCCTACCTGCACGCACCCATTGATAGGGACATATATATGGAACAACCTGAAGGTTACGAGAAGAAAGGAGAGAAGCTAGTGTGCAAGCTAGAAAAATCCATTTACGGCCTGAAACAGTCTGGGCGAAATTGGAACGAGATGCTTCATACATGTCTAATTGAAGACCACTTCATACAGAACCCAGTAGACCCCTGTGTTTACACAAAGGAGTCAAAAGAGTCAGGGAAAGTGATAATTGTGATTTGGGTGGATGATTTGATCATCGCAGCAGACAACACTAGAAACCTAGAGCAGGTGAAAGGTATGCTCTCCACCAGATTCAAGATGAAGGAACCTGGGCAGGTTAAAACATTTTCTAGGCATGGACTTCGAACAGTCTGCCAGTTGTGTAAAAATATCCCAGAAGAGATATGTGGAAAAGATCCTGAATCGTTTTGACATGCAGGAGTGTAGAACTAGGGAAACACCATGTGATCAAAAGCTAGACTACAATGAGGATGCACAAAAATTGACGGATGTAAAAATGTATAGAGAAGCTGTAGGCAGCCTCATTTATTTGACAACATGTACTCGCCCACCTATGTTTTGTAGTGAGTAAGTTATCACAGCATTTTGCTGATCCCACAGAAGAGCACTGGATTACAGCAAAACATGTTTTCCGTTATCTTAAAGGTACAGCAGATAAACAGCTTTGTTTCAGAAAGAGCAGCGAGGGCTTAGGGCTTCAAGCCTATAGTGACGCAGATTGGGCGGCAGACGCCACAGACAGGAGAAGTACCACAGGGTATTGTGTGAGTATGGGTACAGACAGCTCACTGGTTTCATGGAAAACAAAGAAACAGCCCACAGTGGCACTATCAACTTGTGAAGCCGAATATATGGCTCTAGCCTTGACAATACAGGAATGTATTTATCTGGAACAACTGCTCGAAGGAATGGATACCTATGTATATAAGAAAACTGTTGTTTATGAAGACAACCAGGGAACCATTGCACTTGCCAGAAACCCTGTGTGCCGACAGAGGTGTAAACATGTGGATATAAAATATCACTTCATTAGATCTGTCATCAGAGAAGAAAAGATGACACTGGTTTACTGTCCTACAGATGACATGGTTGCAGACGCTATGACCAAGCCTGTCTCCAAACTGAAACTGAAAAAATTTGCAGGGGTCATGTTCGGTGTGTAAAATATTGCCTATTATGTAATATTGACTGCCATGTTCTTTTGATGTTTTGAACTGTTATTTTTCTTGGAAAAGTTGTACTAGTGGGAGTGTTAAGTGTAAGTATTAATATGTCTGCATGTAACTGCACTATAACTGTTCCACAGTAAGAGGGCGCTAAGGCGCAGCTATTGTAGCTGACGTCAGTTATCAGGTATAAGGGATTGTTCCCTCCCCTTCTATCTCTCTCTCTCTAGCTCTCATGGAGAGCAGGACAAGTGGTGCAATGCACATATGAAAATAAACCACGCCAGTTGAGGCTAAAGAAGACCTCGTCTTCATGACCAGTTTATTGCTATACATGTGACTCTGTCAACAACAGTAATGGGTTTAGATTCTTGACTCAGAGAGCACTGATAGGTTGGAGGACGTACACTGTAAAAATATTCACCGTGAATTCACAATAAATACCTGGCAACTTTTTGCATGACTTTCACAGTAAGGTTCACAGCAATTTGCTGTGAATGTCTTCACAGTAATGTATTTTAATTTCACATCCATGATATTACAATGCATTGTTGTAAAGGTAAAACTGTATACTGTAACTTCACAGCTTCAATGAGGAATTACTGTGATATTACAGTATGTTACTGGGGAATTACATCATTTTGTTGTACATGCATTACAACAAGGGCCTGTACTTTTACATTTCTATTGTGAAAGCAATGCAGGACTTGCCAGTAATTTACTTAGAATTTACAATGTGTACTGTGAAAGTAATGAAAAAAAGTGTTGCCAGCAATTTACTGTAAGTTTACAATGTGTACTGTGAAAGTAATGCAGATGAGTTGCCAGCAATTTACTGTAAGTTTACAATGTGTACTGTGAAAGTAATGCAGATGAGTTGCCAGTAATTTACTGTGAATTTACAATGATAGACGTGCATAACTGTAGTCCCCAGCGGCTGCCAAACAAAAACTCTTAAATCAAAGTAAAATACTTTAACTGAAATAAAATGCAAAAGCCATTAATTTACGGGAATTGTCCTTAAAATTTTTACAGGAAAACAGATGTTTCCTCTCTCAAAATCCATTGTCTTAAAATGTTACATTCAAATACCTTAGATAAAGTTCTGATGAAAAAAACAGTTTTTTACATTTTTTTTATTAGATTTTTATGATCAAACACGTTCAATAAAATGACAGCACAAAATGTTCTGTAGGGAACAATTACTCTGAAAACTTAAAATATAAAAATATTTGTAGAATTATACAACCATTAATGAATACAGCATTTCATATTTAAACATCTACTTATAAACAGTAGAAACAAAAAGTAAGATTTTTTTAAGATTACTTTGAAACATTCTCAACTGAAAATAACCGAAATTACAAAATGGCGACATATGTTCACATTGTCAATTTGAAGGAGCATTGTGCAGGATTTAGTACGTCTAACAATGGGGATGTAGGTTCCAAACAATGGATAACTTGTTCACTCACCCTCCTATCCCAAGTTTGTAGGAGATTGTATATTGGCTGCAAAAAACATGAGGCCCAATCATGTTTCCTCTGCCCATTCTGTGCTACTGTAGACGTGGCAGTGCAACCTAGAGGACAAAAAGACAACAATTAGTAAATCATAATGATGAATGTTATTATCAGCAGCTGCCAATAGATCCCCTATGATGGACCTTTGAAGCAGGGTTGGAAACTTAAACACACACACACAATTGATTGTAAAACAGTTCTTGACAGCATCCCAAGGGCATTGATCCTAGGCTAAACCCCTTCCAGAACACCAACTTTCTAATACCTTAGAAACTACAACTAGGCGTTGGCACGAATGTAATGTTTCAGCTTCCCACAACTTTAAAGCTGTGTGGATGTGACTCTATGAAGAGTCGTTCATATTTTTCTCATTCATTTCATAAGTTTAGAAGGTGGGAACATAGTCTAACAACAGCTAGCTTTTGTTAATGTTACATCGAGCCAAACTTGAGAGACTTGTTTCTGAAATCCCTTTCTCTTAAAGTGAATACATAAAACAAAACAATGGAGCTTACCCTAAAACTAACCACTGGATTGCTTGTCTAACATGACCTAGTCCATGAATGTGTTAAGGGTGGGAACAATCAAACGCACCCTCCCAGGGCGTGTTAGCGAAGTACAACTGGGATTTCGAAGAGGAAGATATGCTTGGTCAATTCTTAATAAAAAAGCAAAAGTAACAAATTGAGCACTTGAGTTTTCATTAGCAGCGCCTAGCTACAGCTGCGGAGCTTCGGTCAATACCGCTAACAGTCTATTTCCTTAAAATGGTACATATCGCTGAATCTATATTTTCATCTTCAGTTGATGAAATCTGCATAATGCCCTGTACAATAAGATTCGAGCATTTTGTAATCCAGTGAGGAAATTCAAGACCAGTAAATATTGATTGATTAAACAACACTAAATAAAATGTTAGTGTTTTCTTCAAACTCAGACTCTCTGCTGCGGCTGTACCTTAAAAGACAAAACAATTGTCTGATGATCTTTGTTGAACAAGGTCTGATTGTCCTGTACATCTACAATGTGGAGTATTTTTAAATACTTTACTAAACCACATTGAATAATATGTTAGACACAAGTTAGTTATTACTTACATATCAAAGTCTTTTTATCAGCAAGATGGAAGAAGAATAGCTGGGTGCTGCCTGGAGAAACTGATGAGGAGTCGCCGGCTGGCGTCAGCAGCTTTCCACACAAAGCCATCACATCTTCTCTTCCATAGTCTTCACTGTCCACTGGTGCTCTGTCAAAAGAGTGAACATCACAGCTGTCATGTTAACCCTTTGTTACACAACATACAACCAACATGCGTCAAAAGTGACCCGAATTAGTTTTAATTGTAAATATCTTTGCAATAAATTACTTTAATCATTCAGGATTCCAGGTATTCCTCAATTAACCTGTTTTGGATCAACACCAATTCTAATTTTAATTTTTCCTTTCTTTAGTTATGCTGTTCTCTAAGCAAGGAGAAATGACACATAGTAAAAATGAAAACCCACACCTATAATTCAGGATGTCTCCTATCAATGGCAATGATAAGAATTCATATTTGATCAAGGGCATTGAAAATATTACTTCTAAAAAAAAAGTGGTGTTGTGGCTCAACTTGTCCCGGGTTAGGGGTAAGTTGATCCAGGTCAGGGGGTAAATTGAACCACTGTTCAAACCTGGGCATACCTGTTCAAACCTGGGCATACCTGTTCAAACCTGGGCATACCTGTTCAAACCAGGTCCTGTTCAAACCTGGGCATACCTGTTCAAACCTGGGCATACCTGTTCAAACCTGGGCATACCTGTTCAAACCTGGGCATACCTGTTCAAACCAGGTCCTGTTCAAACCTGGGCATACCTGTTCAAACCTGGGCATACCTGTTCAAACCTGGGCATACCTGTTCAAACCAGGGCATACCTGTTCAAACCTGGGCATACCTGTTCAAACCTGGGCATACCTGTTCAAACCTGGGCACACCTGTTCAAACCAGGTCCTGTTCAAACCTGGGCATACCTTTTCAAACCTGGGCATACCTGTTCAAACCAGGTCCTGTTCAAACCTGGGCATACCTGTTCAAACCTGGGCATACCTGTTCAAACCTGGTCCTGTTCAAACCTGGGCATACCTGTTCAAACCTGGGCATACCTGTTCACCTGGGCATACCTGTTCAAACCTGGGCATACCTGTTCAAACCTGGGCACACCTGTTCAAACCAGGTCCTGTTCAAACCTGGGCATACCTGTTCAAACCTGGGCATACCTGTTCAAACCTGGGCATACCTGTTCAAACCTGGGCCTACCTGTTCAAACCTGGGCGTACCTGTTCAAACCTGGGCATACCTGTTCAAACCTGGGCCTACCTGTTCAAACCTGGGCATACCTGTTCAAACCTGGGCATACCTGTTCAAACCTGGTCCTGTTCAAACCTGGGCATACCTGTTCAAACCTGGGCATACCTGTTCAAACCTGGGCATACCTACAGCAAATCTTAAAGGTAACTTTAAACAATAAATAACAAACCAAATACAAGTTTAGTTTTTCAAATATCTTTTATATACATTTCTATTGAATTGATTGATTTTTTTTTAACATGTTAAAAGGAAAACTAATCATACAAATGGTGATACAATTTCATACATCTTACCAATCAAACACAGGGTAAATTCAACTTTAAATGTAGCCTACAATGAGCTCTTATTATCAACTTGGCCTACTTTCATTCATTTCTCCATTGAAAAACTGTCTCAACTTACCCCAAGGCCCATGGTTCACTTTACCCCATAGCCACCATTTTAGAAAACATAGCCTAGCATTAAAATTCAGTCATCTTTAGCTTAATGATTCACATGGTTTAATACGCTGCCAACACATCAACATATACAATATATGTGTTTAAACCTGGATACATTTTTTTTGACATGACAGCCGATATAGCTGACATCTAGAAAATTGACTTTGACAAGCAAAAAACGTTTTTTTGTAAAAATGTTTACTTACCAGACCACAATGAGCATCTCTCTTTCCAACACAGTCTCACTCCCTGAACGTCCAGGAGCGACGCTTGGTCAGGGTCCTATGGCGTGCAGTTGTGACGCGCAGAGTCTCCTTCAGCTTCATAAACGGACGCAAAGAGCTTTCAATTGATTGCAATGTATTCCCATCGGCGGCGGTATTTGACGCTCAGGGAAGCACCGCATCGGTCCATGTCGGCGGCACTTAAAGGCAATGTGAGCCTCCATTCCCATTGGATAACGGAGGATTTTACACCCGGAAGTAAGTATTCTCTTTACTGTCGATTGATTTTACAGTGATATCTGCACTACTCATCAACTCAAAAACACCAGATTATCCTTGTTAATTACACAACATTGATTGGTTTAAATTGTGTACAATGCTTTTGTATTTTTCCCCTTCGATTCGGAGAAACAAATATTTTTTCGGAGTTTAGGATGGCAGAAGACACTACATTACCCAGAATCCTCAGCTTTCGTTTGGGACTACAACATGTGCTTTGCTTCACAAACCCCGTGATTAGTCCTCAAGCTCTGTAATTGGATGTTGGAGTGGCAGTGCGCGAAGTTTACACGGAGCCTCAAACAGCACTTTGAAATGGAATGAATCCCATCGACGGCACACTAACCAAATCAGGAATCGAACGTGTCCTACCCAGCCCCCCCCTTAGGTCACAGGCTCCTCCAACAGTGCAACACAATAAAACAGATACACAGAAAAAATAGTGCAAGTAAATACAAAAATAAAAATAGTAAAATAGTAAAAAGTGAAATAGCGCAATAAGAGTCTACAAGTGATTGGAATATGATATATTTGACAAATAATTTCTAAGTAGCAGCCAGATGAATGTTATGGATGTTGTTTCAAAGTTCAGGTGTTTAATAGTCTTATGGCCTGTGGGATGAAGCTGTCCCTGACTCTTTCACAGGCAATGAGAAATGGGTGGAGCTTGCATAATTTCTGGTCACGTGATTACAACTATAAGGCGTTGCCTGGTTACAGGGGGTGGTTCAATTTATCCACTGACTCAACTTACCCCACTCTCCCCTACTATAATAATAATTTTGTTAAAAATAATTATTTTAGCAGTGATTTGGACCAAGCATGTATGATGTAGTAATACAAAAACTATTTTAGTTCACACACTGTGACATTAGCTAGTCAGGTTAGCTTGTAATATATAGAGCAGAGCTAACTAGCAAGTTAGCCAAACGTTAGCGGTTAGCCGTTTATGCTATGCTAGCTGTTGGCTACTGAACATTAACAAACTGGATTCCGCTGTAAGAAAGCTGTGAAACTTTACAATAAACTTGGCGACAACACTGTGACACCCCGCTGCATGTTTATGTGTAATTCTCCCGTGTTGGAGACGAGAGGGTGGCGGCAGCACTGCAATAAGCTGTAAGCTAACGTTAGCAGCCACCTGTTAAGCCCGGTTTCCCAGGCGCAACATCTTGCAAGAAACAGCATCTCAGGGCTTCTTAACATTTAACAACCTATTAATGATGCATACCCACTTCATGGGAAGAAACTCAGCTAACTGACAATATTAACCACAGGACTCTCAAGTTTTGAACAGAGTTCAGAGTGAGAATTTGGCAGCGGCGGGGCTTTGGGTGGGGACGGTGGTCTTATCTGATAAATGACACATAAATTCATACAAATAAAAACATATTTATTTCATTCTTAGTGAAGGGATGTGTGTGTGTGTGTGTGTGTGTGTGTGTGTGTGTGTGTGTGTGTGTGTGTGTGTGTGTGTGTGTGTGTGTGTGTGTGTGTGATCAGTGTTTTTTCTTGTAGGTGTTGGTGGCAGTTTTTGAGGCCTTCAGCACTGGGGTTGGTGGCTCCCATCTGAAACAGTTTGGTTCCAGGCCTGCCATCTTCACTGTCATGATGGAGGACAGTGTTCCATCTAGGGCCAAGCTGTTCCTAGTTTTTGTCTTGTTCAGTCCAACCATCGAGAAAACCCTCTCCGCGTCGGCATTAGAGTGAGGGAGCACTAGAACAAGTTGAGCTATTTTAGTGAGCCTCCCAAACTGGCTCAAACCGGTCACCTTTAAAAAAAGGAACCAAGAGCCTCTATTACTCAAATGCTTTGCTTTTGATTTCAATTGATTATGTGTATGTCATGTGGTGCCAAATATTTCTTACCTTGCACTTGATTGAGGACATACTCCCCCAAAACTCCTCAACATTAAAGGTGGTGGGATCTTGGGGCATGGGGATATCCATCAGCTGATATTCCAGGAACTCCTCACACACCTTGTCCTGTTCCTCCGGCCCATGGAAAGGTAGTAGTTCCTGAAATCTAAAAAGAGCACCATGTGTAAAGAACTGATTAATGTATTCAATCAAAGTATTGAATGTGTTGAAATCCTGGAAAATGTGGAAACCCTTACCTGTCTATAAAGTATAGGGCATCTTCCACCCCACACTCAGTCCTCTGCTGCACATCCACAAATCTTGTATGCCTCAGAAGAGCCTCCTTCAGAGGAGTTTATTGATGCCATACTCCACAGCCCTGACCAGAAATGCCAGTGCTGCCTGTTGGAATAGCTGCACCTCCTGAGGTGTGATGTCTCCAGCCTCAAGGAGCCTATTGAGGGTAGCTCTGGTGGTGAAGCCAACATTTAGTTTTTCTCCTACCAGACAGAGAACAGAAAGAGATAGAGAAGCAAATTAAGTCCAGGTAGTTTCAACAATATGCATCAGGTAGAGACAGGGATTTCACTTGGCAATTTAACTCAAAACTAGACAAACAGTCAGTGTATAGATTCAGTCTGTCTAGTTTTGAGCACTATGTGCACAATAAGTGCAAGTGGTTGAAGGTATTCCTCTATGTAAGCATACAATTTTACCCATAAACTACACAAGCATGGTATGCCTACACACATTTATGCTTTTTAACAGCCATAACAGAGATATCACCCAACTCGCCCAATAACAACAATCTTCCCAAAAAGTATATTTGAGGTCAATGAGATACAGGTGTATCTCCTTATATGAAACTTTTACCTGGCAGTTGGTTTAGTGGGTCCTTGTAGAGGATGTCATGGACTTGTCGGCCCTGTAGTGCTGACGGCTTCATGAACCTCGCACACAGTTTCTTGATGAACTTTGTCATCTGCAAATTTGTAGTTCATAAAACATTTCCATGTATTACTTGAAAAAGGACATATCAGCCAATTCAAGCAGACATACTGTATTTGGCAGCAGGATGGCCTAACCCTTGCATTTTACCTCTCCGTGGAGCTGAAAGATGGAAGACCTTTCTCTCTGGAGGAGGAGGTTCAGTATGGTGAACACTGGCAGCGTCGCTTGATAGAAGAGTAGGTAGACTTCAGTCAGGGGGTTGGAAAATGCATCCACCAGCCTTCTAAATCTTGGTTGTTTCTCATCTGTAAATAAACACAGTCAGTGCTTAAAAGTACACATTTAGTCTGGTGTAATGCACCTGTATTACTGTCAATGAAACAAACAACATACTTAAAGACTTAAAATAGCTGGTAAGTGGCCCATACTGTCGTAGAATTCGTGTGATGCACCTCTCCAGGCTTAACCATTGCACTGAAATGTGCAGCAGCATTTCCATGTACTCGCTCTCATGGAATTCACAAATTCTGGAAAATATAAAACATAGCATCAACAGTAAACAAATTAAAAATGTCTGCATTTTGTTGTATAACAGTAGAGCTGGTTGAATCACAAACCTGCCAGGTAACCTTTACGGTTGGTGCTTCTTTTAAACCAGTACCCAACATCCACGGTCAGATCCTCTGGATCAAATCCGGATATCTGCAATACATGAATTCAAGTATCTATTGCAACACTATCAGCAAACTGTTTTACATGGCATTGGGCTTAACGGATTGGTAATATAAAGTGTACATGTTTGAACTTACTTCCATAAACCTCTGCCCCGCATGTTTGGCAGTGTTTGGATGATATGACAGGGGCATCCATGGATGTAAATACTGCCATTTTCCTTCAACATTCTGGCTGAGATTGAGACCTACACAATTTCTCCAAGGGATGTCATTTTCCTGCAAGGTGTCATTGATTTTTGTGTAGATCACTTCAGCGGTGCCACAGCTCCGCCCACTGGTGGTGCACATCAAGGAACCTGTGCACAACTTTGTTGGTGTCAAAAATTCTGACAGTGAGAGGATTCATCTTCTCTAGACCTGTAACAATAAGGACCATAACTAAAACAATATGTTGTTCAAATTGTATGAGTGCATGTAGAAATGGATAAAAAATAAGTACTAATTACTGATAGAAGTTGTTAAGCACATACCAGTATCATTCGAGCCATCTGTGAAGAGTGTGAAGGGATTCTCTCTCATCTTCATCACCAGTTCCTTCCTAAAATGAGGTGCCACTGCTTCATTTATGATGCACGTTGTTTTTGTGCTTGCGCTCTTAAAGCCCTGAGCTGTAGGGGAGTCTCTAAAACATTCTTTGTACAAGGGGCTGAAATGGTCAGCAACGGCAAAGGGAACATTGTGCTGCACCATTGCAACAGCAACCTTCCCCTCAGCCCTCCTGGTCTGCAACAGAAACAACTGATTACATACCTCATAACCTTAAATATGTTTTCAAGGTAATATGACCATCAATTTGAAGAGAAATGTAATTCATCAAACATTGCCGCCAGCTTTTTAGTTTTCCTGTGCTGTATGTACCTTGGCCTCTTGTACACTCATGCCTCCAACAGAAGTTTCTGGCACGTAGAACTGTGCAATACTGCTGACTGAGTTTAGAGGCTGTTCTTTGGCCCGATGTCCCTTGCCTTCCACATGCCTGCTTATGTCCCTCACGCCTTGATGAGCACAGGAGTTCTCTTGTCTGCACACTGAGCACCAGTAGAAGGAGCTAGTGGTTCCCATTGTCATGAATGGCCATCGAGTTGACCACTCCTTCTTAAAGGAACACCTATATGTGGCTGCTCCACATAATCCTCTCCTTTTCTCTGTTTCCAATGGGTTCTCCCCAGTCTCCTCCACTGGCTCCTCTACCTCCTCCACAGTCTCCTCTACTGCCTCCTCTACTGCTTCCTCTACAGTGTCCTCTGACCTGGCCACCTTTTTAGGGAGCTGATTGTTTTGAAAGCATGAAAGAATGCTTAGTTGCCTCTTTCCTGACATCTTTGAAAGACAAATGCAATAATTATTAATATGCTTTGTTTTCTGATAAAATATACACACACTCACGCCAGGGATGGAAATGAACACCAACCACCAGCCAAATGCTGGTAAAACATAACAGTGGCTGGTAGATTTTAAATACATAATACAAATGTACCATTGGTTTACTACTGAATGGCTGGTAGATTTTCCCCAGTGGCTGGTAAATGTTCATGTGTTGTGTAAATATTCAAATGTTTTGAAAAATTAATTTCCAGCCCTGGCGTGCGCGCACACACCGGGAAAATAGGAGACACAGAGACAGTCCAACAAGGGAGCAAATAGCCTTGGTGCTTACTACAATAACAATAACAACAATGATAATAATAAATAACAATAATAATCATTATAATAAGTTAGTGTAGGCGCAAA
Source organism: Dissostichus eleginoides (assembly GCA_031216635.1). Lineage (NCBI taxonomy): Eukaryota > Metazoa > Chordata > Actinopteri > Perciformes > Nototheniidae > Dissostichus > Dissostichus eleginoides. Next base: position 510,374 of record CM062274.1, on the reverse strand, counting down.
ATTCCGAAGAAAACAAGCGTCAGAATAGCTGCTGAAATTAGCTAGCAGGGATTCAACCGGCTAGCTAAGCTAGTTCTTGCATACTCTAGTCTAGTCAGTCAAACTGTTAGCTAACATAAAAGCTCCCTGGACATATATTCCATAACAACGGAAATCAATGATGAGATGACTTACTGTACTGAAAATATGGTCTTCTCCCACGTCGAGCAGTCTGTAGCCACGCAAAATGTCAGTGAGTGACTATGTGACAGCCGTCTTCTTTGGTTACTCTATTTCAGCGAGCGTCTTAATCATTGGAATGGAATCAGAATGTAATGTTGTAGCGGAATGTCTAAATCCTACCCGGATACAGCCATGTTATTTTCGAATTGGCTGTTCGACAGCTTACATTCTTTTGATTGGTTGATGCGTGGCTACAGTGAGTCTGAACTAGTTTGTTTACAAAATCGCGGCGCAACTTGGTGGGCGGTACCCTGGAAAGAAATCTCTGCGTGAGAAATACGAGGTGTGGCGTGAGCGTGTGAATGGAGTGAAATGCGTGTGTCTCTGAGACTTGAGAGCCTTGTAACCATTTGTACCTAAACTAAACTCAAGTCTAACGCCAAGCTCTATAAAAACTATATAGAACACTATAAAACATTAGTTATTTCCTGTAAAATTAGGATCTTTTTTTACAGTGTATAGAATGTCTCAGTTCAAATCTTCCAGACGGTTTGAGAAGTAGTCTATGCTGCAGGACACACGCCGGTTAGAATAGTCTATTCTGCACATGTGCAATGCTGCACAATTCAAATGTTACAGTAATGGGTTGTGCTATTACAGATGATTTTGAGTACAGTGCTTTACTGTGAAATAATAGTTAAATAATGTGAAATCCAATTTTACTGTAGTTCTATAGATATTTTGTTGTGATATTACTGGGGCTTTTGATTACAATATTTCTCTGTAATATGATACTCTTAAATGCTGTGAAATCCTTGCAATGTTTACAATGTTGTTGTGATATTACAAAATTTGATGTGATATTACAGAGGATTTTGATTGCAGTATTTTATTGTGAAATAATAGTTAAATGCTGTGAAATCCAAGGATACAGTCCTTTTTACATGTATTTGTTGGGATATTACAGGGGGCCTTGATTACAATATGTCACTGTAAAATAATATTGTTAAATGTTGTGAAATGCTGGTACATTTTTACACACAGAAGTGAGAATGTGTGTGTATTAGGGGTGGGGGAAATAATCGATACAGCATAGTATCGCGATACCTTGTGTGGCGATATTGTATCGATACACGGATGCAAAGTATCGATATTTTATTATTTAAACTGTAGCATATCCATCCGAAAGATGGTCGTACACTTGATTGATAATTTTCATATACAAAGACACAAAACAACAAATACATTTAAGCTACATCCATATTAGCATTACTTTAGCATACCATTAAACAAGTGAACTTCAAATAGTTAGCAAAGTTAACGACTTAAGACACAAACCACATTTTTATATTACAGTTAACTCTAACCTTGGGCCTCTTCAGGAGGTGCTAATACTTCAATGTAAACTTTATGTTTTAATATGGCCGTATTTAAATGTTGATATCTCCGTTAATGTCTGTACTTTATCTCCGTTTTTTTTCTCAGTCAAGTTTTTGCAGGAAAAGTAAAAGCATGTCTAAATAAAACAGGAAGTTAAGCTAAATTACGCTTAAGACATGTGTAGAATTGCAATGAAAATAACAAAAACAATGCCATCTCTTTTTCAGGTTCAAAGAACACAAATTGGGATATTTACATAAACTATTCATATTGTAAATCCAAATTAAAGTTTTTGGTAACAATTGCTTTTTACAATCCACTAGAAGGCGCTGATATTTTTCTTGTGGTCATGGCCATGGGTAAAGTCAGTGGGATTGGCACGAAGTTAGTCAGAACAAAGATGGAGTCAGCGGAGAACGAAATCAGAAATGCGCCGGTCGCGTTTAAATCAAAGGTGTGGAATAATTTGGGATTTTTTAACCAGGAAGGGAAGACGGACATGGATATGACGCATGTGATTTGCAATATCGCAATATATCGTATCGCATTACTTATCATATCGTAGAATCGCAATACTATCGTATCGTGGCTTAAGTATCGCGATAGTATCGTATCGTGGGGAGCCTGGTGATTCCCACCCCTAGAACCAATACGTCACCCTTACTTCGGAGGCTGGGGCAAGATTAACCTGAGCAGTTCATGGCGAGTACGGCAAATAAAAGTTGTTACAAGCAGTAGTGCTGAGCAAAGTGACCAGAACGCGACACACTTATAAAAAACACACTTCTATAAAGCCAGTCAACACTAACCAGGCATAGTGTGATGCTGTTTGTTTTTACCTTACTTTTAATGACCATCCGTTCGCTGTTATTTCCCGTTTTGAGGACCAGCACACTGCCTCATACGATTTCCTGTTGTTTTTTATTATATCAGCTATTGGGTGGAATCAGTCCATGGGCTACACAAGTAAAATCCTAAAGAAAAATACGCCGGTAAAATTTGCCTGTGTGACCCTAAATCAGTCGGAAGTCGCAACGGCTCATTTAAAAATAAACGTGGATTTGTGTAAACATTTTTTTCGGGGTTCGGGTGTTTTGTTTGATTTTAAATAAACAAAGTCTTGGCTTTCAGAATATGAAACTTATATTTCCAAGATCACACGATAAATACATTTATTTATCATTGAAGCTTGTAAAGGGAAGATGACAGGCACCTCTCACTTGCACTCTGCTCTTCCGCAGCGCCGCTCCCCCTCCCTCCCGCTGAAATTATGAATGTAAGGCGCATAGTAATCATAGGTAACACGGCAGTGTATGTGACAGTTTGTTTTCATCTGATTTCAAATAAACAAAGTCTTGGCTTTCAGAATATTAAACTTATTTCGGCAAATTCAGATGATAAATACAACTTTGAAGCTTGTAACGGCATAATTACAAGCGGAGAACGGAGTAACTTAACGTCACAGCAGGCATAACAACAGCCGGTGTTTCTCGTGAGTGTTTTCCTTGGGAAACAAACACTATACACACAAACACAAAAATACATAAACACACACACATACACACACACACACACACACACACTCGCGAGCTTCCCCCAGACCAGTAATCCAAACGAAAATATTTTCCCTCTGCACTACTTTGATAATTTATTAGCCGCTAATAATCAATCAGATCGATGGATTCCAGAGAAGAGGAAACTTTGAAGGCCTTTTTCTCAAAATTATGACTCGGTGACAGCCATTATATAATGTGACACATTTTGCTTAATATTTGGAGTACAAAAACAATCGTGATATCATTAGAAAGCTAGGAATCTCCTCTTTCCAACAGTGTATACAACTCAAAATGTGTCTTCGGGTCAATGCGACCGATTTCGATAGAGCAAGTCACATATGATAACAACCATCAGTCAAGATAGTCAGATTAGCTTTGGTTGCTATGCTAACATCACCTGTCTAATACTAGAGAAACTTTCATAACAGCGTTGTGATGCCAAACAGCTTAAATTCATACTGAAACACATTCACTTAAGGGGGGGGGGGGGGGTTGGTGGTGCTGCCGGAGCGCACCGGAACGCTGCTCCGGCACTTCAAAAATTGCAGTACGCATAAGGAGCTGTACACATGCCGCAGTTTTTTGGTGGCTGTGTCTTCAGTTGAAAGCCCATTGACGATCTGTTCATCTGTCATACTGATCATACAATAAAGCCATCGAAAATAATATCGTAATACAGTAGTAAAATGTATTCTCGGTCTCTGTGTGTCATTGTTGTTAGCATCTGGTTAGCTAGCTATGCTAACGTACATAAGGAGTTGTTTCTACAACAAGATGGAGGAGAGTCCTCTCCTGTCAGACTGATCTTATAATGTCAGCTCAGTGAGGTAAAGGACTAGATAAATAAACCTTATTTAGATAGTTAACTTTAGTCTAAGTTATCTCAGTGGGTCTCAAACGGTTTGGTCACTTATGTAAACATGTATTTCCAAGGCACACCTTTTATATGATCATTATAGGTGTAAAAAATAAGAGAATAAATGAAAAACAGGTATGAAATAATTCCAACTCATACTGTAGGACAGTGAAACTAAAATACAGTTTAAAAGGGGAGTGATTAGTAAGATATGCATGAAGAAAAAGTACATCTGTTTACAGTACTGTTTCACATGGGTGTTGTTGAGAGATGTATCCATAGATTTAGTCCCTAATTTTGCTCTCAAAGTGCACCAGATTGATGCATTTAACTTCAACATTTAAAAACAAATCTTCCCGGGGAGCATGCCGCTGGACCCCTAGAGGATGTTAGGTCCACCCCCCACTTAAATCATGTTCACATGGATAGGATACTAAATAAATGTGCACACTTTTGATACAGTAACATATGTCCATATGTTTCTGTTTGGGTGGTCGTGCCACAACCGTGCGCGTGCATGCATGTGTGAGTCATAGGTGGGCTCCTGCACTTATAAAAATAGCACTACATCCCTGAAAGCAACACGATCATCGACCCGACGCAGTCCCCCATTGTTGTGAGTGGCGTTGGAGAGAAAATCAGCGACGTAAACGGTGATGTCATGGCGCAGCACCAGTCGGGCTCTGAGCGGTGGAAACACACCTGGGGCTAAAAAGAAGAACCGGTTCGGAACCAGAAAAGCACTATCAGAGAGCCTAAACAGGGACTAGTTTGGTGGGAAAGGGGAGTGCTTATGTAACCCACATTAAAACATAGTAAATCAATTCATGAAAGTGTATAAATATGTTTTAAATAAATATTAGTATTATATTAAAAAGTATAAAAGTCATTAAGAAGTTATTTCATTAAAATATGAGTTTAAAATTGGTCAATGATATCAAGGTTCAAGGCTTTTATTGGTCATACGTGCATAGCTACAGTGTAGTTATGACGATGAAAATCTTAGGTCACAGGCTCCTCCAACAGTGCAACACAAGAAAAAAAATAATGCAAGTAAATACAAAAAGAAAAATAGTAAAAAAGTGAAATAGTGCAAGTGATTGGAATTATATATTAGATAAATAATTTCTAAGTAGCAGCTAGATTAATGTTATGATGTTGTTTCAAGTTCAGGTATTTAACAGTCTTATTGCCCGTGGGATGAAACTGTCCCTGAGTCTGGTGGTTTTAGTCCTGATGCTGCGGTAACGCCTGCCAGATGGCAGCAGACAGAACAGTTTGTGGCTGGGGTGATGGGGGTCTTTTAGAATCCTGTGGGCTTTCTTCCTGAGCCACTGGGAGTAGAGGTCCTCCATGGATGGCAGCTCCGTCCTGGTCATGTGCTGTGCAGTTTTCACCACCCTCTGTAAAGCCTTAGGCGGTGCAGCTGCCGTACCAGGCCGTGATGCAGCCAGTCAGGATACTCTCTATGGTGCACCTGTAGAAGGTCAGGATACTCTCTATGGTGCACCTGTAGAAGGTCAGGTTACTCTCTATAGTGCACCTGTAGAAGGTCAGGATCCTCTCTATGGTGCACCTGTAGAAGTTGCAGAGTATCCTGGAGGCCATGTTGAACCTCCTCAGCCTGCGGAGGAAGAAGAGCCGCTGTCGAGCTGTTTTGGTGATGGTGGTGGTGTGAAGAGTCCATGTCAGGTCCTCAGTGATGTGGACACCGAGGAACCTGAAGCTGCTGACTCTCTCCACCGTAGTCCCATTGATGGCGATGGGGGCGTGTCCCTCTCTCTGCTGCTTCCTGTAATCCACAATCAGCTCCTTGGTTTTGCTGACGTTGAGATGGAATTTGTTCTCCTGGCACAAGATGTCAGGGTTTCGACCTCCTCTCTGTACGCCGTCTCGTTGCCGTCGGTGATCTGGCCGATGACGGTCGTGTCGTCAGCAAACTTTACGATGGTGTTGGAGCTGTGTGTGGAGAGGGCTGAGCACGCAGCCTTGAGGGTGTTGTGTTCAAAATTCCGGGAAAGACAGGCAACTTCTAAGTTTAACTATTTATTATAAGAGAGCAAAAGATATATATTCACTTGGCCAAGGACTCCGTCCGGTCACAGAAATCACAGGCAGCAGAGCTGTAATCTGTCAAGTCTATTTCCGGAAAGAGCCCCGAACCTCGTGCGACAATACATTTTATTACACAGGGCGTTGCCCGTACATTTATGATTGGTTGAAACTAGTTGGAGAGTAACCTTGGTTTAGACTTTGGCTCTCTCTTGTTGGTGCAACGTCTCTTGGCAACACGACCTTCCAATCAGCATTCGGCCGGCCGGCGAAGACCCTCCCTACTCTGTCTCTATCCTAGTAATTTGTTTTCGCTAACGCTGCTTTGCAGACAGATAGTGGAATCCTCCATTTACACTGATTCCCAGTTATGCGAGGGCGTTGAGCACACACACAAGGCCAAGGCCAGAGCCTCAATAACTCATTGTCTCTGCAGGGTGCACCTGGCTTTTGCAACATTTCTAATGCAGGCTAAAACTTTCTTCTGTGAACTTTCCCTTTGTTTCCTATCCAACCCATCAGAACCTGGGATTGGTTATTTTGTCTATTTATTCCAAAGTCATAGCAACATTTAAAGAGCACAATAAGCAAATAATGTAATAATAATAATCAGTCTTGTAATGTTATATAACAAAAGACTCCACAAGGGGCTCCGGTGTTGAGGATCAGGGTGGATGATGTGATGTTTTCCACCCGAACAGCATTCTCACATAATGTGTTCCTCTGGTCCAGGTGTGAGAGGGCAGTGTGGATGGTTAGGGCTATGGCGTCGTCTGTGGACCTGTTTGCTCTGTAGGTAAACTGCAGGGGTCCAGAGAGTCAGGGAGGGAGGAGCTGATGAATGATTTGACTAACCGCTCAAAGCACTTCATGATGATGGAGGTGAGTGCTACTGGGCGGTAGTCGTTGAGGCTAGTGATTTTTGTCTTTTTGGGGACAGGAACGATGGTGGAGTGTTTAAAACATGTGGGGACTACAGACTGCAGCAGGGACCAGATATCATTATTTTAAGAATAAAATAAATGAAACTAGGATGACAAAAATTTCAACGGCACTTACCCTTTAAGGGATCTCTGCCAGAGTGGTAGGAGTATTGGAGTTTATTTTATTTTATCAGAACTGAACAGATTATAAGGTTGGAACTGAAAACAAACCAGAACAGAGTTGGAAGTGAACTCACTTTATTTTTTAACTGAATTTAAGTTGTACCTGGATTGTGTGGAGGCTATTTTTATATAACATTAGAAAGACTGATTCTTATTATTACATTATAAGCTTATTGTGCTCATTTATGTTGCTGTGACTTTGTAATAAATAGACGTCTTTAGCTTGCAATACAGAGTAGCAAGGTCAGGTGCAGACACTGGAAGAATACAAAGAGTTATTCATAAACAGGACATCACTCCGGCCTTGAGCTTTGGGTGAGCTCCACTCCCACGCACAGCTAGGAAGCAGCCTTATGAAGATTCCACTTTTTCTGTAGAAACGTTAGCGAAAACAGATTACGTATGATGGTGCCAGAGTAGGGAGGGACTTCCACAGGCCGGCCGAATGCTGATTGGAAGGTCCTGTTGCCAAGAGACTCTATCTGAGTCTGTGCACCTACCAAAGAGAACCAAGTCTAAACCACGGTATCTCTTCAGCTAGTCTTGACCAATCATAAATGTACGGGCAACGCCCTGTGTAATAAAAATCTATGCACACACGAGGTTCGGGGCTTTTTCCGGAAATGGTGGTTACAGATTACAGCTTTGCTGCCTGTAATTTCTATGACGTGACGGAGTCTTTGGCCAAGTGAATATATATCTTTTGCTCTCTCATAATAAATAGTTAAACTTAGAAGTTGTCTGTCTTTCCTGGAATTTTGAACACAACAATTGAAAGAGACACTTTATATTGTACTTTATATTTTAATTTCTGTTAAATGATATGACTTGTGGTACAACAATTGTCTTATTTCATTGATGTTGAAACTGTAATTATTGCACCTGTAAAAGGGGAAAAGAACAAAAAGAGTTAACTCAGGAATTTGGAGAGGTTAAAATAGGAACAACCTATAAATAATATTTTAGTAGACCGGTCTAAACTAAAATAGGCTATTTTATACTATTCATCCTGTATGAATACAATTTAATTGGCCACAGAAATACGATACAAGGGAAAAGAAAGTAAACAAAAGGGAAAGGTGATATACTTACCTCTGATTTACTGAATGAAGTAGACACAAAAAACATTTAACATACAACAAAGACAATGTTGTATGTTGTATGTTAAATGTTTTTTTTGTCTACTTCATTCAGTAAATTGCTAGCTGTTCTATCCAAACCACCTGGTCTCTGGTCTAATTACTTTACTGTCTATCCACTCCAGTAGAATCTTGAATTCTTCTGATCCAATAGCTTAACCCAAGATAAGAAGTGCTACACTTACATCCAAAAGGAACGGGCAATAAAGTGTGTATGTGTTTGATGGAGGGGGTAAGAGAGAGAGTGAAGAATGCAGAGAGGGTCAGGGTCTCGGCTCTCACATTGTGTAAGTGTGGTTGGGTTCCGTGGTGAGGGCTCCTCTGCAACCCTGTGACAGACATTTACTACACAATACCGGCACCATATATTCCACTGATGCCATTGTTAATAGCTGCACTGTGCACCATATTTAAGTACGAATAGACCTGTTTTGTCAGATTAAATCATACAGTGGTCGCTGCAGCGGGAAATAGCTTCAGCTAATTGAGATGCTGTACAGTCACCACCCACAATCTGCCATACCATTCAGCAAGGAGTTATTCTTTATATATAATATAAACTCTATATATATTCTATACCAAAGCAATGGGCAGGTTTTTTCATTGTTAAATAACGTTTTGAATGTGTTGTCCTTGTCTTTTATTGAGAGTGTGGTGACACATTGTATCCTCTATTGGCAACATCATGCAAATGCACTTTAACAGACACGTGAGAGTTGCAGCCATGGGGGCAGGTGCACACACACTCAACATAAGTAATGCATCTAAAACTCTGTGCTATAGTTTGAACTGCAGAGCAGGAAGCATTCTTCCGTTCCGTGTTGTGTCTTTGCACTGGTAATAACATTAGTCTCACATATCCAAGTTCAGGACGCGGGTGTGTGTCTGCCATGTATGGAATATGGCTGTGATTGTTGATCATGTTTTTTTTTACTGTTTATGATTTATTTGTGTATGTTGAATGTTGTGCCCACACCTAAAGCAGAATTTTTTCTGCAATGGTAAAATTAAATAAAGCAGTCTAGTTGGAATATGTTTTCAGCCAGGCAAACTTTGTCTAGACAGAGGAGGAACTTGTGTTGTCGCCTCATTATGTCCGCTCATAGGTAGTGTTGAAACCCCCTCTGGGTGCGGCAACACAAATAGACATGTTCAGCTTCCTACTGTCCTTTCAGAACCCCCCTGATCCTCTCTGCCCATCATCACCCCCCTTCGTACTGTGACCCAGAGTATAGAGAGGGACGACAGCCGCTCTGGAACACTTACTGTTTCACACCACAGAGCCCACTGTAGCCTTTATGCAACCAGAGGCTACTTACTATCATTTATTATTGTTTGTTACTATTCAACTAGTTCAATATTAATAAAGATGATGATTACAAACAAAGTTATACATGTTACATAGCCCTGCATGAGTTATCCAATTACTTTCTATCGTGCCTGGTCAAAGACCTTAAATATCAGGTTGAAAAAACCATGGACTTCATGATAAAAATGGTCCAAACCTTACAATAGCAATACAAAAAATATTTCAGGTCTCAAGGTAATCTAGGAATCCAACGTGTGCAAAACAGCAGCATCCAACGGTCTCTAATCCTTGGCAAAAAACAAAAAGCGGTTTGTTCGCGGGCGCAAGCCAGCTCGTCGACACATCACTACCAGCTACATCCTCATGCTGAGGCATTACAAGATTAAGCTAGCTGTCATAAATTGCTAACAACTGTTGAGATCTCCATATTAGGTTGAATAATTAAAACGAAAGTTAGTTATAATCAAATATAATCAATTATATTCTTGTATAACCCACAATGAAAATGCTTCATATTTTATGATTTTCTATATTTACAGTATAAACAAAACACAAGTGGTTTGTTAAGTTGAGTGTAAGGCCTATTATGATTTATGGGTGTCACTGATAAGGGAGGGGAGACAGTTTCTTCTCTCACAGCCGTGCACAGAGGGGGGCTCCTGACTTTTTGGAGAAATACTGAGGCCCCAAAAATGTGTTTATGCCATAGCCGAGAATAATATTTTCCAGTCCTGCACACTAGAGGTCATGACCTTTTTACACAAACATGGGAAGGTGTGTCTTATGCCATAGCCATAGAATATGTCTGGACAAGTCCAGTCCTGCACACTAGAGGCCATGCCCAGTTTCCACAAATATGGGTATGGAGGAGGTGTCTTTTTGAGCATAAAAACACTGGCAGAGAGGGAGCAAACTCGAGAGAGGGGGGTTTTTCCCCTGGTATGCTCTCTCCCGGTAAGCTCTCTCCCTGAGAGCTGGGTTTTCCCTCGGTAAGGTTCTCTCAAACTTGGTCAATATTGCTTAAATTTCTGTTTATTGAATGCTGAGTGAATTGTTGGATGAAAGTTTGAAACTGTTAGATCCCACTGACCATTTACGAGGAACTGCCTCTGAATGTTGTCAGGCTATAGGTGTGAATGTTAGTCCCGGCGATCCGTGAGGAGATTCCTTTGGATTATGTCGGAAGACTTTAATGTCTAAACTATGAATTAAGGTTTCAGATTAGAAAATGACCACAGCATGATATGTTTTATATTATTGACATATTGTAACGAGAGAAGGTAAAACCCTGTTCAAGTGTGGACCAATTTTTCTTCAAATAAACTGATCCCACCTTTTGGATTGGGGTAACTTACAAGAAATCTGTGCTCTCCTCTCCTGATTTAAGGTAAGATTGCACACTGCCACACTCACTCTTAGGTAGGGCCACACCTCATTACTGATATCAAAATCCTTCGGGATCGCTTAAACAGATTTAGCGGGTCGTCTGAATTGAAACAGCAGTTAATTGAACCTGGTTCTCCAGGAGTTAATAGAGGTGAGATCTTGCTGACGTTGGTGGATCTGAGCCAAGCAGTAAACTTACATAGACTCAATAGCTTCTGTTAGGTCAATTAGTAGGTCTGAGTAATTTGCCGGAATAAATTATAAGCCCTCCCGACTTCCAAGACAACCTAAGCTAACCCTAGCAAAGTCACTTTAACTGTTTTATAATTTTGCGGTAAAACCATAATATCCCCCAAGGCAAACAAATTGACACATAACACACCTGTGTGTATATTACTAGATTGTTACTTGTTCTAATCGCAACAACACAGATTTCTGAATTCAGTAAAGCTCTAGTTTCCAGACCTCTGAATCTCTTTCCAGTCTGTGAAGGCAGCAAAAAGGGATAAAAGGATTCTAATGAGGAATTAGAACTAAAGATGTCCTTTTACTGTGAGAAAACAATAAAAACAATTAAGGAAAGCATCAGGGGTTTAAATGTTACTTTTCTATCCAACACCTAAGAATATGTTATCATATCAGGTGGTCATAAAAACTGGTTCACTAAAGCTGGACTTAAAAACCGATTGAACTGCGTGCTCATGTCTAATGAGTGTGTGAGTGTGCATTAGGGCTGTACCAGAATATCCGATATCGTTGGCCTACTATTCGGTTTTCAATTTCGTTATACGGATATTCTTTTTTTTTCTAGATTTATGCTATCAATAAAGGCGAATTGCCACATTCTTATATTATATTTTTACTTTTTAATTGCACTGTTAAAATGCGGAAATATATACAATCCCAGCTTGGGCGCCTGACATCGCTTTCACTCACAGCGTCACAAACGCGAACGTCACGCTTCACTTCGCCTCACACACCTGAAAACAAAATGCCGAAGAATTCAGCTGTGTGGGACTATTTTAAATTGGACGACGATAAGACGAAGGCAGTGTGCCAAATATGCAATATGAAACTGGCCTACCACGGTGGCACAACAACTATGAAAAGTCACCTGAATGCTGTAAGTAGTAGCTTAGCTTAGCTGTTGTCCAGTTTCCATGATGCAGCTGCTTTATCCGCTGTTTAAACAGTAACGTTACACATGATAAAAACGTGCACTTACTTTGCTTGGAAAATAGTTGCAAGCAAGCTACCGAATAGTTAAAATAAAACATACAGAGTAATTTGGGAACATCTGGGGCTAAGGCAATTATTGTCATAAAAAAACATAACGTTGAGTAGCCCAGCCTAATAATAACTTGTGTCCATAGGTGCATCCCCACGCATCCCAGCCATCAACATCCTCAAATACACCCAAAACAATACACAACAGTTCCAAAAAACGATAACGGAGAAAATAAAGAGAGAGATAACAGATGCCATAGTAGATTTCATCGCTATGGATGAGACCCATTTACATAGTCGAAGGCTTCAGAAAATTAATGAAGAAGATGGAGCCCGACTACACTGTCCCCAAACGCTCCAGTATTTTAGATGCCATGTCTCTGAAGTACAGCGATCACCGATACCAAATTGTAACTCTCATTGAAAACTCAACTGCCGTAAGTTTTACAACGGACATTTGGACCTCGGTGCGTATGGAGGCGTACATGGCTGTCACCTGTCACTTTATAACTCAGGAGTGGGAACTCTGTAACTTCTAAAGTAACCTGTATATCCTATATAACCTGTTTCAAATATATAACCTGTTTCAATAATTATAACCTGTTTTAATAATTATAACTTTGTCTGTGTAAAATGTATACTTATGAAACTAGACCAAGTGTTCTTATTTTGTTTTGTTTGATGTGGTCAATTGTGTGTGCGTTGACTTAGGAATGTAGAGGATCCAGTCGCCCCCCCCGGGTTTTTAATGGGCCGGATAGGAGCATGGGGGGGTTGCAGGAGAAAGGTAATAAAACTGACACCATTGAGTCTATGCAGAGATTGTACTGAGAGAAAGATTGGGATGCGGAGTGGTACGGCCAGGTGCTGAGGATAAACGAAGATAAGGATTGGTACCTCACCCCCGTTCCACCCAGAATTGTTTATTTTATGGCTGCCATAAAAGATGACCTGGGACTGATCGGCGGCGCAGGAGATCCAAACTTCCCACACCTATGGCTGACTCACTCTGATTCGCTGTTTAGACCTCGTCAATGGCTGACTCACTCTGATTCACTGCCTAGGGCTCGCCCAGGAGTGAGTCCACCAATGGATGAACACCTAGGGAGGAGCAACCGACACAACTCCTCCCACACAACTCCTCTCCGTTTGTGGGCATAAATATTATGAATTCTGTACACTCAGGGCCTCTGTTCTGTCTGACTGTCTGATACGTACATCGCACGGTAGTAAGAGCCAAGGCCCGAAGTACTTCGTTATATTGTACTGTTGTTTTTACCATTAAATCAGCTTATTGTTAAACCTCATATCTCTGCGTCTGAGCCGTTCCTTTTTACAGCAGACCACTCATCAAACGAACGGCGCGGAGCGGGCTCGAACCTTCAGCCACTGAAGGGTGCTTCAACCCAACAATTTGGTGACCGACCGACGTGATGAGTAGGGTCTCATAGAAGGAACACCGGCAGCCAGCGGACGAACTGTCCAGGGAAGACACCTCGAATACCTCTGACAACTAAACCAGGGCCCTACAACTGAAAGGTGAGCAGATACCTGTTATTATCAAAATCTGTGATTGGCTATACTACAAAATTTTAGAGTTGTCAGCGGCATTTTCAGTGTTTTAGTCTTACGGTAGAAAGAACAGTACTACAGAATAACACTTTCCAGTCTCAAAGAGGAGCTGCAGTTGTGTTATATGTGGGGTATTTCAAGAGGAGAAACGCAACTTTCAAAATCAATTTGAAATGACCGGATCTCGCAAACTCTTGCTGTGGGGTTAATCTAGAAGACTAAACGTGACGATAAAGAGATTCTGTAGACTGGGTTTCGACTCCTTGCCAAAAGCCACATCCTCGGAAGAGGGTGTCGAAGCGCTTTTGGAAGTCTCTCCATCTGTTGAAATATACATCGCACTATAAAAGTCAACTAGACTGTACGGGGAATATATTAACTGTGTAACGAGATTGCAGTGGTTTTAAAATTGTTAAAGGAAGTCCAGCTGCAATCGTCGTCCGAGATTTCAGTGGTTTTAAATTGTTAAAGGAAGTCCAGCTGAAATACTCTGAGAAATAAGGTGACACACACAGTAATTCTTAGACGAATTCTGGGGTTGGGGCGCATCGACTAATGAACACAGCAATCCTTAGACGGATCTGGGGTTACGTTAGATTTATTTATTTTGAGTGTGATTAACTGTGTAACGAGATTGCAGTGGTTTTAAAATTGTTAAAGGAAGTCCAGCTGCAATCGTCGTCCGAGATTTCAGTGGTTTTAAATTGTTAAAGGAAGTCCAGCTGAAATACTCTGAGAAATAAGGTGACACACAGTAATTCTTAGACGAATTCTGGGGTTGGGGCGCATCGACTAATGAACACAGGCAATCCTTAGACGGATCTGGGGTTACGTTAGATTTATTTATTTTGAGTGTGATTAACTGTGTAACGAGATTGCAGTGGTTTTAAATTGTTAAAGGAAGTCCAGCTGCAATCGTCGTCCGAGATTTCAGTGGTTTTAAATTTGGTAAAGGAAGTCCAGCTGAAATACTCTGAGAAATAAGGTGACACACACAGTAATTCTTAGACGAATTCTGGGGTTGGGGCGCATCGACTAATGAACACAGGCAACCCTTAGACGGATCTGGGGTTACGTTTTTTTTTTTGAGTGTGATTAACTGTGGTTGTATATTATAATATTTTCAACATCAATTTGAAAGGACCGTCCCTGAAAGTATTGTAGAATCTTATTTGTATCTGATAGCATATACGTGACGATCAAAGGTTATTGTAGACTGGGTTTCGACTCCATGCCTTGGGCCGCATCCTCGTAAGAAGGAGAAGCGCTCTTTGGCAGTCTCCGTAACTGGTTGAAATACACCTCTCACCGAAAACTATCAGACTGTATACCTGTGGGAATAAAACTACAATAATTAGTAAATTATAGTACGCAGAGATATCTGGTGTTTTTTATAAGAAACTAAAACCTTTAGGAGAAGCGCTCTTTGGCACTCTCCGTAACTGGTTGAAATACACCTCGCACCGAAAACTATCAGACTGTATACCTGTGGGAATAAAACTACAATAATTAGTAAATTATAGTACGCAGAGATATCTGGTATTTTTTATAAAAAACTAAAACCTTTAGGAGAAGCAGATACGAACGAAGTCAAAAATGGAAGGAGAATTTGAACGTGAAGAGAGAGAATTAGGAGTCCCTGTTCCGGGGAGTTTAAGGGAACAGTGGGGACAAGCAGAGAGATTGATACTTAGCGGACTTAAGCCCGGAGATCATAAAAAGGCGAGCAGGGATCTCCGTTTCTTACACGATCAGATGATCGCAGAGAATAGAGTAGAGGGTGACGAGGCAATAAGTCTCCTAGCCACAGCACTCAATACATACGAGCGACAGTTGGTTCGGAAATTAGAAACTCTCAACAAGCAGAAGGCAGGTTTTATCAGGGCTTCTAAACTTAACAAAGAAAGGGAGCTAGTTGACAAGCTAAGGAGAATAGGCCATAACGCAGCCTTAGCTATGAATGGAGTGGCAGTAGCCTGCTCTCTGAGCAAAACTCCCGCCAAAAATCTGCCCGCCATAGCAGCCCCACCCAGTCCTGCACCAGCCCCTCCCACAGAAGTGATAGAGCCAGTCAGGAAGGAGAAGCCATATGATGGGCCCCTCCCAGACATCCCAGAGGGCGGTCCCCTCCTCTATCCAGATTTATACAACCCCTTTAAGACCCGACCCCCTCCCTATACGCTTCCCTCCACCTCTAACCCCCCCTCACCCAGTTCCCCTCCCATGACAAACCTTCAGATGCTGTCTACAGACGCATCTTCTGAATCAGAACTAGAAAAGGAGGTCAGAAGGGGAGGGAATTTCAGAATGACAGGAAATGTCTCTCTGGTTCCCATCAGACTCACCTCTATTCCCAGGAGAAGGGATAGCTGTAGCTCAGTTAACACACAACTGTCAGACAGTGGGAAACCTACAGAATCAGAAATAAAAATGGTGCATATCACCATAACCTACTCCTCATCAGCTAGCAGCTAAAGAGAGCAACACCCCATCAGTTACAAATGCCAAACTTTTCGAAGAACGAGTGATTAAACTGAGGACATCGTTGACTCCGAAGACAGGTACCAATGAGGAACCTACGGTAGCTGAATTGATAGCAATCAGAGACATAAATGATAAGGAAGAAAATGAACGAAAGGATGCTTACGAAGAGCGAGTGTGGAGGGAAGAAATAGCACTCAGAGAGAGAGAACAGGGTGAGATTGAGTGTGAAAGAAAGGACAGACATGAGAGAAAAAATGGGACTAGGCATAAGGCCCATGACTCAGACACAGAACATAGGGGACGCAAACCACACGAAAAGGATAGACACAGGCACAGAGCGCATACTATGTCCAGAGAAACCTCCCCTAGCCTCTCACCACGGAGAAGCGGTAGTTTAAATGGAGAACCATTTGCAGAGAGATCCACACAGATTAGACATGCTCCAATAGCGCAACGAGCCTCTTCTGAGAGAGAATATATTGACCAGGACGATGACTTGGACAGTTCGGACTCAGGCGAAGACAGACGAGGCAATGAACAGTATTTGTCTGCACTGACTAAGGAAGCAGAACCGAACTGTAGACGCCGTAAAAAGAACAGAGTTCAGATTATAACCATGACAGGACGGATTTCAGAAGCTGACCAAGAGACAGTACCTACATTACCTCAGATGCTAAGACGTAGCCAGAGACAATGTGACAAGAATCCTAACGAACAGGTTGTTTTGAACATGCCACTAGTCGCTCTCCCAACTGGAGGGTCGACATACCACCCGTTCACTATGGGTGACATTCATGCACTGGTTGACAGAATGCCCCTACCTACGGAGGGAGGGAGAAATTGGATGAGGAAGTTTGCTGATATCACAACAGGGCAGAGTATCTGCATTGGGGATTTCAGGCGAATTTTAGCCCAGCAGACAAGTGCGTATGAAGTTCAGCGAGTTGAAGCTAGGGTGGAAACAGGAAAGTATCGGGACGATCTTCCCATCATCACGAACAACATACACAGCCAATTGAGCACCGCCATGAGAGAGCATTTCCCACAAACAGGGGGGCGGGTATGGTTCGCTAGCATTCACATTCACTCCTGGAGAGGCTGCAGCAACCATGTTGCTCAGATCCAGGGAGCAGTACACTACAGCCACTGACTGTAGTCCAGACAATAATGATCAACACAAACAGATGTTCCGCAAAGCAATTCTTGCTGCAGTTCCAGCAGAGATTAAGGCTCTTATGGAAGACAATCCAGAGGCAGACCATCTGCCTACACAGACGTGGGAAAGGCACTTGGCCCACCACATGGGTAAATACAATAAGGTACTTACCAAGACAAAGACAGAGGAGGAAGAGTTAAGAGTCCAGCTCCTCCGCACACAGCTAGAATTAGCCCGTAAGGCAATACAGACCGAGAAGAAAAGTGCCAAACAGCTTGTTGTCCGCTCAGATAGTGATGTGCCGAAAGCCCCCGTGGCCCCGGCCCAACAGCCGGCTCCTTTCTGGCCTTTCCCTGGGGTGTATCCGCCTCCGGCTCCTGCTTACAATGTGGCTCCGTATGTCTTTAATCCTGCTACGCAGACACAGAGGGGTGGTGGGGGTAGGGGAGCTCCCAGATGGGGGTTCAAAGGACCAACAGCCCAGAGGGTGTGCTTCACGTGTGGTCAGTCTGACCATTGGTGGAGGGAGTGCCCGCATGGCGCACCACCACCACAAAGAGGAAAGGGACAAGGGGGACAAGGGGGACAAAGTGGTGGACAAGGAACCAGAAAAGACATGCAGTATTACCAGCAGAACCATGGGGTAGCACAACAGGGTCAAGCTCAGAATGGACATATGGCTCCGAACGCAGTGACGATCCCTGGTGGACAGTACGTGCAGTATGATCCGGAGAAGGGGTATTACCCACAATGAGGGGGCCCAGGGAACCCGGAATGTACGGGCCTGGCGGATCCTTACATGTGTCACGATCACAGGTACAGATCAGAACCCAATAGCACGACTCAGATACAACCAGTTTAGTAAAGATCAGTTTTATTCAGGTCTGGGACAGGCAGGGTCAGAACCAGGAAATCCATCAGATAGAAAACAACAACCAGACAGGGGGCAGGCAGGAACTCGAGATCCGAATATAGGCAGGCAGGGGTCAAAACCGGGCAGGACAAGAATCTAGGATAGAGAGTATCAGAATACTGGAGAGCTTGGCAGAAAAGACAAGACAATCTGGCAAAGGACAAGTGAGAGTCAGGTGATATAAATACTGTGGAGTAATGAGAGAATGAGTAACAGGTGAGGGGAAGGGCTGGGAAGACCAGGTGAGGGAAGTGAGCTGATTACAAGAGCCTGGAGGAAGGCGGGATCTGAAATGACAGGAGAGTTACAGATGTGCCAAACCAAAATAACAACAATATAAGTGTCTAACTTGTGACAGAACCCCCCCCTCTATGGACGGCTCCTGACGTCCCACGTGGTTGATCAGGATGAGCCTGGTGAAAGTCAGTAATGAGGGATGGGTCATAGATACTGCGAGCGGGCACCCATGAACGCTCTTCAGGTCCATAACCCTCCCAGTGTACCAGGTACTGCAAACCTCTTCCACGTCGCCGGGATTTGATGAGGCGACGGACAGTGTAAACAGTCTCCCCGTCGATAATCCGGGGTGGTGGTGGGGGTCTAGAGGGGGGCTGAAGAGGGCTCACATTAACTGGTTTGATTTTGGACACATGGAAGGTAGGATGAATCCTCATAGAAGGGGGCAGACGCAGGCGGACAGCTGCAGGATTGATGACCCTAGATATGGGAAATGGGCCTACAAAACGGGGAGACAACTTCTTCGACTCAACTCTGAGAGGAAGATCCCGTGTGGAGAGCCAGACACGTTGACCAGGGGAGTACTGTGGAGCTGGCTTGCGACGGCGATTGGCGGACCGTTGATAACGGTCAGAAGAGCGCAGTAGCGCGGAGCGGGCCTTAAGCCACATGCGTCGACATCGGTTTACAAACGCCTGGGCAGATGGAACACTGGCCTCACGTTCCTGTGCAGGGAACAGGGGTGGTTGGTATCCACGGGAGCATTGGAATGGGGACAGACCAGTAGCAGAACTAGGAAGGGTGTTGTGAGCATACTCAACCCATAGAAGCTGCTTTGCCCAGGTGGAGGGAGTGGAAGAGGCAAGACAGTGTAAGGCAGTCTCCATCTCCTGGTTCATTCGCTCTGCTTGACCATTGGATTGGGGATGGAATCCGGACGAGAGACTGACACTGGCACCCAGTAACCTACAAAACTCTGACCAAAAACGAGAAGTGAATTGTGGACCCGATCAGACACCACGTCACTGGGAAGACCATGCAGCCTAGGGTTAGGGTTAGGCTAACCCTAACCCTAACCCTAACACATTCTGTAGCATGATCTCAGCCGTTTCCTTGGCAGTCGGTAACTTGATTAATGGAATAAGCAGAGCAGACTTGGAAAACCAATCAATTACTGTGAGTATGACTGTGTTACCGTCTGAGGGTGGTAGACCAGTGACGAAATCCAATGAGATGTGGGACCAGGGACGATGAGGGATAGGCAAGGGATGAAGAAGACCGAAGGGAGCTTGGCGTGAGGTCTTATTTTGGGAGCAGACTAGGCAGGCCGCAATGAATTCCTTGGTATCCTCCTCCATGGAAGACCACCAAAATCGCTGTCGAATCAGAGCTAGGGACCGTCTCACTCCTGAGTGACAAGCCAGACGAGAATTATGACCCCACTGGAGAACCTGGGTACGGAGGGTAGCAGGGACAAACAGACGGTTATCAGGACAAGCACTAGGGGCTGGATGTTCAGCATGGGAGCGCTTGACCTTCTCCTCCACCTCCCAGGTCACCAGACCAATGACACATGTAGGAGCAAGGATACTCTCAGGATGAGATGGAGAGTTCTCTGGCTGGAACTGGCGAGACAGGGCATCAGGTTTGATGTTCTTAGAACCAGGTCTGTATGAGAGACAAAAATCAAAGCGCGTGAAAAAGAGAGCCCACCTGGCTTGACGAGAGTTCAGCCGCTTTGCTGAACGGATGTACTCCAAATTCTTGTGGTCAGTCCAGACCACAAAAGGCTGCTCTGTTCCCTCCAACCAGTGTCTCCATTCTTCCAGAGCGAGTTTCACCGCCAGCAGTTCTCGATTTCCAATGTCAAAATTTCTTTCTGCTGGGGACAGCTTCCGAGAGAAGAAGGCACACGGGTGAACTTTCTGATCCTCGGCCGACCGTTGAGAAAGAACTGCCCCAACTCCAGTGTCCGACGCATCCACCTCCACAATAAACTGCCGAGTAGAATCTGGAAAAATCAAAATAGGAGCAGAGGTGGAGCGTGATGTTAATTCACCAAAAGCCCCTTCAGCCACGGAGGACCACCGGAAGGGAATGTTCTGAGAGGTGAGGGCTGTGAGAGGAGCTGCCACCAAGCTGTAATTTCGAATGAACCTCCGGTAAAAGTTTGCGAAACCCAGAAAGCGTTGGAGCTCCTTGCGTGTGGAAGGGCGTGGCCAGTCAGTCACCGCCTTGGTCTTGTCAGGATCCATCTTGATGTTTCCGGTGGTGACCACAAATCCCAGGAAAGGAACTTCAGTGGTGTGGAACACACACTTCTCTGCCTTGACGAACAGGTGGTTCTCCAGAAGCTTCTGGAGGACTAGGCGAACATGGACAACATGTTCCTGTTTGGACTTGGAAAAAATCAAAATGTCATCCAGGTATACGAAAACACAGACATTGAGTAGATCCCGCAGAACATCATTCACCAACCCCTGGAAGACTGCAGGAGCATTGGTGAGTCCAAAAGGCATGACCAAATACTCATAATGTCCACTGGGAGTATTAAATCCCGTCTTCCACTCGTCCCCCTCCCTGATTCTCACTAAATGGTACGCATTACGTAAGTCCAGTTTAGTAAAAATAGTAGCGCCTTGTAACAGTTCAAATGCAGAGGAAACAAGTGGAAGGGGATACCTGTTCTTGACAGTGATGTTATTGAGTCCTCTATAGTCAATGCATGGGCGCAGAGTCTTATCCTTCTTACCCACGAAGAAAAACCCTGCCCCAGCAGGAGATGATGAAGGCTGGATAAGTCCTGCATCCAACGAGTCATTGATATATCTCTCCATTGCCTTAGTTTCTGGAGCTGATAGAGAAAAAAGTCGACCTCTAGGAGGAGAAGTACCAGGCAACAGGTCAATAGGACAGTC
Source organism: Dissostichus eleginoides (assembly GCA_031216635.1). Classification (NCBI taxonomy): domain Eukaryota; kingdom Metazoa; phylum Chordata; class Actinopteri; order Perciformes; family Nototheniidae; genus Dissostichus; species Dissostichus eleginoides. The sequence continues at coordinate 488,921 of CM062274.1, read as the reverse complement.
ATAAGCACGATGAGGCGGGAGTGAGGTGGCCCGAACTTTGTTAAAGACCTCTTTAAGGTCCCAGTAATCCTTGGGAACACCGGAAATGTCTTGACACTCAGAGGCAATCGGCTGACTGGAATCAATTGAGGAACTCGATTTTAAGCAGACAGCATGACAATGAGCACTCCACTCTCTAACTATCCCTTCAGCCCAATCTACATGAGGATTATGCCTCCTTAACCATGGATACCCCAAAATGACAGGCTGATGAGGTGCATGGATAAGATGAAAAGAGAGTGTTTCGCTGTGATTACCTGACATGCTCATTTGAACAGGAGTTGAACGGTGTGTCACTCTGTAGAGAAGACGGCCATCTAGAGCTGTAGCATTGATGGGTTTTTCCAAAGCCCGACCCGTCCCATCTGGAAAGCCAGTGTTATGTCCAAAAGGCTGGCATCAGCACCAGAGTCAATAAGAACTGCCACAGTGTGCTTCTCCCCAGAGCAGCTCAGCTGAGCATGGATTAGGGGTCGAGAGGGCATTTCTAAATTCATAATTCGGCTCACCAGCGCCCTCTGGATGACTGGTGAGCCCTGCCTTTTACAGGACAAGTGGAGGCAAAATGACCCTCCTGGCCACAGTACAAACAGCTGTTGTCCCGCAGGCAGCGCTGTCGTTCTGCCTCGGAGAGCCGGGTCCGTCCCAGCTGCATTGGTTCAGGAGAGTTAGAAAATCCTCCTCTCATCTGTTCAGGGACATGCGCAGACGAAGAGGCGGAGCCTGAGGAGCAGCGGAGAAAACCCTCTCTCCTCCGTTCCCGAAGACGACTGTCAATGCGAATGGAGAGAGCCACCAGCTCATCTAAATCAGCAGGAAGATCCCGAGCTGCCAGTTCGTCTTTAATGCGAGCCGACAGACCGTTGTAGAAGCATCGAGGAGTGAAGGGGCATTCCAGTTACTCTCGGCGGCTATGTGCGAAACTCGATGGAATAATCTGACACAGATCTCCCTTCTTGTGCCAGGTTAAATAGTCCACGAGCAACCTCTCTTCCGGGTGTAGCGTGATCGAAGACTTTCCGCAGTTCATTGGAGAATCCTTCCACAGACGAGCAGGCAAAGGATTGTCTCTCCCATTCGGCGGTACCCCAGTCTTTAGCTTTGCCCGTGAGAAGAGACACAATATACGCCACACGGGACCTTTCTGTTGGGAAGGCGGAAGGCTGGAGCTCGAAGGCGAGGGAACATTGGACCAGGAATGGCCTGCACGAACCTGGGGCTCCGGAGTAGCGTTCCGGAGGAGGCAAACGTGCATCCGACGCCGGAGGAGTCTGGAGTCGAGTAGCGGAGGCTGGAGTTAGAACCGGACTTGGGACCGTAGGAGAAGAGTTCAGGAGATGATCACGGAGATTCACAAAGGTCCGTTCGTGACGAGCTGCCATCGCCTGCATAGCTTCAGCCATGAAGGTAAGCTGCTGCTCGTGGCGTTGTAACATGACATCTTGCGTCGGCGGTTCTGTCGCTGAGTCGGCTGGGTTCATGTTGGCCAGATTGTACTGTCACGATCACAGGTACAGATCAGAACCCAATAGCACGACTCAGATACAACCAGTTTAGTAAAGATCAGTTTTATTCAGGTCTGGGACAGGCAGGGTCAGAACCAGGATATCCGTCAGATAGAAAACAACAACCAGACAGGGGGCAGGCAGGAACTCGAGATCCGAATATAGGCAGGCAGGGGTCAAAACCGGGCAGGACAAGAATCTAGGATAGAGAGTATCAGAATACTGGAGAGCTTGGCAGAAAAGACAAGACAATCTGGCAAAGGACAAGTGAGAGTCAGGTGATATAAATACTGTGGAGTAATGAGAGAATGAGTAACAGGTGAGGGGAAGGGCTGGGAAGACCAGGTGAGGGAAGTGAGCTGATTACAAGAGCCTGGAGGAAGGCGGGATCTGAAATGACAGGAGAGTTACAGATGTGCCAAACCAAAATAACAACAATATAAGTGTCTAACTTGTGACAACATGAACATGACTGTTAAGCAGATTTCACTGCCGTTTTTGGTCGATTCTGGGGCTCGATATTCTACTATCAACACTCCTAAATTCGACAAATCCAGTTCAGATGATACTGTCGCAGTCATGGGGTTTTCGGGACATATAGAACATGTACCGCTCTCAACACCGCTGACCACTAAGATAGCAGGCCAGGTCTTTTTCCATCAGTACATCCTTGCACCCCAAAGTCCGGCCAACCTCATGGGCAGAGACGTTTTGATCAAAGCCAATGCCTCTATCCTCTGTTCCCCTGATGGTCTCATCATTTCATTTCCCGATGGTACTAAGTTGAACTGTTCATTGTCCACAATCAGAACAGGCTCCCAGATGATGATATCCCAGTCTACAGCCGCAGAGGCTACCCAGTATGCAACTATATACTGGGGCCTGCTAGACCGGCCACAGGAGAACCACGGACTTTTTTCTATCTTTCAACAGTGGAAGCCCTGGATCAATCTCCTCCGCCCTTACGGCCCTCCTCCTGACCCTCCCCATCTTACTCTGTACTATGATAGACAGGATGACCAAACCTACGCCTATGCCTTTGATGCAGAGGTAGCAATGGCTAAGTGGGAGGTAGAGGCAGTAAAGTTATATATTGGCCAAGCAGGGGTAGCCGCAGCAATTGATCTAACTGACGAACAACAATATTGGTACCGTATGTCTTCTGAAGCCACCCCACACATTTCCCTAGCCATTAGGAAAGGTTACGAAGCCAAAGAACTGGGTCCCATGGTCAAAGCACTGTTAGAGGTGAGACTGGGAGCCCACACAGATAGCATCACTTACCTTCTCTCCTTCACACAGCGCCTATGCACTTAAGATTCAGACACAGGAATGCATCTTTATGGAAAGGCACGAGGTAGACAGACATCATGGTAGGGAGAAAACAGATCATCCATTTACAGCAGACATGATACGTGACCTCCCTCCTGACTTGTGGTCAAGCGACTCTCATGACGTGGGTTTTTGTTCAAAAGCTGCTCCAATTACCTTCACTGTTGATACGGAACTTCCGGTTCATCTCTCTCAGTACCCGTTAAAATCGTTGGCTCGAGAAGGGGTGACCCAGGCAGTGGAAGGTCTTAAGAAGGCAGGCGTTTTGGAACCCTCCCACAGTGATTGGAACACACCTATTTTACCAGTACACAAGCCCAATGGGGACTACAGAATGGCACATGATCTTAGAGCTATCAACGCTATCACTACTACTCCTTTGATACCAGTTCCAAATCCCTACACAGCCATTTGCAACATTACTCCAGAGCACACGTGGTTTACATGTATTGATCTTGCAAATGCTTTCTTCTGCATTCCATTGGCAGAGGAAATGAGACCGATTTTCTCATTTACCATTGACAAAGAGAGATTGCAGTACACCAGACTTCCTCAGGGATTCAGTTTATCCCCAGGAATTTTCAATAAAGTTTTGAGGGAACAGTTGGACGGGGTTTCATTACCAGAGGGAGTGGTTTTGATACAATATGTGGATGACTGCTTATTGCAGCCCCTTCAGCAGCCTCTTGTCTGGAAGCCACTCGTAATTTACTGGTGCGCCTGCACACAACAGGGTTCAAGGTATCCAAAAAGAAACTGCAGTGTACCCGCAAGGAGGTTGCATTTTTGGGCAGGCTCATCTCTCCGGCAGGTACAGGCATGTCAGCATCACACCAGGAGCTCATTTTGAGCCACCCGAAACCTAAGACTGTAAAAGACATGTTATCTTTTCTGGGCCTGACAGGCTACAGCCGACATTACATACCTGAGTACAACCCAAGGACTGCAGAGCTCAGAGCTCTGATCAACGACAAAGGTATCAGAAACTTGACAGCAACACTTGACTGGACTCAGACAGCAGAATCAGCATTCATCTCTCTGAAACAATCCATGTCCCAGGTAAGCAGCTGGCTTCTGCATCATACATGTTGCCTTTCTTCCTTGACATTTCTGAGAATGAGAATACCGTAAACGGAATCCTATTTCAGAAAAAGGGGGGATGTAGGTCAATACTGATGTACATTAGCATAACACTGGATAGAGTGGAAAACAGAGAACCTCCATGCACACGACATGCAGCAGGAACAGCTCGGATTTTAAACAAAATTTCACACATCGTGATGCAGCACCCATTGACAGTTTTGACAACACACAGCATTGTCTCATTTGTTAACTCCAGCGCATTCACCATGTCATCCACCAGACAGACAAGACTTGAGAAAACTTTGACAGAAGCACACATAACCTATTCACATGAGGGCGTGAATAGCGCAGACAACATGGGCAGTGGAGAACCACACCGATGTGAGGACAAGGTCATACAGGATGTGAAGTTGAGAGTGGATCTCAGGGAGGAACCAATCCCAGACGCAGAAAACTTATTCACAGATGGTTGCTGCTTTAGGCACCCCATCCATGGGCTCCAGGCAGCCTATGCAGTGGTAAGTCAGACAGGCATAAGAGAGTTTGAAGAAAGAGCAGCTGAAAGGGTAACAGGGAGAGTCTCAGCACAGTTGGCAGAACTAAGAGGAGTCACTGCAGCGTTAGAACTATCAGATGGAAAGGAAGTTAACATCTACACAGACTCAGCTTATGTCCATGGAATAATTCATGTTGAAATGCGCCAGTGGATGAGAGCAGGATTTGTAACTTCAACCAATGTTCCCATTAAACATGAAAAAGACATCAAAAAGCTAGCGGAAGCAGTAATGTTACCAAGCAAATTAGCATTGCTAAAATGTAAAGGCCATAACAAAGCTGATAACTTCTTAGCTTGGGGAAACAATGCAGCAGACAGAGCAGCCAAAGACAAAGCAGGGTACTTACCACATTTCCAGATGTTGGTTACCAAAGCACCAGAGTTACTCCCAGCAGTCACTGATGACACTCTCAAGGTAGCACAGGAGGCAGGTTCCCCGCAAGAGAAAACACTATGGTTGGAAAGGGGGGCTACAAACAAAGAAGGAATTTGGTACTCTCCAGACGGTAGACCAGTTCTACCCCCAGAGTGGATAAGATCCATGCTAAAAGAAGCGCATGGCCCCACTCATTGTGGTAAAACTCAAATGGACAGACATCTCACGCATTGGTGGCACCCATACTTACCTGACATGATAGCGAACCATTTGGAAGAATGTGTAATCTGCCTCACCCACAACATCAGAGCAACAGTGAAGCCTCACCAGGGAAAGTTTCCTTTACCTAAAATGGCCGGAGAACAAATCATCATTGACTACACAGATATGATTGATAAGGTTAGAGGGTTCAGGTATCTCCTAGTGGTGGTAGATGCATATACAGGATGGCCAGAGGCCATACCATGTCGCAGGGAAGATGCAGACTCAGTGATCAAGTTTCTTATCACTCATTACATCCCCCTACATGGGTTCCCCAGAAGGGTGAGGTCAGATAATGGCAGCCATTTCAAGAATCATCATTTGCAGACAGTTGAGAAGTCCCTTGGACTCAGACACAACTTTGGATCAGTGTATCATCCACAGTCGCAGGGAAAGGTAGAAAGAATGAATCAGAGTATCAAACAGAAGCTCAGTAAGGCCTGTGATGCCACAGGCATGAACTGGTTAGACGCACTACCTTTGGCCCTATTGTCCCTTCGCAGTTCTGTAAACAGAGGCACAGGCTTCTCTCCTTTTGAGCTAACACATGGTCACCAGTTTCCTGGACCTGGAGCATTAGCAGTAGGGAAAGAAGTAGAAGAGATGGATAGCAAACCATACTACCAGCAACTTAAGGGCTTGGTATGAGATTTCTCCACCCAGGTGGCTGACGCCAAAGGGGGACCGGAGAAGCACGAGGCTAACACCGCAGAATTCATCTGGCTGAAGGTCATCCGTCCGAAGTGGCTCAACCCAAGGTTCACCGGCCCGCACAGAGTGACTCAGAGGACATCACATGCAGTTCGCCTCGAAGGAAAGGGGGAAACGTGGTATCATTGGAGCCAGTGCGCCGTTGGAAAACCCCCAGCAAGGACGTTAGACGACATCAGAACTGACATCGCTGCAGCAGGACGAGAGAGCGACACCTCTGACGACGACAGCCCAGCAGAAGCAATGACCCACACAACAGATGACAAGGACAAAGACACAGAGGTAACAACAGGCGATCTTGGAAAGGAGATTACGGCCGGCAAGGAGGCGGACACGAGTCTACGGGACCCCGACCCCTGAAACACACGACTCCATATAGGACCCGACTTTTTTATGCCCACCTATAGGGCCTCTTTCTAATAAGAGTAGTAGGTTATATATAACGAGAGGTTAGCCCTATAATTAAAGGGCAGTGAAAGTCTCCCCACTCACCAGACCTTCTACTTAACAGGTTTTACTGAACCTTATATTTAACAGGTTCTGGGAGCACAGTATTTACCATTACAGGGTACTATTTTACACCCTAGTTTTAAAGAATCTCCTTCGGAGATTTTAGCATTGTGTTCAGAAGAACCTAATTACAATAACACGGACCACTGATAAAAGGTACTCAATAATGACAGACTGTGGATTACACTTCCTTATTGTTTGTTGGTGTACTCTGCTAGTGGGAATCGTGGTTTACTTGGGACACTGTTTGTATCTTGAACACCATCCTTAGTTATATGGCCTATTCGTGAATAGCCTTATTATTTGATTGAGTGTTAATTCCTTGCGTCCTAGTAAATCTCCTATTATTAATAACAGAAATAACCCTTGTTGTTGTGTTACATTGAAAATAACAACCTAACCATGTATGGGAGTTGGAGATGGTTGCTAGGGATGTCCCTGGTCACGATCATCACCGTTACCGTTATTTTTGTTTTGACTGATTCCATTGACCACCCAGACTCCATTCCCCCGCCAGAGGAGTCCGTAACTAGGGTCAAACGGGCCAAATAAGGTAAAAGTTACCAAAATGCCTCCTAAACAAACCTTCACTTTCCAAGCAGGTAGTGATGGAATAATACAAATCGACCTGTGCAAAATTGCCCCCTGCAGAAACCTCGACAGGAAATATTCCTACCTAGCCAAATACGTCTGCTTAGCCCCTGCGGTATGTAACAGAAGCGTCACAGATAGGGTCAAAGGCGATCCTTACACTTACAGAGGCAGTGCATTTGCCAAAGGCGACCCCTATCTGTCCGTCACATACACCTACGGTTGTGCCTGCGAGTCCTGGTCCGGTGTCCTAGCAAATTCGGGTCCTGATGACTGGGGATACACGCCATCTTACCGATCAGCGGCAATTGTTAGATCCCTCAAATATAGAATGAAAGTGGTCAGGAGAAACCCAGACGTCCCGTGCTCCGCCAGGTTTTGTAATCCGGTGCTCATAACGCTAAAGAAGGTCGTGCTCTCCGACGCTGGACTTTATGTCCTCGCGGTACATGCAGGAAGGGGTTCGCCACAAGGCCTCTTCGAAATTAAAGTTATACCAAAGAGAGAGCAAAACCGTCGTCAGGGAGCATCTAAGGTTAAATACTTGTCTAAAGTCACATGTACGGATAAATGTACGGGGGATTATAGCCAACTTCAACCTCTAGACATCATCCAAATGGCCACAGGATACATAGATGACAATTTATGGCTAAAATGGGTTGTCCGAACAGCCCAAGAACAAATGGCAGGGGATTGCCTAGCCTGTGCTACAGCCCGCCCGCAATTAGTCACTGACCCTGCGCCCCTATTTTCCACAGATACCTGGGGTTACAACTGTATGTTACAACTGACCAAGATGGCTAGTCCTCCTAACTGCACCACCCTGGCCAAGGTTTTCCCTCCAATTGACAATGGTACTAGGACAGGCCCATTCACGCCTAACAGAGGCGCCGGTGGGTACACATGTTTCACCATGGTCCAAAAATCTCCGCGTTTTGACCTAGGAAATATCTCTGCGGATTGGTGTAACCACACCGTGTCTGGTACTAGTATAGGACATTGGGCCAGGGGTGGTCTCTACTATTATTGTGGGGGCCACCGCCTGTTCACCCGTATCCCCGAACTATCTGTGGGGTTGTGTGCTATGGTGCGCCTCCATGCACCCCTAATGTTACGAGGCGAAAAACTGGTGCACACGGACCCTAAAGCCTCCCTCAACATCAACCTAGTCACTCGACGTAGGGGACACGTGTTGTCCAAGCGCTACGCCCCAGGCCCCTTTGATTTATCTGCCAACTCTCCCACTTACATGGACTCCATAGGGGTGCCACGGGGTGTTCCCAATGAGTATAAACTCGCTGATCAAGTTGCCTCAGGTTTTGAGAACATTCCTTTCCTCGCAGCTATCTTCCCTATCACCCCTAACAAGAATGTAGACAGGATCAACTATGTACATTACAATGTGCTCCGTTTAGCTAATCTCACTAGGGACGCTGTAGAAGGACTCGCTGAACAGCTGGGGCCGACTTCCCTTATGGCAGTTCAGAATAGAATGGCCCTTGACATGCTGTTAGCTGAGAAAGGAGGTGTGTGTTCAATGTTTTGGTGATATGTGTTGTACTTTCATTCCTTATGCATCAGAAGGAGAGGACAGCATGATGACTCAGCAGACAAGGACGCAGTTTTAATATACTTTGGTCTCCCTCCACTGTCATAAGAGGTTGTTATGGTGGGCAGTTCCCGAAGGTTTAAAGTACTCTAAATCCCAGCTTCTGATGGATTTATATAATGTTGGGGGACAGACGCAGTAGAAAAGAATGACAGTGGTTATGTGTCGAATGCTTTGTGTGAATTGATCTCTTGAGGTGAGATCAAAAGGGGGATTAAAGTAACCTGTATATCCTATATAACCTGTTTCAATAATTATAACCTGTTTCAATAATTATAACCTGTTTTAATAATTATAACTTTGTCTGTGTAAAATGTATACTTATGAAACTAGACCAAGTGTTCTTATTTTGTTTTGTTTGATGTGGTCAATTGTGTGTGCGTTGACTTAGGAATGTAGAGGATCCAGTCGCCCCCCCGGGTTTTTAATGGGCCGGATAGGAGCATGGGGGGGGTTGCAGGAGAAAGGTAATAAAACTGACACCATTGAGTCTATGCAGAGATTGTACTGAGAGAAAGATTGGGATGCGGAGTGGTACGGCCAGGTGCTGAGGATAAACGAAGATAAGGATTGGTACCTCACCCCCGTTCGACCCAGAATTGTTTATTTTATGGCTGCCATAAAAGATGACCTGGGACTGATCGGCGGCGCAGGAGATCCAAACTTCCCCCACCTATGGCTGACTCACTCTGATTCGCTGTTTAGACCTCGTCAATGGCTGACTCACTTTGATTCACTGCCTAGGGCTCGCCCAGGAGTGAGTCCACCAATGGATGAACACCTAGGGAGGAGCAACCGACACAACTCCTCCCACACAACTCCTCTCCGTTTGTGGGCATAAATATTATGAATTCTGTACACTCGGGGCCTCTGTTCGGTCTGACTGTCTGATACATACATCGCACGGTAGTAAGAGCCAAGGCCCGAAGTACTTCGTTATATTGTACTGTTGTTTTTACCATTAAATCAGCTTATTGTTAAACCTCATATCTCTGCGTCTGAGCCGTTCCTTTTTACAGCCTCGAACCTTCAACCACTGAAGGGTGCTTCAACCCAACACTTCGTATTGGAAACCAAAGTAATGGAGGTGAACCATACGGGAGTCAACATTGCAGAACAGCTTGGAGAAGTGGCGGACGCCTTTGCCATTCCAAATTACAAGCGAGTAGCCGTTGTTCACGACAATGCCAGCAACATGAAGCTGTGCACGGAGACGCTGAAGAAAGAACCGGAGAAATGGGGCAACGTTCAAGGGGTCTACTGCTCAGGACACACGCTACAGCCGTGCATAAATACAGCCCTAAAACAGGACAAAATACGTCGCACAGTTTCGGCTGCCAGGAATCTCGTGGGACACCTCAGCAAAAGTGCAAAGGCTTCAGCTGCGTTGAAAGATAAACAAAAGCAGCAGAATGTTGTAGCGCACAAACTCATAAATGACGTCGCTACTTGATGGAACTCTACATGTGAAATGCTTGACCGACTGGTGGAGCAACGATGGCCAGCTGTTTTGTCAGATCCCAGCATCACGAATAAAGCAGATCGCACCCTGGACCTGACAGCAGACCAGTGGAAACTGGCACAGGAGACAGAAGAAGTGCTGGGGCCCCTAATCAGGCTCTCATAACTACTATCTCAGGAGGAGAACTTGTCGTTGTCTGCAACAATGCAAATGCTCTTTAACCTGAAGAGACGCAACCTGTCACTGGAGGAGGATGACAGCCCTGCCATCAGAGAAATTAAGAAGACCCTGTCACGTTTGGAGCACAGCAGCCTCTAACTCCTTTCTTCAGCACTGGACCAGCGATTTAAGCAATTAACCTGTTAAGCCCGGCAGCCCCCGCCCGTTCTTTTTTCACGAAACTGTGTCTCAGGGCTTCTTAACATTTAACAACCTATTAATGTGTCATACCCACTTAACGGGAAGAAACTCAGCTAACTGACGATACAAACCATTTTTACAGAAACAAAACACAGGTCTCACAAGAAGCGTCTAAATGAGCCCTGAGCGAAAAAATGCGAACGCACTTAGCACAGAACTCACGGTAGAAATACTTTATTACTTATCGGATCTGCACAAACAAGATATCAGCTAGCAAGCTGAGATTCCACAGATTCTAGAAGTATTAGTATAATCACTGAGCGATCACAACTCGCGGCAGGGGAAGCAAACACAGACATCACACAACGTAGCTTTACGGAGCAAAATCGGCAAATAGTCTTACCTTTGCTGTTGTTCTGATCAAAAGTTATGTTCAATGGCATTAAAACGATAACAACGCTGCTGAAGGTTAATCCATAGGTTAATCCAATGTGTCTGTGTCACTTTGAAATGATTACTGATAATCTATCGTCATATTTATGGCAAAAACTGAGTTTTCATATATAGCTGCTACGATAGCTAAGTATGACAGCTTCCGGTTTTGGGCATTCTGGCTGCATCACTCTATTCACCAATGGGTAATGTTTAGATGGATTTTAGGAACTTCCCTTCGATTCTATTGGCTCTAACGGTTAAAAAGAGGTGTCAATCATCAAAATCGACCAATGGGTTCCAGAGATATGGAAAATCCACCCAAATGACCCCAGAAGTGGTTTTATTTTTCTAAATCTCTCTAAAAAGGTCAAATTTAACTTGTTTTGCATCAATCTTGATACAGGGTACTTATTATATGTTATACTTTGGATTCCTAAAGCTTTTAGTCTACTATCCCATCATTCAAGGGTGGTTTTCACTATAAGTAATGTTTTTTTTTTGGACGGACACTATCATTTAATTTTTTTTACTATGTTCAATCTGAATTTACTTTAAAATAAAAAAAATCTATATTGATTCTGACTTTTCTACATCCAACTCACAGGTTTATCATTGCTTTGAGACAAAAGATTATTAATTTATCCCTTTTAGAAGTGAAGATATAGTCATTTCTTCTGGGAATGTCATTTTCGAGCCCGAGACCTGAAAAACAGGCTCAGGGCTTAACAGGTTAAAATTCCTCGCGAAAGAGAAGAAGGACCTCGTCTCCATTGAGGTTCGACTAATATTTTAATTTAAATTATATTTACTATTATTATGCCACACTACTTTATCTTGAGATGCGTCGTGACTAATAAAATGCTATTTGATTTTAAGGTTGTGCACCTGGCTGACCATCTACACCAGCGACAGACCGTTTTGGAGGTGGAAGAAGAGCCGTCAGCAAGCGATGGAGAAGAGGAGACTGCCGCGCCATCCCCAAAAAAAAAGAAACAGCAGGATATGCTGATGCTGTCTGAGTCCGATGATGAAGGGGAAGAAGAACATGATGGAGACAGCGCAAAGAAAGAGATGGAGCAATATTTGAGAGACACGACTAAAATCCAGTCTGGCCCACTTGCATGGTGGAAGCACAACAGTGACCGGTATCCTAAACTGGAATTTGCGGCCAAGCACTGCCTTTGCGTTCCGGCCACTTCAACCCCGTCAGAGCGCATTTTCTCAAAGGCTGGCTACATCGAGAACAAGACCAGAAGTTCACTTTTACCTGAGAATGTGGACAAACTCATCTTCCTCGCACACAACATGAAGAGGGTGTAGGTAGGCTTACGGCTTAGTCAAATGAAGCTTGCAACCTGATTGTGATTTATTTGTTTATTTGAAAGAAATAGTTTGTTTATTGCTGCTGTTATTATTATAGCGCTAATCGCGCTACCTACCTTGTTCTATTTAGGCTATTACAGTTCGTTTTATTCTATATAAAGCCATTCAATTATTTGTATTCAAATTGTTCGTTTATTGAAATGTGTGCTACCTTGTTCTATTTATTACAGTTCGTTCATTTATTTTTCGTTCTTCATTTATTTAAATACTCTTTACTGTGTTGGTAAAAAGTATTACACTGTTAGGCCCAACGGTGTAACTTTGGTTTGAGAAGTGGGGGGGACACAAAACGGGGTCCTCCGCAATGAAACATTTTCTCGATTTAATTCCATTTCCTGCCTTTCTACAATATATATTAGGGACTATAGTGTTAACTAATCCAAGAAAAATGTGTAGTGTATATAATGAGTGTGCACACTTATCTAGTATCCTATCCATGTGAACCTGTTTTATTTGTGGGTGAACCTCACACCCTCTAGGGGGGTCCGGGGGCATGCACCCCGGGAAGATTTTTTTCTTTAAATTGAAGTTGAAAGCATCATTCTGGTGCACTTTGAGGGCAACATTAAGAGATTTATGGATACAGCTCTCAACACTCATATGAAACAGAACTGTATATATTTCAATAATTAAAAAGCCATTAGAATATGCTCACAACCAATAACAAATATTTGATCAACTCCTCTCCCCTATCTTTATCTAGTCTGCATTCTTTCTTTTTATTTATGCATATTTTATTAATCACTCCCCTTTCAAACTGTGTTTTTTATTTTATTACTGACCTGTAGTACACATTGGAAGGATTTTTTAACTTATTTTTTACAACTATATTAAATAGATGGAAATATTTCTTTACATAGATGACCAAACCGTTTGAGACCCACTGAGATAACTTAGACTAAAGTTTACAATCTAATCGCTCAGAGAGTCCTTTACCTCACTGAGCTGACGATATCTCAGCCTCTCAGTCCGACAGGAGAGGCTGAGATAACTTAGAGCAGGGGTTCTCAAACTTTTTGTTTATGCGGACCACTATTTATTATCAAGGATTTTCGCGGACCACCTCATATGCAAACCGTAAAAATAAGTACATATATAAACGTAGTGTTAAAACGCCGATATTTTTTTATAGTTAATTATAGACAATCAAAAGTCAATTGAAGCCTATTTGATACTTTTGTGACCGGTGTCTGTCTGCGTTGTGTATGTGTCTCAAAGAGGACGGCGGACGGTATTTTAATTAGGTCATCACAAACAATGCCACAAGTGCGCACGCGCGCACTGCACTCACAAAACGGGCAGACAGGTCTTCAAAAAACTACCGGTATGCTCCTACTTTAGTTACTGTACTGCAAAAAGCAGACGGCGCTGCGCTCAACACACACACACACACACACACACACACACACACACACACACACACACACCACACACACCACACACACACACACACACCACACACACACACACCACAACACACACAAACCATGGACACACAGGCATATAAGTAACATAAACAATGTATAGGCCTAAGTTGCATAAAGGCTTGAGCTACAGTATTGCAACTAAGCAGACAGCGCTGCTTCTCTCTCTCTCTCTCTCCACTTTCAAAATCTATTTAAATCTCAAAACAAACAAAAAACAAATTAACTTATTAAACGAAATGAAAAATATAGCCTACTCAGGGGTGGATCTAGAAAAATATTCATGGGGTGGCAAGAGGGTGGCAGGAGATTTTGAGGGGTGGCATCCCCTGGCAGAAGTATATGCTGATTTAATCGCAGTCATATCAATCAATGTTAACTTGGAAAGCCACAATATTGTTCGCCAATCATATTTCCACGCTCGCGCCAGGGCCGGGGGAGGGGTTACAAGGCTCGTGTCTTGTGGTGCATTCACTTGCACTCGGACATTAGAGATTTTCTCTCATAAATGTCCGATGAGCCCAACAACCACTACCCCACTGCCTGATATCATTAGAAAGCTAGGAATCTCCTCTTTCCAACAGTGTATACAACTCAAAATGTGTCTTCGGGTCCCCGAAAATCCTTGATAATAAAAAGTGGATTTTATTTAGCTTTTTTCCACGGACCACCTGCAGTACCCTCGCGGACCACCACAGTTTGAGAACCACTGACTTAGAGGACTCTGACTCTCCTTATTGTTGAAACAGCTTCTAATCTCCGTTAGCTCTGAGCTAGCACCAGATGCTAACAACAACCCCCATAACTGGTGCGCTCAAGGGCGGTTCTGGGGGGGGGGGGGGCAGTGCCCCCCTAACACTGACTTTGGACCCCCCTGTGGCCCCCCTGAAAATGAAAAAAAAAAAAAAGTTTATGATTAAACGATTTCTTGGCTGACGGAATAGGCGTAACTAACGCTATTTGTCATTCTAGTCAGACCCATTAGAGCATGTCTCCAACAGGGCGATCGCGAGCTACCGGTAGCTCGCAAGCCCTCAATAAATAGTTCGCCAAGCAAATCCAAAATGTAAAAAATACACAAAAAAAAAACGAAATGTAATTAGAAGAATCTACCCTATGCATAAACGAAACCTCAATCATAGCGAACTCTATCTACTTACTACAACTCTATATCTATCTAACACCCCTCCTCCCCCCACCCCACAATGAATATCGACCAATCACGTTCTTGCAACAGTTTAAAAGGGGAGTGATTAGTAAAATATGCATAAATAAAAAGAAAGAATGCTAACTAGGTAACATAAGATAAGAATAAACAAGTTGAAATGATTTGTTATTGGTTGTGATCATATTCTAAAGATGTTTGGATCATTGAAAAATATACAGCTCTCTTTCATCTGAGTGTTGAGAGCTGTATCCATCAATTCATGTTGTGCTCAAAGTGCACCAGATTGATGCATTTCACTTCAACATTTAAAACAAATATTTCCCGGGGGTGCATGCCCCCGGACCCCCCTAGAGGAGGTGAGGTCCATCCCCAAATAAAGCAGGTTCAAATAATTAAATTGCATACATTTTCTTTTAGTAAACACTGAAAACGGTTCCCACAGACCCAAACAGCACACAAAGTATAATGTTAAAATGTGCTAAATATATACACTGCAAAAAACAAAAAAAAGAGGAGTAAAAGTAGCTCACCACTTGTTTTATTTTTTGAAAGTAGCTCTCATCCTAAAAAAGGTTGGAGACCCCTGCATTAGAGCCTAAAAACTGTAACTATAAGTATCTGAAATAAATACCAATAACTGTATTGCATTGTTTTCTTATACGCAATTACTTCTTACTGTCCTGTTCGTCCTGCATTTATTGTGCCCCCCTCAGAAAATAACTGGCCCCAGCCTGGCCCCCCCAGTCAAATTGGTCTAGAACCGCCGGTGCGCTCTCTCTCTCTCGCACACTCACACAAAATGCGTTCGTGCCACACACACACACACAGACGCTGTGTGCTCCTCCGTGACGATGATCGCTTGCGTAAAAAAATAATAATAAACACATTTGAAAAGTGGCCCCAGTGGAAATTACGCCCATGGTTAGGCCTACTGTTACAGCTATCTCAAGGTTCTTTATTTGTCAAACGAACATAGCTACAGAGTAGTTATGTCGATGAAAATCTTGTGTCACAGGCTTCTCCAACAGAGCAACACAAAACACAGATAAACAGAAAAATATAGTGCAAGTAAATAGTAAATAGTGAAATATTGCAATAAGAGTCTATATGCAAGTCATTGAAATATGATATATTAGGTAAATAGATAAATATTTTTTAAGTAGCAGCCAGATGAATATTGTGGATGTTGTTTCAACAGTTCAGATGTTTAACAGTCTTATTGCCTGTGGGATGAAACTGTCTCTGAATCTGGTGGTTTTAGTCCGGATGCTGCGGTAACGCCTGCCAGACGGCAGCAGACAGAACAGTTTGTGGCTGGGGTGATGGGGGTCTTTTATAATCCGGAGGGATTTATTCCTGAGCCGCTGGGAGTAAAGGTCCTCCATGGATGGCAGCTCCGTCCTGGTGATGTGCTGTGCAGTTTTCACCACCCTCTGTAAAGCCTGACGATTGAGGGCGGTGCAGCTGCCGTACCAGGCCGTGATGCAGCCAGTCAGGATACTCTCTATGGTGCACCTGTAGAAGGTCAGGATACTCTCTATGGTGCACCTGTAGAAGTTGCAGAGTATCCTGGAGTCCATGTTGAACCTCCTCTGTCGAGCCGCTGTCGAGCTGTTTTGGTGATAGTGGTGGTGTGATGAGTCCATGTCAGGTCCTCAGTGATTTGGACACCGAGGAACCTGAAGCTGCTGATTCTCTCCACCGTAGTCCCATTGATGGCGATGGGGGCGTGTCCCTCTCTCTGCTGCTTCCTGTAATCCACAATCAGCTCCTTTGTTTTGCTGACATTTAGATGGAGGTTGTTATCCTGGCACCAAGATGTCAGTTTTCCGACCTCCTCTCTGTACGCCATCTCGTCGCCGTCGGTGATCTGGCCGATGAGGGTCGTGTCGTCAGCAAACTTCACGATGGTGTTGGAGCTGTGTGTGGCCATGCAGTCGTGTGTGAACAGGGAGTAGAGGAGAGGGCTGAGCACGCAGCCTTGAGGGGCTCCGGTGTTGAGGATCAGGGTGGATGATGTGATGTTTCCCACCCGCACTGCCTGGGGTCTGCCCGTCAGGAAGTTCAGGATCCAGTCACAGAGGGCGCTGTTGAGCCCGAGGTCTCTGAGCTTGATGACCAGCTTGGAGGGCACAATGGTATTGAAGGCTGAACTGTAGTCAATGAACAGCATTCTCACATATGTGTTCCTCTGGTCCAGGTGTGAGAGGGCAGTGTGGATGGTGAGGGCTATGGCGTCGTCTGTGGACATGTTTGCTCTCTAGGCAAACTGCAGGGGTCCGGAGAGTCAGGGAGGGAGGAGGTGATGAATGTTTTGACTAACCGCTCAAAACATTCATCACCTCCTCCCTCCCTGACTCTCTGGACCCCCTGCAGTTACTTACTTACTAAAAGTATTGTTGTTATAACAGAAATATGTGTGTTTTGTATCTTTGTTTGACTCTTCAGGTTGTAAAACGTTATAGACTTAGGCTAATAGCTGACGGAATTTGGAACCAGAGTTGGTCCCCGGGCGCTGCACTGCGACTGCCAACTGCGACTGCCAACTGCTCCTAGGGTGTTAGGATGTTAGGATGGTATAGGGTTGGGTTAAATGCAGAGGACAAATTTCGTTTTAATGTATGCGAGTACTGAGACAATAAAGAAATTATAAATAAATATAAATCTTATAAATATAAATCGTAGTAGTATGCTCTTTCTGCACTTCTGCTTCACAGCGTTTTGTCAGGTGTCTCGGATTCGGAGCGTATTATGAAACCTTTTGGAAAATGTTTTTTATTAACAAATAACAATAAAACAACAATACTGTAGAATAACAAAATGAATGCCTTGAATAAACCGAAATACACGTGTTAAAGCGCGCGCGCCGAATATCCGCTGCTGATTACTACCGAATATCCGGAGCCCGAAAAATGGTATTCGGGACAGCCCTAGTACTGCATGTGTTCAGTTTTTATTCGACCAATTACTTTGTGTGGCTAGTTTCAATGCACCAGAAGTTGGCTAAAGATTGCTTGCTAATGACGGCTGCTTGTCTCAATAACTAGACCTTCTCATATAAACACAGTGCAGCTATGAATGCAAAAATAAGACTGATTAACATTCCTCATAAATAACTTATTAATTTGCTTTCAGGCAAATTTCTTTTTAATACATTAACAATTCATAAGAAGTGTATTTCAAAGATTTATAAGCCAGGGTAAGTGGGCAATTTGTGCCTGACTAATGACAAGAGCATTCCCTCTAATTACACAAGTTACAATGGGATTAGACAGTTCTTATTTCTTAAAGGCCATTGACTGGCATAACCACCAGTGAGGCATTCACTGCTGACAGGAACGGAAGCCACCGCTAATAAAAGTGTGTCATTTAATTAAGGCTAACATTTCCTCTCATAATATAGCAGCGCATTTGAAGACCATGCCTGACGTATCAAGAGATTTGTACTTACACCCCTGCACGTAATTAATAAGACAACGACATCGCAGTGCCTGTGGTTCCAAATTCAAATTGCTGTTCCTGCATACACACAAAGCTGCTAATAAACAATATGGAAATTGGATTCCCTGATGAACTCCGGAGGGTTGGAGAATTCACATGTACTTGTGCAAAATGCAGGCAACAGTTATGAATAAAGAATGCTTCAAGTGAAAGTGGCAGAGACCACAGCTCAAAATATTTATTACAGTCCCTCAGCAGTGGCACATGCCTCAGAATCTGAGGCTACAGTAGCCCCCAACCATTCCAGCCCATACAGCCGAGACAGAAGGTTATTGCTGATATGGTGAGGCTTTGAGGGCCATTATCAGACAGCACAAATAATTAAGGATGTCAATAATGTGAGAATAAGAGGGGTCTTTTGTGGAGGCCTTTTGTGGCAGAGGCCCCTTTCACATGAAAGAACTAGACACACTGTTGGACCTCCCCCTCGCTGGTGTGCCGATGTAGTCATTAGCTAGTGATAAGCCCGGGGAGGGGGCAATAAGAGATAGAGCGCAGGATCCAATTTGAGATGAAAAAATATGTGGCGCAGGGACGGTATGAGCTGAAAACCTATGGAGCATACATTGGTGTTACAAGAAAGATTTCTAATCAAGATCAAGATATATTATACCACCTTTTAGTGTAGCACTGGAACTGGAGAAAGTCATACTGGTAAAATCCATGATAGGGCCGGATAAATACAGCCTGCTGTCATCATCTGGGTCGTTTTTACCACTGTCCTCCGCTCCTGCCATGATTGACAGCTGCATCCGCCGGCCTTGGACAGCAGCCAGTCTAGCTCTTGTGTTGCGGCTCTGCATGGTCGATCACGGGGGTCCCACCCTGGGACATTGGCTGCCGGGGCCCAGCGGGGAAACACTAGGCCCCTGGCAACACATTTAGGAAGTAGCACTAGCTGGTAATTGTCCTGTGCCAGCGGGAACGTTGGAGGGACACAGGGACAAGACAAAGGGAGGACAGGATGAGCATAAGGGACAAGGCCTCCGAGCATTTCATGGAAGAGGAGCCGTCTAGACATCAATGCTTCACAGGAAAGATTGAGCCTCTTTTAATATGACTTTGAGAGACTCTTGTTCCCCCTTCAGGATGGGAAAGAAGGCTGATGTGTTTCGGGGGGGGTCACATTCATTGATCCGAGACCGAACTAGAGCTTGACCTCGCTCATATCATTTGATGTCAGAGATGTGATGACAACAGTCCTTACCAGGGTTCACCGACGGATCTACGGGGGGCCCCCACTGAAGAGCTTAGCCCCCCCTGCTGCCCCCCTTACTTGTTTGTTCTTACAACTACTTGTAAAATCGAAACGCCACTATGTCTACAACCTTCTCAAATCATTATGATAAGCAATACCTAACCATTTTTATTATAAGAGTCACCTAAACTAAAGCCCCCAGGACTTGGCCCGGCCCTGCATCATGCCTGAACACAGTCTCCGGGTCACACGGAGCAGAGAGCAGCGACCAGGCATCTGAAGGTGAAGCCCGTTATCCCTCGAACATTTTGCCCTTGTATGGATTTTAGTAAAGACACAAAGAGATTACAGTTTTTTTCAATTGCTAAAACACATTTTTTGAAAGCAGGGCTTATTTTCTCAAAACACTTAACACAATTCACAGAACCACACACACAAAGTGCAAAACACCTCATATATACTGCAGAATGGAGCACTGCACTCAAAACTACACAAACACTTTTGTGCCAAATGGCACACACTTCATTTATAGTACAAGACTCTTTGTCCAACCAACTACACACCATCGTGCTCAATCTAAAGCACAATCATCTTTTATGGCGTATAAAGATTGTTGAAGTCTACAAAAGTATGTACAGAAACACAAATAGACTTTGTTATACTTTTATTTTTCTCCAAAACATATTGGACAACTCATAGTTAAGGTTGTGTAAACAACAATGATGCCTCTGTCAAATACAGTAAATGGAGAGGAAAACTTTGAGGAAAATGAAATACAAAACAATATTTTTACAAAAAAACAGGAAAGAAAAATAAAGTACTCTGCATTTTACCACCAACCTGAATGCGCACGCATTTAAGGCAGCTACACCTCCTGACTGTCATCCTACACCCTCTTCAGCGAGCGGCATAGGAAAGACAGGGCCTCTAGGTAGAGGGCTCCGCCTGTGCTTATAGAAATAGGGTTACAATATGTAACCCCCCGTTCTATCTCACACAGGCTCCGCCCTCTACTGGACTCTATGGGTACAGTGGGTGGAGCCCTGATGGATAAACGCCCTGTCGCCCTACAACATCGACCCACCACACTGCCCCTGACCGGCCTTTGGTTAACAACCACCGCACCCCAACCTCCTATCATCCATTTGTGACCGTGGAGAAGTCGGGGCCGCAGCTTACTTGGCTGGGTAGAGCCTAACTGGTCTGAATAAGCCCATAGTTCCACCCTGCAGGTGCCAGCGCAAGTGCATATACACTGCACACTACGTTTCCCAGGTCCCTAAGGAGAATGGGGAGAACGTAAGTGCACCATGTCCCCCAACCTCACACACGCTTACCTCGTGTAGGGTGTGCATGGACCGTAGTGGGGAGAGTCTTCCAGCCCTGTATGGGGCTTACTGCGCACCATGTTTCCCGGGTCCCTAAGGAGCATGGGAAAACATAAGTGCATTATGTCCAGGGGGGGTCAGATACAGCCTACTGACCCACAGCCCCCCCCCCCTTCACCAGTCCTGTGTTGCCCCAGCAAGCACAGACGATGAAAAGGAGCCTGACATGTCCAAGAGATAAAACCTTATGAAGGGGCCTGGCGTAGACCAAGACGCCGCCGTGCATATGTCCTCCACACTCACGCCGTTGAACAAGGCTGTTGATACAGCCATACCACGTGTAGAGTGTGCACGGACCCCTGTGGGTTTACCGGCCACACCATCCCCAAAGCACACAAACAGCTGTTCAGTGCGCCCTACATAACATGCCAGCGCACAAACTGGGCCGAGGAGGTGCAATTTAGCCTCCCTGTCCCCAGTATGGGGTGGAAGACTAAAGCCGTCTAACTGTATAGCCCTCGACCTGAACGAACTCCTTAGGTTCTTGGGAACAAAGGAGGGGTTCGGTCTGAGTTTCGCCCCGCTACGGTCACCCCGAATCAAAAGGCAACTCGGGTGCACAGACAGAGCGTTCAGCTCACACACTCTCTTGGCCGAAGTCAAGGCAAGCAGCAAAGCTGTTTTCAATGATAGTGCCTTCAGGGAGGAGAGCTCCAGAGGCTCCAGAGGCTCAAATGGTTCTGTGACTAAAGCCTCGAGCACCAACGGCATTTTTTTATGTAATTATTGTCAAAGCATTTAATATATTCATTGCAATCGGGATGTTAAGAGCATTCCATGGAATATAACAAAAAGTGTTTCTGAAATAAATTACATACCCCACCTTTAACATATGGAACTTTTTGCAGGCAATGTGCTGATTCAGGCTGCGAAGATCCAGAATGGGTCTGAATTCTCCTGTCTTCTTGGGAACCAGGAAGTACATGGAGTAAAGCCCCTTTTCTCTGTCCTATGAGTGCACAACAGACACAGCCTGTTTTTGCAACAGGGCCTGAATCTCTGTTGAAAGGAAACCTATCTCCTCCTGGGATGATAGATTTGCCTCTCTTATGCCCCTGAATGGAGGAGGGACGCTGCAAAACTGGAGTGAGTAACCCAGTTTCAGTGTCCTGTCCATCCATTCTGTCAGTACACAGCTGAGCTTCCATTCCCCATAAAACTGTGTTAGGGGACATGCAAGCAGCTGTGGAGCCACAGCTAAGAAGCTGTGGTATTCTCTGGTGGCCCTCTCCTCCGCCAAACCTTCCATGAAAGGAAGATTGGCTTATGGGGAACCGACATTAAAAGGGCCGATTTTCTGTGGAGGTCCTTGAACGCACCGCGGCCACTCTCGCGGGGCCTCACGCCTTCATATTAACGCTGTGTTTCACATTAACGGTGAAATGCATTCATCGGAGTTATTATACCAGGCGAGGTGTGTTTTACAACAACACGTCCGATGCTGCGGCCAAATAATCGCTCTGATCCAGTGAGGTGGGGGCATCTTGCGGAAGAGCAATCAGCGAGACGCCCAACACACCCGTGTTATTTGCAGCCGCCCTGTCACGCGGCAGCGGGGCAGAGGTTCTCCGCCCAGCCCGCTGCCTGTGGGAGCAGATGGGCTGCCAGGCTCTCATCAAGGGGGGGGCACGCCGGGACACGCTGTGTCCGTGCAGCCCTGCACCCTGAGGATCCCCACCATACCAGCCACTGGAGCCTTCGCCTTCAGTGGCTGTCGCCACGACGCCTCCACACACTGTCAGATATCTGGCAACGGGGGCGAAACGAAGGCTGGCTGCGCCGGGCGGACCGGGCTGTAGAACGCCTGGCGGAGGCGGCTCACCGGTTTCGGCGGCAGTGGTGGGGGGAGCGGTAGCCCTACACGCTCCGCCGCCATGGTCATCACCAGGGGGAAGTCCTGGCGGACAGACCTGGGCGGTGGACTTCCATGGACGCCGGACCCGGAAGTGCCCGCCAACGAGAAGTCCTCGTCATCCTCCTCCCCGGCAAATGGAGCCATCCGCCCCGCTGGAATGGCGAACGTGAATGGCACCACCTCGGACATATCCTGGTCCCACAAACACTCGAAGCAGAGGTGGTGGGGATCTGCGCCCACTATTAAGCCAGGGCATGAAGGACAGGCCCGGGTCTCTAGAAGTGGCGACTCCATGAAGGTATGATAACTTCTTTCTTCTTCTTTCAAACGTTTTACTTTTCTCTGTCAGGTGTTGTCCTGCTCGCTGAAGAGAAAAGGATGACAGTCAAGAGGTGTAGCTGCGTTATATGCCCGCGCATTCAGGTAGGCTCGCCCTGATTGGCCGGCTACGTTTATACAACTTCAGTGTGTGAACGCTCGCCTATCATTGATGAGAGTAGTACCCATAGAGTCCAGTAGAGGGCGGAGCCTGTGTGAGATAGAACATATGTTTTGAGTTTGTGAATAAGTTTGCTTACATTTTGGTTGAGCCCATAGACTGTATATATAAATGGACGTAGTGTCCGTGACGTCACCCATAGGATTCTGCAGAGTTGCCGAGAAGCCTAAAGTAGGCGGTGTCGGCCACTAACGTCTCGACAGTGACGTCAGAGTCTAACTCCCGCCTAAGCCAAATAAGGGCAAAGAGGCGGAGCCGAGGCGGGACCTGCTGGCACCGAGCTGGAAGTTCCAGAGCTGAAACAGCAAAACTTTCAATAATAATCTAAGGCAGTGGTTTTCAAACTGTGGGGCGCGACCCCTGGTGGGTCGTGGCGGTACTGCAGGGGGGGCGCGGGAAGATTTTTTAATTTATTTTTATTTTATTATGTTATCCTTTTAGCTTTGTGAAGCACCTTGAGATGACGTTGTTTTTAAATTGTGCTATATAAATCAAATGTATTATTGTTATTATAAATTGTAAACAAACACTGCTAGAAATATCTCATTGGTCAGAGAGCTGTGGGCATAATGCTGCCTTCTGCAACAGCCTACTTGTGTGAGATAGGCTTTTCTGCTGTTGCTGCCATCAAAACGAAATACAGATCAAAGCTGAACATTGAGAATGAACTGAGAGTCTCAAAACAACAGCCCCGGTTTGAGAAGATCTGCAAGGGAAAGCAAGCACACACAAGTCATTGATAGGCTATGTGTGGAATAGGAATGGTAAAGTGATGTGATCGTTTGCAACCTGCAGTAGAAATAGTAGTTCATTCATATATTTTCCTTAAAGAAATTTGAATTAAAAAATCTACTACTCAGGGAAGAAGGCCTACTAGTTTTAATTAGGCTAAATTAATTCACAGTATCTATTACAAGCACTTTTGTTCATGTGTAATCCATAATAAAATATACAATTATAGTTGGATCTTTGTATCTTCTTATTATTAGCAGAGAAAATGTAATGTTTTTACAACAATATACAATTAATCCTACCAATATAGATGGGAACCGGGTTGGGGGGGTCCCGGAAATATTTCCAATTACCCAAGGGGGCCCGACTGAAAAAGTTTGGGAACCACTGATCTAAGGTATTGAGTTTTGGGATATTACTTGCATACAAATCTTAAAAATGCCTTCAGGTTTCTAAAATATATATTTTGTGGAAAATTCAACAGTGGATCCAGCAAAGATTCAAATATTTGCATGATTTTAGTTATTGATTTTTTGCTGTTACTTAATTATACTTTTAATAAATTCAAGTCAAGCTTAGTTACATGTGATGGTAGCTAGTTATTGCTCTTACCTGTGTGCCTCCTCCACAACCAGACTGTATTAAAACTCTTAAGTACCAGTTCTATCTACTTTACTTTAAACAATTAAAAAGACAAAATCAACTAAATGTATTGAAATAACAATCTTCATTTTAGGTGCCTCTTCTTCTTTTAAATTAAACTTTCAGACGTGAGATATTAAAATACAGTAATAGTATTGTTTATTTAAAAAGACTGAGCCACTCCTAACAGTTAACTTCATATTTCTTATTGTCTAAAGCATTTATTTCAATCATGTTCCCCTCTCATATTCACAGTGTGGATCAATTGAGACAGCGTGGTGTCCAGAGAGCTGCAGAGACTTTGGGAGAAACCTCAGTGTGACTGATGTCCTGTCTGTGGGTTTGGCTGGAGAGGACTGAGGTGGAGCAGTCTTTCTCTGGGAGGAGGACCAGGCCTGATGGAGGAGGACCAGGCCTGATGGAGGAGGACCAGGCCTGATGAAGAAACCACCTAACTACATCTGTGAGCCCATACTGGGCACAGCTGTCACAAACAAATGATGGTCCTGTTTGACTACACACTATTCAGTGTGCAGATCTTTGTGTTCACAATAAAAGTCTAGTTTCGTAGTGAATGTCTTGTATTGGTCTTTAATCTCATATCAGCTTTTTTTTTCATTTTCTTCTTGCCCCTCGGAGAAAACGGTGAGGCAGTTGTGTCCTTCAGGTATGTCCTTTCCTAACAGAAATGACAAGAAACATAAAACATATGAAATGATTGCAGAGTAAGTATGTTATTTATGAAAGAGGTGCGTTAGAGCAGGGGTTCCCAACCTTTATTGTGCCAAGGACCGGCAGATCCCGGACCGGTTTTCAATTTGAACTGATTTTAATATTTACTCACCAGCAGGTAGCAACAGAGGCTAATTGTATGTAACAGCGAGAACAAATACTAGAACAATATGCATCCAAAACATATTAACAACGTTTAAAAAAAAAGAGAAAAGAGCCAGTGTCGTTTTTGTTTTTTTCAGAAAAACAGAAAAATGGAAAACCACTTTTTGGTTTTGTTTGTATGATTTACGGATAATCCAGTGAATGCTGGGAAAACGAGGAGAAGGCGCATTATGAAGGAGATGTCCGGTCGCCTGTGTGTGTGTGTGTGTGTGTGTGTGTGTGTGTGTGTGTGTGTGTGTGTGTGTGTGTGTGTGACACTGGCATATGTTTACAGAAGATATTATGATAGTGTCGTTCGTTCCGGTGCACTCCGACAGCATTTAGCACTACATCGAGATTAAGATTAAACTAATTTATTTTGGGAACACCCACATATACCTATGGAGTTAGCCAGATGTGTGTAAATTACTGTTCATGGTAATTTGAAAACAAATGCCGACAATATGTAGAGACAAATGGTAGTAATTTTCACAAAGTAAAATAATAATTGCCTTAAATACATTGAAATGTGAAAGCTGACAGAAAATCATGTTGCTTGTTGCTTGGTCAAATCGAAATGTAACTTTTTGCATGGAAGGAACACTTCCCTGATGTGTCAGTATTTAGTCATGTTTAATGGAATGTATATCAGTGTATTATAGTTGTTACTTTATCTATTTAAACCAGAACGTTTCTGGATTCTTTGTACAGTATGAAAGGAGTCTTTGTACCTTTGAGTCCATGCTGAAGTTCACTGCTGTTAGGAATCTAGGTCTGTCTCTCGTGGTCAGCATCCTCTGGTCTGTCTGCATCACCTGGAAACTTTAAACAAACAGATATATATATATGTAAAGTAACAATGTGTTGGTCAAAGACTTTTTTACATGTAAACGTCATGTCCTAATCTTTTTGATTATCCTTAAAAAAGTGCTGGATATCACAGCCCTTACTGTATCTTATCAGTTGGATTGTGTCTTATTGTATAGTTGGGGTCCTTTTTATTTTACTGTTATTTTGGAATCGTTTTTCACGAGACTGTCAATTTAAATATGTGTCCTATGCCATATTCACATTCATTAGTAACACACACGTACGGGTAAAAGACAAACATCTTTAACAAATGTAATGCAATGAATAAGCTTAATTGTCACAGAAGCACACATAACGTCATATCTAATATTTAAACAAATGATTTCCTTGTCCCTAAAACATTGACTACGCAATAAATGCAGGCATTAAGTTACATGTTCACGTTCTGCTGCCACAATAAGTCGGTTTCTCCAGTGTAATGTTAATAAAATGCTTAGTAAGTATTGGTAATAATATTAATAAAAACAACAACGTTTGGGTTCGTTCGTTTAATATGATGAACGTTAACCAGTAAACTTCAATAATTAACTCCAGCTCAACAAACCATATTGCAATATCTACGTTAAAGGGAGGCAATGCTCATGACACGCATTTTTAAATAATTATCATACGATAAAACAGACCAGTCTCTGCCAGTCTTTATTTATTTTTTTTAATCTGATGACGTTATCAGTGATTTTAAGCTGATTAATTACCGAAATAACATCAACCCTGTGGGCGGCGCCATTTTGACGAGTCACATGACTTATTTTACCGGACGTGACGTGAACTATGCGTTTGGACAAAATGACTCTAGTTACTCTCCATTGTTCTCACAATTCCATTGAAATATGCCTCATTGTATTTTGTTGCAAATAGGATATATTTTTTATCGTAATGAACAGGTGTTCCTATCACAAATTATATTTCAAGATAAGCTAAGTTTCATTTTGACTTTTTAACAGCCAGTCTCAGTTCTGTCAAAATACTCACAGCTAGCTGAGTGCTTCTAGGGCATTTTGATTGTTTTCACCTGTTCATTGAGAAAAATGTCCACTTCATGTATATATTTATTCAGATTTTTTTGGCTGTATATATCTCTTTAGTGATTTATGTTGCCTGATACACGTCCTCGTGTTTTGGTTAATACATTTAATTTCATAGTCAATGTCAACATCATGCCACCATAATAATTAATCTGTGGTAGCAATATATGTATATTATTTACACTGTGAAATATCGGTATATCTAAGGAAATATGTTAAGGAAATTATTACTTTTTAATGATGAATTAAACAAATAAGATGTTTGGCCTGAAATGAATGCTTTTCTTATTTAATATTCACGATTGATTTATCATCATCATCATCATCATCATCATCATCATCATCATCATCATCATCATCATCATCATCATCATCAGGCCTTTTCTTTTGGCATTGTAATTTTGACATGCTTGACAATCGGCACTACAATTTAAAAATATTGTGCATATGTTAATTTTAATTGTAAAGTATATAATGCTAAGAAGAAAGGGATGTACCCACCTTTCATTTATTGGTTCAACCAAAGAGGTGCGTTTCACATCCTTCATGGCAACCAGTGCTGTTCTCAATACAGCTTCTTCTAACACCACAGTGCCGAATTCCCTGTGTAAACATATGCAATCCAAGTCGTCGGTGACCAGTTTATTTTCAAGCTCTTCAAGCTCATGACAACATATGTTCATCAGAGGATTGTCCATGGCTACACACCGACTGCAAGTACACCATTCATGTACAGGTCTCCCTACTCGCCCCCCGAAATCAATTGCACGAGTAAAGGGATCGTCTCCAGCAAGATCACCGTGCTGTTCATCCTCATCGTCACTGGATTCCTGACGGTTCTGGCCACTTGGCTCGAACCTATATGGCTGAATTCCCCCATCCAATCTCTCCACATTGCTCAAAACTTCTTCCTCGGCTGACGAGTCCGAACTCAAATACTCCGCCATGTTTTCGTCGAACAAGCTGTTCGTGTGTTTACAAAGTGAACGCATAGATGACGTCACGACCTAGTTTTTTGGATCATGTGACTACTGAAAATGGCCAAAATGGCAGCTGCCTGACGGAATATACAGGTTTTGATAAAAAAGAGCTATAAAATCATTATTTACCGGGGAATATCGCTGATTTCTTCAGGGTATGGTTTAAACATAATGTTTCACTAAATACTGAAGTTTTTATTAATTATCTAATGAGTGGACCCTTCCTTTAACGTTATTTCTGGAACCATCTGGACATGTGAGATTCATATTTTTAAGATACACAGATCTTATAGTGAGGTTAATCTCATATACAGTACGCTGGTCTTCAACACCACTGTGACGTTAGCTGTCTGCATCGTCGAGCATAGCTAATTTAAATTAACAATATCAATGCATACAGTTTCCTAACTAGCAAACTAACTATAATGTACGAGGATGACCTTAATATATTATTATTGGTAGCGCTATTCTGAGATACGTGAATTTAGAGACCGAAGCCTCCACAGTCACATGCATTCCGGGGGCCAGAGCGGGCGACGTTGAGGCGCATCTTAAACTGCTGGCTAAGAATAAACGTAAATACAGTAGGATTGTTATTCACGTCGGTGGTAATGATGTTTGTTTACGCCAATCAGAATGCACTAAACTTAATGTGGCGTCGGTGTGTAGATATGCTAAAACAATGTCGGCCACTGTAATTTTCTCTGGTCCCCTCCCCAATCTGATCAATGACGACATGTATAGCCGCATATCATCATTTCAGCGCTGGTTGTCTTGGTGGTGCCCAGCAAACGATGTGGGCTTCCTAAATAATTGGACAGCCTTCTGGGGAAAACCTGATCTGATTAAGAGAGACGGCATTCATCCTACTCTGGAAGGTGCACATCTCATTTCGGCAAACATTTCAGGGATTTGTGGACTTAATCCATGACAAACTGGAGTTGAGACCAGGAGGCGGAGTCGCAGTCTTACACGCTTGTCTGCGCTCTCTCCTGGGCAGTCATCCATAGGAATCCCGAACCCAATAAAATACCCAATATTAACGGTGTGTGTGTCTGCCCAAGGACAATTTAAGGTAAAACCTAATAGAGGTGTCATACATAATAACCTAATAAAAGTAAATGTAACAACTACTACAGTGCAACAAAACAGGAAGATTAAATGTGGACTCTTAAACATAAGATCTCTAGCATCTAAAGCAATATTGGTAAATGATTTAATATCAGATTATAATATTGATATTTGCTGTCTCACTGAAACTTGGTTGAGACATGAAGAATATGTCAGCATAAATGAGGGCCACTCCACCCAGCCATATCAATACTCATATTGCTCGAGGCACAGGCCGAGGAGGTGGAGTTGCAGCCATCTTTGACTCAAATTTACTTATCAATACTAAACCAAAATTAAATTATACCTCCTTTGAAAGCCTTGTTTTTAGTCTTACGGATCCGGACAACTTTGCAGCCAATCTTATTTGTTACAGTGTACCGTGCACCAGGTCCTTATTCAGAATTCTGATCAGAATTCTCTGAGTTTTTATCAACTTTGGTTCTTAAAACAGATAAAGTAATTATCGAGATGACTTTAATATTCATGTTGACGATGATAAAAATAGCCTTACTGTTGCATTTAACTCTGTATTAGATTCTATTGGTTTCCGTCAGAGTGTAAATAAACCAACCCACTGCTATAATCACACTCTCAACCTTGTTCTGACTTATGGTATTGAAATTGAGCAACTATTAGTCGAACCGCATAATCCTGCTTTATCCGACCATTTCTTAGTAACTTTTGAAGTACTGTTACTAGACTACAAAGCATTAGTCAAAAGCTCCTGCAGCAGAAACCTATCTGTTAGTGCTATAGCCACATTTAAGGAAGAGATTCCACCAATACTTAACTCGATAGCTTGTCTGCATGTAAGGGAGGAAACTTATACAAAATGTACACCACCCCAAATTGATCATGTTGTTGATAGTGCTACAGATGCCCTGCGAATAAAATTAGACTCTGTTGCTCCTTTGAAAAAGAAGAAAATAAAACAACATAGACTAGCTCCATGGCATAATGCCGAAACCCGCAAAATAAAGCAAAAGTCGAGACAACTTGAAAGGATATGGCGTTCCACTAAACTTGAAGAATCTCGTTTAATTTGGCATATTACTCTCAATGAATAAAACAAAGCACTGCGTAAAGCGAGAGTAGCTTACTACTCTTTAGCCCCACGGACCCGCCGAAGGGGCCGAAATCACAACATCTGCAAGCAAAAGTGTCTCAGTGCTTCTTAAGATTTAATAAACTATGAATGTCTCATATCTATGTAACGGGAAGAAACTCAGCTAGCTGATCTTTTTTTTTTTTTTTTTTTAAAAACCCTCAAAGCTAACGCTGAGCCTCTGAATTAGCAACGGGCAAAAAAATCTTAAGGCCGTTAGCACAGAACTCTAGCTATACCGATCGATATACTTATGGATCTGCACAAACAAGCTTAGCTAACATCCTGAGATTCCACAGATTATAGAAATATAAGGATCATCACTGAGCGATCAGAACTCGTGACAGGGGAAGCAAATACAGACAACACACGACGTAGCTTTAGGTATCAAAAAACGGAGATATGCTCACCTTAGCTGTTATTCTGATCAAAAGTCGTGTTCAATGGCAGTAAAACGAGAAAAAACGTGGCTGAAGGTTAATCCATAGGTTCATCCAATGTATCTGTCACTTTGAAAAAATTATTGATAATCCATAAAACCATTTTTATGCAAGAAACGGAGAATCAAAATGAGCTACTACTGGTAGCCACCAGAGGCTAGCGCAGCTTCCGGTTTTTCTACACGTCGCTATCACTCCTTATTTGGTAACCTGTCTGTGTATGTGGAACTTTCCCTCGATTCCATTGGCTCTGACGGTTAGAAAGAGATGTCAATCATCAAAATCGACCATGGGAGGCCAGAGATATGGAAAATCCACCCAAATGACCCCAGAAGTGTTTTTTTTTGCTAAATCTCTCTAAAAAGGTCAAATGTCACTTGTTTCGCATCAATCTTGATACAGGGTACTTATTATATGTTGTACTTTGGATTCCTAAAGCTTTTAGTCTACTAACCCATCATCCAAGGGTAGTTTTCACTATCAGTAAAAAATAATTTTCGGACGGACACTATAATTTACAGTTTTTTACCATGTTCAATCTGAATTTTCTTTAAAATAAAAAACATCTATATTGATTCTGACTTTTCTACATTCAACTCAAAGGTTTATCATTACTTTGAGAAAAAAGATTATTAATTTACCCCTTTTAGAAGTGTAGTTATGGTCATTTGTTCTGGAAATGTCATTTTCGAGCCTGAAATCTGAAAAACAGGCTTGGGGTCTCAGGTAGATGAGAATAAGAATAATGCAAGATTTCTTTTCAGCACTGTAGCCAGGCTGACAATGCTTTTTTAATGATAAAATTGTTACTCTTAGAAACAAAATTAATAACCTCTTGCCTTTGACCAGTAAAGTGTTATCAACAGCTCCCGGAAATGTAAGTTGTGATACTACACTAGATAGTAAATTAGAATGCTTTTCACCCATAAACCTTGAACAATTGAATTCAATGATTCTTTCTTCTAAACCAGGGGTCTGCAACCTTTTTGACCAAAAGAGCCATTTTGCCCCCTTTTCCAACAATTTGTTTTGTCTGGAGCCGCAAAACATATTTGATAGCTTATAAAGTTGTATTTATTGTTATATCATACACAAAAACTACAGTTTTTTTGCATTTATTATTTATAAAACTGTTAACCTCTAATAAGAAACAAAAAACTCTTATAAGGAGAATAAAGCTGTCGTCAGCTGTCTTTCTCTTCCGTGTTTTTCCTCGATACGTAAAGGCTGCAGCACCTTTAACAACTTCTCTCCACATATCAAACATACCGGTAAGCCAGCATCGTTTGCTGTGAAAGCAGATAACTCTAACCACGCAGAATTAAATCCTGTGTTCCTCCGATACTTTTCTTTTCTTTGATTTATCCATAGTTCGCTCATCGAGCCGGGGGTCAGGTTATTCACCTGTAAGAAAAGGTGCGGGCGCGGGACCGTAGCACGATGTGACCCATATTTTAGTTGACCTAATTAAAACTGTTTTTATTTTTCATTTATGTGTCACAGTATCACCTCAAAATACAAGATACGAAACATTTTAAACCGTGCAACAAAATGTAAATAGTCCTACAAATACTTTTATTTAATTTCCTTCTTATTTATGTCTAAACTCAAGGGAGCCAGAGCAGAGGGCTTAAAGAGCCGCATGCGGCTCGAGAGCCACGGGTTGTTGACCCCTGTTCTAAACCATCAACATGTATCTTAGACCCGATTCCAACTAAGCTGTTAAAGGAAGTTTTTCCATTAATTAACACTTCTTTATTAAATATTGTGAATATGTCTTTATTATCAGGCTATGTTCCACAATCATTTAAAGTAGCAGTGATAAAACCTATTCTTAAAAAGCACAACCTCGATCCAGAGGTTTTAGCCAACTATAGACCTATTTCTAATCTTCCGTTCCTCTCAAAAATTCTTGAGAAAGCAGTTGCAAAACAGTTGTGTGATTACTTAAAAAACAATGATTTATTTGAAGATTTTCAGTCAGTCTTTAGAACACATCATAGCACAGAGACAGCTCTGGTTAAAGTTACAAATGACCTTCTAATAGCCTCAGACAAAGGACTTGTCTCTATTCTTGTCTTGCTCGATCTCAGCGCTGCATTTGATACTATCGACCATGATATCCTATTGCAAAGACTAGAACACTTAGTTGGCATAAAGGGAACTGCTTTAGGCTGGTTTAGGTCCTGTCTATCTGAACGGTCTCAGTTTGTGTCTGTCAACGATGAATCTTCCATGGAAACCAAAGTTAGCCATGGAGTGCCAGAGGGCTCAGTGCTTGGACCTATTTTGTTCAGACTATATATGCTTCCGTTAGGCAATATTATAAGGAATCACTCTGTACATTTCCATTGTTATACGGATGATACTCAACTATATTTATCAATCAAGCCTGTTGAAACCAATCATCTAAATAAAATTCAAGACTGCCTCAAGGACTTAAAAACGTGGATGACCTTACATTTTTTTATGTTAAACACGGCCAAAACTGAAGTTATTGTACTCGGCCCAAAGAATCTACGAAACAAATTTTCTATAGATATACTAACTATGGATGGCATTAATTTGGCCTCAAATGAGACTGTAAGGAATCTTGGTGTTATATTTGATCAGGTGAGATTCCACAGATTCTACAGGTATTAGTATCATTACTGACTGATCCGAACTCGCGACATGAGAAGCTAACAAAGACATCACACCACGTAGCATTAGGTAGCCAACACGGCAATATGTCTTACCTTTGTTGTTTTCTGATCAAAAGTTGTCTTCAATGGCATTAAAACGATAAAAACGCTGCTGAAGGTTAATCTGCATCGCCTGTGCTTCCAGTGCCTGGGGCCGGACCACGCCGAAGACGGCCTAGGCCAGTCGCCGGCCTGTAAACGCCTGCCGGATGATCCCTCGGCTGAGCCACCGACATCGTGGCAATCATTTCCGGGTGAAGTTCGGCCCGCAGGTGGAGGTGGAAGATCAGGACCTCGAGGTGGTGGAGATAGATGAACTGGATGACGAGGTGCCATTCGAGTTCACCCTCCTGAGTGGCCGCGTTCACGGAGGAGGAAGACGACGAGGACGCCTCGCCTGGTTGGGCGTAGGGAAAGAAACCTCTGCCCCCGCTGCCACGGGACCGAGACACCTTGGAGTATTTGGACAAAATATTCAGGCTCGGAGCACAGATGGCAGCTGCGGCCAATAATCTCGGCGTGCTGGGTGTCTCCCTGATTTCCCCTCAGGCAGACGCCCCCGCCCTCCCGCCTCAGGACGGGAGCGATTATCCGGACCGCTGCATCGGTCAGATTAATAAACTGATCCATGGAGTGGCCGCCGCAGCGGGGTGGGTGATGTCCTTGGCCACAGTGGCCACGGACTCACCACCCTATCCAAGAAGGACTGAGAGGATCTCCTTGGAGCCCCCTTGTCCATGGAGGGGCTCTTCGGATCGATATCCTCGGTCACCCAGCGCTTCAGCCGCCTAGAGGAGGAGAGGGTGCAGCTTAGCCGCATGCTACCGCTGGCTCTTCCTCAGGCGCCGTAGCGCGCTCCTCCACGGGCTTCCCTGCACGCGAGGGAGCACAGCGCGACGGTGAGACTAAGGGAAAGGCGCCGGCACGGAGCTCCCGTGCCCGCGGCGCCCTCCACCTCTTTTGCCCACCCCGTGAAACCGGCATACCGGCACTCACGGGGGCGGGCTGCCCGACCTCGGCAGGCTCCGCAGCAGCAGAGGGCGGCCGGGTGGGGTGCTCTGTCTTCGCGGAGCTGACTGGCGGGGGGAGGAAGCGTCTCGGCGGGGGGAGAAAATCTCTCCACCCGGGACGCGAGGGCGAATCCCGCCTCCTCCCTGTATAATGCACAGATCCATACTTTCTCAAATAAAGATGTTGATCTGTATCCAAGTCTGAGTGTCATTTGTTTCCACAATTCTACACTCACACACAATGTTGACCGTACAAATTCCCCACTCGCTGCCCCAGTTGTAGCTCCTGTAAAGGAGGTAGCTAGTGGGCATGCGCAGATGAGAGTGATAAACCGCAGGAAGTGCTATCAGAGCGCTTTGCGGGTACAGGGGCATTATGGCCGGCGTATTACTGTCAGGGAACACACTACGCCTAGAGTAAAGACTCCGATTAATGCAGTTTACCGTAGTGGTAAAGGGGACATTATGGTGGGGAGTTTTGCGGCGGAACAGGTCACCAGGGAGTACCACAGCTTCATAGCTGGGGCCCCGCATCTGAGGGCTTGTCCCCTAACACAATGCAAGGGAATGCTCCGGTTTTTGGACAAAATTAACATGAGATCCCTCCGGCCATTGGACGTACTTCGTCTCACTGGAATATTAACGGTCAGATGTAATACAAAATCGACCCCATTTCTCCGGCCAATGACGGGAGAGTTTTGAAAGTGACAAAACACTGTTCCATACATTTAAAAACACTTAAACAATTAAACAATGTTTACCCAGGATTCAGGCACCTTCCCTGGCTTGTATAGTGCGGTGATGCGCCCTGGAGGTATCAGACTATTTAAAAAATGTATACCCAGGATTCAATCACTTTTCCTGGCTTTTAAAGTGCAGTGATGAGCCCTGGTAGTATCAGACTATTTTAAACAACTTTTCCCCGCCTTTCAAACACTTATTCCTGGGTTTTAGCCTGTCATTTTGCACGATATCATTTAACATTGACCCTCTCCTGAAAATGTTATGTTTTCACCCTGGTTGTCTTTGTCCTGCTGCTGCTGCAGCAGCCTGGTTCTCTGGGTACTCTATGTCCATATTTAAGACAGTTTCCCCGCATTTTAATCGCTATTTCCGCCTTGGAAAGTGAGGTTCTCTCCACACTTTTCCCCCTAAAATGATTTTAAATAATTATTTTTGCATTTAAATGATTTATTTTATCATTAATATGGTTCCCTGAAACAATGCACATAGTCTGGAGCTCACTGGGGTCCTGCATATGCTTAAATCAGGCGTTTTAACACTTTTTTCCATGAAAATTATTTTTAATCACTATCATGGGGCTATATAAATCCAATTCCGGGAAATTCGGAGCACAATTGTACCTTTTACTATTTAAATGTATTTGTATTATATTTGTTTGGGCTAGGAAAGTGACATTTCTGGGTGATTTTGTTATGGAGCTTAGCCCACAAATCCTGGAGGTTCCAGGCCGAATTTGGGTGCTCACAGGCGGCCTGCCATGCGCACCCACCCGTGTAAATAAAAAAAAAGTGAAGAAAACGGTCAATTATATTTAAAAATAATTTTAAATGAATTTAATTTTTTTATTAGCTTGAAGTGAATTTTAAAACATTTATCAACGGAGAAGGGGAAAAATACGTTTGGGGCTTTTCCGTATCTCCGTTGCATGTTGCAACGGAGAAGGGGAAAAGTGTCCGGGGCTTCATCTCTGCTTCTCCGTTGATAAATGTTTAAGAATTAAATTTAGACTACTATCCGCACGAAATCGGAAACCCGGTTTTTGGGTGCACTCAGAAAAAAAACGGCTGTCTGCAAACACGGAGGTGAAGTGTCCGCTCACCATGCACTCTGGGTCAGCCTTGTTTTGTGCCTCAAGACCCCCAGCCTGGTTCTCAAAAAAGTTTACTCTGACAAATGTTCCTCTGGAGGAACGTAAGGGGAGTTGACAGGGGACTCTACCCGCATTATGAGGCACTATTTTCGGATACCCTTTTTCATTTTCACCTCTTTTGCCTGGTTCTCAAAAAAGTTTACTCTGACAAATGTGAGTCTGGAGGAATGTGAGGGGAGTTGACAGGGGACTCTACCCGCATTATGAGGCACTATTTTCGGATACTTTTTTTCATTTTCACCCCTTTTGCCTGGTTCTCAAAAAAGTTTACTCTGACAAATGTGAGTCTGGAGGAATGTGAGGGGAGTTGACAGGGGACTCTACACGCTTTATGAGGCACTATTTTTGGATACTTTTTTAAATTTTCACCCCTTTTGCCTGGTTCTCAAAAAAGTTTACTCTGACAAATGTGAGTCTGGAGGAATGTGAGGGGAGTTGACAGGGGACTCTACCCGCATTATGAGGCACTATTTTCGGATACTTTTTTTCATTTTAATGCCTTTTTCATGGATGAATTGAAACTCTTTTTTTTTTTACATTTTGGTCCATTTGACCCAGTTCTGGCCACCGCGTTGCCTGGAGGATAGGACCGAGAGATGACAGGGGTCTCTGGCGGCCTCACAAGACACTATTTTCGGACACATTTTTTCATTTTCATGCATTTTTTCATGGATGAATTTAAAGTCATTTTTTAAACTTTTTGGTCTGTTTCACCCAGTTCTTACCACCGCGTTGCCTGGAGGATAGGACCGAGAGATGACAGACTCTCTGGCCGCCTCACAAGTCACTATTGTCGGACACTTTCTTTGCTTTACCCCGGTTCTATCACTCTTTCCTCCTTTGACCATACAACCCGTTTCCTGCTGGGGTGCTGCCTGGTTCCGGGGCACCCCAAACCCTCTCATGGTCGGGGCACCATGAATTGATGCATCGGACCCAATGTTGCCATCACCAGCCCCGCGTTGGTGCGGAGGTGGGACCATCCAACCCGGTGGTAACCCAAGCCCTCCCTTGGTCCGTGCACCATGAATTGAAGCATCTGACCCAGTGTTGCAATCACCGGTCACGCTAACGCATATAAACGGAGAAATAGAACAGAATTTTAATCAAATTCATTGTGTCTGTTCTAGTAAGGATGTCGTCCGAATGCCCGGTGTGCAGAGTCTTCTATCTGGCGTTGAACAAGCACCTTAAGCACAAACATGCAGTGCGGAACTTGGAGGAGAGAGGCATCATTCTGAAAATGGCCAGTGGCAGGATAAATGTTCGGACCAAACCCTGTCCCATCGCAGGGTGTTCGTATGCTGGGAAGAGACTGGACCCTCATGTAACTCATGACCACCCTGAGTTCTCCCAATATGAGGCACATCAGCTCCTGGCAAGGCTGAAGCATAGTGTGGCCCTGCAGTTGCTCCATGACCTCCGTGAGACTAACCCCATCATTGGAATGGCTACATCATTGGATATAGACAATGAGGAGGAATATCCCGGGCACCCTCCACCCTTCTCCCCACATACCGAGTGTGACAGCGAGGACTGCAGGCAGGTGATGCTGGAAAATGTGGCATTGAGGGCTCAGAAGGATGCCCTCAATGATGAGGTGAAGACCCTGCGCTCCAGGCTGAAAAAGGAGCTAAAACCCAGGAAGCAGAGTGCCACTGCTGCTGTGCTTGAGGAAGAGGAAGAATTGATATGATTTAAGGGCCTTCCAATCCCAAGTATCTCCGGCATAAACACAGTAGCCTCCGGCAGCAATACCCCTCTCAAGATCCATGTCAAGACTGTCATGCAGTCCCCAGTAGCCTCCGGTGGGAAGAACCCTGTCAAGACCCCTGTCAAGACTGTCATGCAGTCCCCATTAGCCTCCGGTGGGAAGAACCCTGTCAAGACCCCTGTCAAGACTGTCATGCAGTCCCCAGTAGCCTCCGGTGGGAAGAACCCTGTCAAGACCTCTGTCAAGACCTTCATGCAGTCCCAAGTAGCCTCCGGTAGCGAGACCCGTGTCAATACCCCTGCCCAGACTGCAAGTCAGTCCCCAGTAGCCTCCGGTAGCGAGACCCGTGTCAATACCCCTGCCCAGACTGTCATGCAGTCCCCAGTAGCCTCCGGTAGCTAGACCCGTGTCAATACCCCTGTCCAGACTGCAAGTCAGTCCCCAGTAGCCTCCGGTAGCGAGACCCGTGTCAATACCCCTGCCCAGACTGCAAGTCAGTCTCCAGTAGCCTCCGGTAGCGAGACCCCTGTATGCCAGAAGACCCGTGCATCTGTCTACAATAAGCTGAAAGCTAAGCTGGCTAAGGACTCGCCCTCCCCCCAAATCACTGGTCCACTGGGAATGGACGGGGGAATACCATGCGTGAAATCACGTTGCCTAAAAGCATGGAGGCGTACCTTCAGACATACAGGGATCATTGTGAGGGTGTCGCTCCGACAGTAAAACAGAAAGAAAATGCTCTGTCGAAGGTCAGCCGGATAAAACACTTCCTCACATTCATGTCCCATGGTGTGAACCGGCTGTCAGACTGGCTGTTCCTAAAAGACACCAAGAAGATCCGTGGCTGGATCAAGTATATTTCAAAGTCGGGCCGGGCAGTCAAGACATCGGAGTTTTCCTGAAGAATGTGAATCATTTCATGAGGTACATGTCTGATTCAAAGCTCCGGGGGTGCAGGCTCACCCAGTCTGATATGACCCACATAATCAGAGAGGTGAAAGCCAACATGAAAAACATGAGGAAGGCAGTCACTGTCCACCAGTTTAAGGTGAAGTGGAATAAACTGGATCGTCTGCCGAGCCAGGCTGAACTTCTCGCCGCCATGGCGGCGGCTGAGAAGCACATCCCCCAGCTCCTCGACCTGATGACCAGCAAGCCGACCTCAATCACCCAGTACCTGCTATATGGCTATCTAACCCTCCATTGGAGCCTCCTCTATGGCCACCGTCCGGGTGTTTACGCAAACATGACCAACACTGAGGTATTAGAGGGATCACAAGACGGCCAAGACATTTGGCGAAGCACAGCTGGCGCTTACAGTAAAGGAGTTTAGCTGGGTCATGCGGTGGATGGGGATAAAAGAGGCATTGCTGGGTCCTCAGAATGAATTCTTCCTTTTCACAACGGGGATGTTGGCCTCCAAGAACCTGAACGCTCACTTGAAGAGGGCATGGGCTGATGCTGGGCTAGAAACAGCCGTCACCTTCACAATCCTGCGCACTGCCCTGGCTGACAATATCAAGCATCACCAGGATCCAGAAAGCCGGTCGATTCTCGCCAGGTTTATGTGTCACGACATAACCACGGCTGACCGGTTCTACGCGAATGCGCCTGGAATAAAGGAGGCATTGAAAATCCGCTCAATGTTCAGGGCGTCATCGGTTGCGATCTGCTGCGAGGAGCGCAGATCGCAGCAACGAGCCTCTCAACGTCCCGACCAATCAGGACGTTTCATTGTGCAATTTTCTGATCAACCAATTGATTGGTCATTTTGATCGGTCGTCAAACCAATCGAACGACAAAAGTCATTGACCAATGATCAGTCATTGGTCATTGATCAATGACCAATGAGGATCTGACTGATCCTCTG
Source organism: Dissostichus eleginoides (assembly GCA_031216635.1). Classification (NCBI taxonomy): domain Eukaryota; kingdom Metazoa; phylum Chordata; class Actinopteri; order Perciformes; family Nototheniidae; genus Dissostichus; species Dissostichus eleginoides. The sequence goes on along the minus strand of CM062274.1, from coordinate 448,720 downwards.
ATCAATCAGAGGATCAGATTTGATCCTCTGCTGCGAGGAGCCTGCTCTAAACGTCCCGACCAATCAGAGCACACTGGGCTCACAGGGATGGGGGGGCAGGATCTCCAACAAGCCGTTTAGGACAGAGAGTGAATACCGGTGAATACACATACTTTACAGAGATGCTGTATGAGAAACCAATGTGAGTTTGGAAAATTGCACGGTATAATTCAATTTTAATATACCTCAACAATGGAATTATGATCAGTAGAAATGGCCATGACATGGGACCTTTAAGCCCTGAGCCTGTTTTTCAGGTATCAGGCTCGAAAATGACATTTCAAGAACAAATTACTATATCTTCACTTCTAAAAGGGGTAAATTAATAATCTTTTTTCTCAAAGCAATGATAAACCTGTGAGTTGGATGTAGAAAAGTCAGAATCAATATAGATTCTTTTACTTTTAAAGTAAATTCAGATTGAACACAGTAAAAAAATGTAAATTATAGTGTCCGTCCAAAAGAAAAACATTACTTATAGTGAAAACCACCCTTGAATGATGAGATAGTAGACTAAAAGCTTTAGTAATCCAAACTATAACATATAATAAGTACCCTGTATCAAGATTGATGCAAGTGACATTTGACCTTTTTAGAGAGATTTAGAAAAAAAAAAACACTTCTTGGGTCATTTGGGTGCATTTTCCATATCTCTGGCCCCCCTCGGTCGATTTTGATGATTGACATCTCTTTTTAACCGTTAGAGCCAAAAGAATCGAGGGGAAGTTCCTAAAATCCATCTAAACATTACCCATTGGTGAATGAGTGATGCGCAGCCAGAACCGGAAACTGCGATACACTCTGGTGGCTATCATTAGCAGCTAATATGAAATCTCCGTTTTTGACATAAAAATGGAATGATATCAGTAATCATTTCAAAGTGACACAGACACATTGGATTAACCTTCAGCAGCGTTTTTATCGTTTTAATGCCATTGAACACGACTATTGATCAGAATAACAGCTAAGGTGAGACGATCTCCCGTGAATGCTCCGTAATGCTACGTGTTGTGATGTCTGTGTTTGCTTCCCCTGTCGCGAGTTCTGATCGCTCAGTGATACCAATACCTATAGAATCTGTGGAATCTCAGCTTTAATCTGATATCTTGTATGTGCAGTTACGATAAGTAATAAGAGTATTTTTACCTTGAGTTCTGTGCTAAGTGCGTTAGCATTTTTTCGCTCAGGGCTCATTTAGACGCTTCTTGTGAGACTTGTGCTTTGTTTCGGTAAAAATGGTTTGTATCTTCAGTTAGCTGAGTTTCTTACCGTTAAGTGAGTATGACACATTAATAGTTTTTTAAATATTAAGATGCCCTGAGACACCGTTTCTTGAAAAAACAACCCGCAGCCCCCTGTACAGGGGGCTCTCTGTCTTAACAGGTTAAATAACTAATTATACCCTACTGTCCTACTAGGGCATTGCGTTCCAAGAATGCAGGGTTGTTGGTTGTTCCTAGAGTCTCTAAAAGTACAATGGGAGCCAGAGCCTTTTCTTATCAAGCTCCACTTTTGTGGAATCAGCTTCCAGTTTGTGTTTGGGCGGCAGACACCCTATCCGTTTTTAAAAGTGTGCTTAAGACCTTCCTTTTTGATAAAGCTTATAGTTAGGGCTGATTAGATTTAGCCCCTAGTTTTGCTGCTATAGGCTTAGACTGTCGGGGGACACCTTACTTCTTCCTTCTCTCTGTCTGTACCTGTGTACTCTCATGTTCCGAATAACCCAGCTTCCCCAAAATGTCTTTTTGGTGTCTATCTACGCCGGGATCCTGAGTCGTGGCTGATCCTGTTGTTGTGGTCCTGAGTCCTGGATCGCGAGCCCTGGATCCTGAGTCGTGGCTGTGCCTGTTGCTGTGGTCCTGGATCCTGAGTCCTGCATCCTGAGTCCTCGATTCTGGATCCTGAGTCCTGGATTTCGAGTCGTGGCTGAACCTGTCTCTGCGGTCCTGCCTGACTCTCATCATACGACTTCCCTGATGGCTCCCACAGGATTGTTGATATCCTCGTGGATTCATCTTCTTATTATAGACACATGCATTTCCAAACATTTGGGCTACCTATGTTGTAAATGTATTATCTTTTCAATTTACACACGGCATCTATTGAACGTCTGTCCGTCCTGGGAGAGGGATCCCTCCTCTGTTGCTCTCCCTGAGGTTTCTCCCATTTTTCCCCGTTGAACTGTGGGGTTTCTTTGGAAGTTTTTCCTTGTACGATGTGAGGGTCTAAGGACAGAGGGTGTCGTATTGTCTACTGATATTCTGTACAAACTGTGAAGTCCACTGAGACAAATGTAACATTTGTGATATTGGGCTATATAAATAAACATTGATTGATTGATTGATTGGTTGATTGATTATACCAACCTCACACAGAAGCCTTTTGTTCTACAGTATAATCCTTCTTAATTTTTACAATTCTCTAATATGTTTTAACTTGTATGCTACGGATAGCATCGTTAGCACAGATGTAGCTTCCTCTTGCTCGTTAGCTGAATAAAAAAACCAGTAAGAAATAAAGTGCTTGAATTTCACTTACCGAAGAAACTGCATTCAGGGACGGTCTGTTTTAACCGCAGAGCCATAAGATAAGTCCGATATTTAAATGAAGAATACTCCACCAGTCACCAACACAACAAACACATCAATGAGTTCAAGTTGTGTTCCCCGGATCAGCCTAGCAGCTGAGCCCCTGTAGCATCCTGGAGCTTACTGAGCTAATGGAGCTACTAGCAGAGAGACAGAAAGCTAGAAGCAGCACTCACTGCAGAGACCTGTCACTCAAGGTGACCACGCCCTAATTTATGCAAACACTTTAAGACCTAATAGAGAGGCGAAGTCCCTCCCTTGGGACCTTATTTCAGAAAATTTATGTATTGAAGTCAATGGCGAGAGAAAAATTATCTTTCAATCCCGTTTGAATTGTGCCACGAATTACACATCTGATGTTTGTCAATTTAAAAGATAATTTTGCAAGTAAAAAAAAATGTTTTGCCGTAAAACTTTGAAGTAAGACTTTTTTTGTGTGAAACCGCACAATGAACTACATCATGGTCTCGCACAACAACACACGTCACCAAGATGGCCGTCACTAGTACTGTCTTGCCAAACAAGGGATTGACTACCCTCACTATCACCACAATGAAACACGTCCAGAAGAATGTCATGCAAAGCTGCCTGCCTGCCTGGCTTCCTTCGATTCTCCCTGAACTGCCTGATCTTTTTAATGTTCAATGTTAACCATTTGTGCAGATAGCATGAAGTAGAAAAGATCGCCGATGCTAATGTAGCGTTAGCATGTCTCCCCCGGGGGCATCCGGGCTTAAACGGTGTATTATAGAATGATCACACCGGTGTGACAGTACTCGTCAAAGGGTTCACGAAATATGACTACTACTCTTATTGTTTAACATTTTGGGTTACTTAATGTTACTTCATGTTAAGGCTAATAAAAATGACAAGGCTAAGGCTGTAATGCTAACTAACGTGCTTGCTACTAGCTAGGTAGCTAGCTTGATCCAGCCACTCCTGATCCGTTCATCAGACGGGAAGCGAAAGAACGAGCAAGATCCATTGCTGGTATGATTACAACCTTGTACAAAGCACACAGGCATCTTGTTAAAGTTATCTTATCTTAGCTATCTCTTATATTTAGTGGAGGAAAACAATTATGACATCACATCACTCATCGTCTTTCTAGTTGTGTATTTTTCATTGTCTTATATTTCAACAGTTTTACGACAAACTGTGACTTTTTTGACATGGAAATTATTTTTTAAGACAAACATCATATGTGTAATTCATGGCACAATTCAAACGGGATCGAAAGATACGCTTTCGCTCGCCATTGACTTCAATACATAATTTTTCTGAAATAAGGTCCCATGAGGTCCACCGGAAAGGGAGGGACTTCGCCTCTCTATATAACTAGAAGGGTTGCGTATAAAACAATTCACTCACCAATCCATAATCATGAAGGTGGAATCTAACTATATCCAGAATAATTTTTATTGCATCCAGGGGTAGAAACATGTTTATTTCTGCTGTAAAGTTGGGCATTTTAACATGGGGGTCTATGGAAATTGCTCCTTTCTGCAGTCATCCCCTATCGGCCAATAGATGAACTGCAGTTTGTGGCACTTCCTTATTGGCCTCCCGGCTCTGCCCCAGAATTTGCCGCTTGGTTGAGCCCCCCCCTGGAGAAAAATGCACCAGCCGCCACTGCAACACACACCTACACACTGCACCAGTGGCGGTTCTAGACCAATTTGACTGGGGGGGCCAGGCTGGGGCCAGTTATTTTCTGAGGGGGGCACAATAAATGCAGGACGAAAAAGACAAAGACAGTATGAAGTAATTGTGCATAAGAAAACAATGCAATACAGTTATTGCTATTTGTTTCAGTACACATATTTATTTCAGATACTTATAGTTACAGTTTTTACGCTCTAATGGGTCCGACTAGAATGACAAATAGCGTTAGTTCCGCCTATCCCGTCAGCTTTTTTTTTCAGGGGGGTCCAAAGTCATTGTTAGGGGGGCACTGGCTCCCCCCTAGAACAGCCCCTGCCCAACACACACCTACACACTGTACAACACGCACCTACACACTGTACAACACACACCGTATAGCTCCTACAGCATATAATATATATCAGGATACAGCCGTTGTGTATTTTATTATGTGAAGCACTAAATGGTTTTAGAAAAATATCGACTCTTTGTTTGTAGATATCTACTACAGTTTTTGTCAGTTACTAACACACACAAATCTCACATAAAGCATAATTATTTAAACTCACACTCAAAGAGCAAAACCTCAGCTCAAATCTCCAAAACTCTAAACACATTTTCAGCTCTGCACCCAATTTGCAATTCAACTTGGCACATTTTGCAAAATAATGCACACGGTTCTTTAAGTAAGACAAACTAATCTGACATATTCACTTGTTTGCCATTTGCAAAACACTGCAATATAAACAAAATAGTATAACAAATACTGTAATAAAATAATATCCAGGGGATGCAGTTTGCAGCGCTGTCATTGGTTGAGATAAGTCCGGCCGTGCGTCACGACGCTTTTAAACATCACTGTTGCCGGAAATACATCCCCGGAGGATTCATCAGTGTATCGGTTATAGCTCCTCCAGAGAGCCTCCTCGATGCTCGATCCTTTTTTGTACCACATGTCCTTTTATCCTTTTATTTAAGTTTATGTATTACCTACGGTGGCCCTGATGTGCAAGTCAAAACAACATTTCACAAAACACGACAGCATTTCATAAAACGCTACACATTTCACAAAACGCTACAGCATTTCACAAAACGCTACAGCATTTCACAAAACGTTACAGCATTTCATAAAACGCTACAGCATTTCACAAAACACTACAGCATTTCACAAAACACGACAGCATTTCATAAAACGCTACACATTTCACAAAACACTTCAACATTTCACAAAACACTACAGCATTATAGAAAACACAACAGCATTTCAGAAAACACTACAGCATTATAGAAAACACAACAGCATTTCACAAAACCCGACAGCATTTCAGAAAACGCTACAGCATTTCACAAAACACTTCAACATTTCAACTTTTACGGAAAAGGTATTCCTTTAGGGCAGGGGTCGGCAACAGGTGGACCGCGGTCCGGATCCGGACCCAGACGCCGACCTATACGGACCCAGACCTATAATCAATACATTAATAGGGGAATTCAATTTTGACGGGCGATTCTATTTTAACCGCTGCCGACAGGGGGCGAAAGAGACGAGTGAGTGATACAGGGAGAGAAACACAGAAGAAGAGACGAGAGAGCGGCAGAGAGAAGCGGAGAGGAAAGTGAGTGAAGAGAATAATTAGCGATACAGGGAGAGAAGCGGAGAGGAGAGTGAACAGGCGTGTTAGCGGCAGACAGGGAGAGACAAATAATTACACATGGCGCTCTCCAAGAAGAGGAAAGTGGACAGTGAGAACAGAGCTTTTAACCCTGAGTGGACTCATTCATGTTCATCCTGCCCACTGGGAGCACAGAACCAGTGTGTCTCATTCAGAGACCGTGGCGCTCATTAAAAGTGCCAAAACGCCACTATGAGACAAAACACAAAGTGTTTGACCAAACATTCCCTCTCAAGTCAGAACTGAGGTCACAAAAAATAAGCAGTCTCAGAGCCCAATATGATCAGTCCACCAGGATCAAAATTAAAACTAAATATCGTTCCAGGGCAGGCTAACCGAGGCTAACCAATGAGCACCTGCATGTGTGTATGAGAATGGCCCTGACACCATTTCAGCCCAGATTTAAACTCCTGGCAGGACAAGCTCAAGCTCAATTCTCGCACTGAATAAAAAAAGTGAGTGATGGACTGCAATATAAGAGGGAAAGAAAGAGAAACTTTAAAACTGTTCAATTGTTATGATGTGTAAAGACTGATATTGTTCTATAATCGGCTGAAACTGTTAAGTCATGATGTGAAACGGTTAACAAAGAAAAAGGGAAACTCAAGCTGCTGCTACACTTTATTTTATTTATCTAAAATTAAGCACTTTTAAGATGCACATATTTTCAAAAGCTGTTTTATTTATTTTCCCCTATTTTTAAATTTAGCCAGAGAGGAACATTACACATATCCACAGTATTTACTGTATATCTGTATAGTTCAATGTTAATTGACAATAAATATTGTTTTTTATGAATTGTACTTTCTTTATTTGATTGGCAGTCAGTTGTTGATTACATGCAGACGTTGATAAAGCTGCAGCTACTTCAATATATATATATCACACTAATTCATAAAGCAACTTAGACATTTTGATGTTCCGGACCTTTGCATAGGGAGATTTTCTCTAACTGGACCTCGTTGAATTTTAGTTGAATACCCCTGCTTTAGGGAGAACAATTCTTGTTTGTGATTGGACAGAGCCAGCCAGAGAAGCACTGCTGTGATTGGTTGTTTTTTCTGTCAGTCAAGAAATTACGCTTCGTGATTGGTCAGCACCCGACAGCGCCACGTATTTGGTTTGGTACTATTCAGCTGTTTCTGCACGAATTTTAAACTGAGTTGGAAAGAATGGAAGAAGAGATGGAAATATCCTCGACATTCTGTCAACACATCACCACATCAACATGTCCCAAAACATTAGCCGTTAGCTGTTAGCACACTGAGCTCACAGCTCCTCATATCTGTTCAGAAACTGGACAAAAGTGAAACATGAAGAAAACACAGACTGTCTGTGTCATGGCGAATACAGTCGCTGCTTTATTTCTGTCTGTATCATGTTGTTGTGAGAGGACGGAGCAGCTACAGGTTAGTTTAGCCTGATCGATCCGATCTCCATTCAGAAAACATGCATCTTAAAAGGTTTTCCTCCTGCCGTCTTGTCTGCACACTTGCCAAAGCATTAATTCATGGTTTTTACTAACCGGTATCAGTATGTTGTTACTTTGGCATCATTTTGAAACGTGTATTACAATTAAATCACGGTCAAATATGTTCATTTTGTTGTAGTTGGTATCTACCATATTATTTACATGGAGATAAACCCCGAATATTCGTATTGCTCTTATCGCTCGAGTTTCACCGCGGCTGTCAGCTGTGTTTACTCCTGTCATTCACAGTATTTACATGGATATAAGCCCCGCCCCCTCTCCAGCGCGTCCTGTTTGAATGACAGGAGTAAACACAGCTGACAGCCGCGGTGAAACTCGAGCGATTAGAGCGATCCGAATATTCGGGGTTTATCTCCATGTAAATAATATGGTAGATACCAACTACAACAAAATGAACATATTTTACCGTGATTTAATTGTAATACACGTTTCAAAATGAAGCCGAAGTAACAACATAGCCTACTGATACCGGTTAGTAAAAACCATGAATTAATGCTTTGACAAGAGTGCAGACAAGAAGGCAGGAGAAAAACCTTTTAAAATGCGTGTTTTCTGAATGGAATCGGATCAATCAGGCTAAACTAACCTGTAGCTGCTCCGTCCTCTCACAACAACATGATACAGATAGAAATAAATCAGCGACTGTATTCGCCCATGGTTTGTACATGTTTAACTTTTGTCCAGTTTCTGAACAGATATGAGGAGCTATGAGCTCTGTGTGTTAACAGCTAACGGCTGATGTTTTGAGACATGTTGATGTTATGATGGGTTGACAGCATGTCGAGGATAACATCATATGTATATCCTTTGTTAAAATATTCCCCTTAAGATTTCCATCTCTTCTTCCATTCTTTACAACTCAGTTTAAAATTCGCGCAGAAACAGCTGAATAGTACCAAACCAAATACGTGGCTCTGTCGGGTGCTGACCAATCACGAAGCGGCATTTCTTGACTGGCAGCAAAAACAACCAATCACAGCCGTGCTTCTCTGGCTGGCTCTGTCCAAACACAAACAAGAAGTGTTCTCCCTAAAGGAATACCCTTTCCGTAAAAGTTGAAATGTTAAAGTGTTTTGTGAAATGCTGTGGCGTTTTGTGAAATGCGGTAGCGTTTTGTGAAATGCTGAAGCGTTTTCTGAAATGCTGTAGTGTTTTGTGAAATGCTGTGGTGTTTTCTGAAATGTTGAAGCGTTTTCTGAAATGCTGTAGTGTTTTTGAAATGTTGAAGTGTTTTCTGAAATGCTGTAGCGTTTTATGAAATGTTGAAGTGTTTTCTGAAATGCTTTAGCGTTTTATGAAATGTTGTTTTGACTTGCACTTCAGGGCCCGACAGTGTAATGTATTACAAGGATTTTAACTAGTGCTTCACATCTTAACTCTTGCAGGCCAGAGCAGCGGGAGTTATTCTACAAAAAATGAAAAGAAAAGGAGAAATTGCCTATTTTTTTAGCACAAAAAGTCAGATAACTGAAAAGGAGGAAAAGAGAGAGGGAAATGAAAAAGGAGAGGAGAGTACACTGAAACCAGAAGGGATAGGACAGAAGGCCACAGAATGAGATGAAGATATGGCTAGAGAAGAAGTGGATGTGAGAAATGAAGAATAGGGTTCAGACTCAGAAAGAGGGACAGAGGCAGGAAGTGAGAAGGAGGCTGAGGCAGATGGCAGGGAGCAGTTGCTATTCTAGCTAAAACCCATGGTATGTTTTTATTCCCCATCCATTACATCCCATCCCACTCACGTAAAACGTCACTTTTTTTGCTGCACAGTCTTGTTTTGTTTGATAACTGGGCATGTTCCTTTTGTGATGATATAACAATATATAGTTTACATGTATTTTTGTGTTTCAGTGTTTTGTGTGTGGATTCATTCATCCTCCCATGCCTCCCCGCAAAAACCTCTTGCCACCCCATTTAAAATGTTCTAGATCCGCCACTGGCAGGGTTTGCACAGCACCACTCACTTCTGTTCACATCATTACCAGTGATGGTCCAGCTGACATGTTGTATTGATACTGATAGGAATTGTGGCAAAAGTAGGACCCAAATGCAGACTACAAAAAAAGGTAAAAGGTCTAGAAACAAAAGGCGAGCTTTATTTTAAAAGCTGATGAACACAAAAACATGGCATGAAAAACAAAGGTAGCACAAGGTAACAATAACACCAAAACTGACCGTCACCAACATGGAGGGAGACAGGAAAGACAATGAACCGACAAGGCACACAGAGGAAGACAAGACTAAATACAAAGAGGGGTAATCACAGGACAAGACACAGCTGGGTAAGGGAGGCAGAAACACAAGGGCAACAGGTGAACACAATCAGACACAGGAGGGCAAACACAGGAAGGAAGACCAGAGACAGGGAGAACAGAAAAGCTAAATAAACCCACCACAAGACAGAAAAAACCAACATTGTGACACAACACCAGGATCATGACAGATACAATCTTTCAGAATAGATCTTTGACAAGTTTTGATAAGAAACAGCATTTACATTAAGAAATAAATACTCTTTTGCATTTATGCATATAACTTTCTTGCATTTCAAATGCTGTTTTTGCTATCTTTAATATAAATATATTATTTACGAACTTGCGCTCCTGCTTGCTTAAAACTCTATATGACACAATTGTATTAATTCTTCTGTTTGTAATAAAATAACATTGTTTTTATGAAATCATACCAACTACATATAAATTCATTAAAACATGTTATGGTATAACTAAATAAAAATCTAGAAACTAATTACATTATGTGGAGCTTGCTTTACTTTTGATGTAGTCATCTAACAGCGTATTTGTTGTTCTGTGATGACTGATTTCAGATCAGCAGTGTGTGTTCTGTAGCCAGCACTCAGCAACTAGCATGTTCTGAACAGGTGCTGTGTGTGTGTGTGTGTGTGTGTGTGTGTGTGTGTGTGTGTGTGTGTGTGTGTGTGTGTGTGTGTGTGCGTGTGTGTGTGTTAGAAGAGCAGGTGGGGGGTGGGGAGAGAGGGTAATGGGTCAGGGCTCTATTTTGAACAAGTACTTACTGGTTCTTTAATAAACCTTTGACCCCCCCACGGGGTCATATATCCCTAAACAACTGTGCTGCCCACCACCCACAGTGACTGCTGGGCTCTCCTCAGGACATTGCCCTGTGTCCCTGCGTACACACCTCAATACCAGATGGTTCTGAAGGATGAAGCACATGATTGGTGTTGATCGTTTCCATCTGCTGCTGGCGGACAGGACGAGAGACAGCGGTAAGAGGAAAGGAGGAGGGCTGGCTGTGTTTGTAAACGATAGATGGTGTAACCCTGGGCACATCACTATTAAAGAACGGATCTGCAACAGGGACAGAGAGCTGTTAGCTGTTAGCATGAGACCCCATTATTTACCTCGTGAATATTCGCATGTTATCGCGATAGCTGCATATATTCCCCCCTCTGCCAACGCTGAAGAGGCATGTGACGTCATTACATTATTACATTACATTACATGTTACTTGTTAGACACTTTTATCCAAAGCGACTTACGTCATCAGCTCTACTGTAAGCAGACTTCAGACACAGCACCACATTTTTCATTTCATTTTAAACCTTTATTTAACCAGGTAGGTCCCATTGAGATAATTGATCTCTTTTTCAAGGGAGACCTGCAGCAAGTAGGTTACACATGAAACATAAAACAACATAAAACAATCATATTTACATCATATTTAAAGGGCTACATTTACATACTTATCGACATTTCCAAGTACCAACAGTATCAAAGAGCATTTCACCTATCCAAGCTTTAAAAACATGCAGTGGAACCAACTTGCTCAGTTTCAATTATTTTTGAAGACTGTTCCAAGCAAGAGGAGCTGCGCACATAAAAGCTTTCGTACCTAAGTCAGTCCTTGCACTTAGCAGATGTAACAAGACCACATCATGTGATCTCAGGCAATAGCTACCTGCAACTTCTCTGTGTGATCAGAGAGCAGATATAAGATGGGAGTTTACCCAACATGGCTTTATATATGAATATGTACCAATGACTGAGCCTCCGAACAGTAAGTGAAGGCAAACCTGCCCTGGCATACAGGGTACAGTGATGAGTAAGTGCTTTACGATTAATAACAAATCTCAGTGCACTGTGATAGGCGGCATCTAACTTGTTATGGGCAGGTGCATTCATATAAATCAGATCACCATAGTCCAGCACAGGTCAAAAGGTCACAGAGCCTTTTCCTGGCCTCAAGCGAGAAACAGGACTTGTTTCTGAAAAAGAAACCTAGCCTAGCCCTCAGCTTTTTAAGCAGATTATTGACCTGAAGTTTGAAAGAGAGACAATCATCAAGCCAGATACCAAGGTATTTATAACAGGCAACCACTTCAAGTATTTTTCCTTGCGTAGTAACAATATCCAAAGCGGTCTCTGGTGTCTTTTTGGCTTTTGAAAATAACATTACCTTAGTTTTATCAACATTTAAAAGAAGCTTTAGTTCAGAGAGCTGAGTCTGAATAATATTAAAAACAGCCTGCAATTTAACAACAGCCTCCTTAATGGAGGGACCTGCACAATACAATATCGTCCGCATACAAATGTAAAGTTGCTCCATCCACATTTTGACCTAAACTGTTGATATAGATGGAAAATAATAGTGGACCTAAAACAGAACCTTGTGGTACACCATTTGTAATGTTTAACCACTCAGAAGTGAGCCCATCAAATTAAACACATTGGGACCTTTCAGAGAGGTAGTTCACAAACCAGCCACTGCATGGCTGGATATGCCAATACAGGCCAGCATCTGCTTCAAGATATGATGATCGACGGTATCGAACGCTTTGGAAAGATCAATAAACAGAGCTGCACAACTCTGCTTATTGTCGCAGTGATGGTGCTATGTTGCTTTCTGAAACCTGACCAGTGGCGAGCTGTCAGGGCCCTCTAGGCCCTCTCTGAGGGTCTAAGATATTCTAAAAAATCATATTTGAAAACATTAAAAAAAGAAACATTTTTCTTTTAAATATTTTTTAAAAAATATTTTTCATTAGTTTTACCAAAATAACTTGATTTAATTGTATTTAAAATAACATTTCCAAAGAAATAAATCCTTCGAATCTGCCTGTTCAGTTTCTGTTGGAATGTGAAGGGTTAAATGCCGTCTCTGCGAGTTATGTGAAGACGGGAGAGCTTGTTGGTCCCTCTGTACATTCACAGAGGGCCCGCTATAGTAACTCAATGAGAGAGTAATGTCAAATGACAGTACAATTGACCAATCATATCTTCCCTCTAAATGGGTGGGCTTTATTTTCGCGGACTTTATGATAAGTTCCGCCCGCTGTGAAGTTTATGCATGTGTGTTATAGTGGTGCAGTGACGCGTCCTAAAACCCGGAAGTAAGCTAAGCTTGGGTTCCCTCCACAAAAAGCAATGGGATTTCTCCATAGGGTTTTGGAAAATAGCTCGAAATAAGGTCTGTGGAAAACGAACCTGTTTGATAAATGCACATTTTGTTCAGCCGGATAATATCCACATGTCTACCCTACTTTTATAATTTTGAATCATAAATCTAATCGATAGATTTATGATCGATAGATTTCTGATTAGCATAAGTTCGTTCATGATGGCTCATGTCAGTGATAGTGATGACATCGTTGCGAAATTATTAACCGAGTGATTTTCAAGATTGAGTTACAATGATAAATTGGAGTGGCAAAGGATCAGCTGCATGACCCGCCATCAAGTGCTTCATCCAAAAGGACAGGAGGATGGACTTTGTGTTTCAGTGATTTGATCATCAAAGGTAGGCCTGAGTCATTTTCAATGTGGGCCGCCGTGCCGACTTCATTCATTTTTAATTGTTACTTGGCTGTGGGTGCCCTGTCATGATAGATGTTTATATAAATGGTGTTTTTCTGTGTGGTAGAGGGTCGCTGTCATTGATGCGTTTTGCACCCCGGGCCGCTGTTTTGATATTCCGCTTAAGTATACGCTGTGACGTAATAACTCTTCTTTTTTTTCGAGGGAAGGGGGGGGTCAGAGGGCCTAGGTATAAAAGTCACGGCTCGCCACTGCCCAAACTGGATACATTAACAAAGGCTAGCATAGGTTTCGTGCGCCATTTCAAAGAAAGCCACTACGAGCGCTGTGAATATCCCTCCACTTTGAACCTAGTTCTGTCCCAGGGAGCATCAAAAATGAAGGAATGCAAGATATTTTTTGAAAATCTCTGTGTATTATCTGCATTTTTTACACGTTCTCCAAAACGCACCAAATTACTGGATGAGTTTTGTCAAAGACGCCTGCCACGCATCACGCCGGTGAGGTGGAATTTTAATTCCAGGCTGGTGTGCACTGTCCACGAGAAAAGAGCAGAGCTGGTGGACCTTTTCCAGCACAACCTTGACCAAGCTGCAGATTTTGAACAGAAAACTGTACACTGTGCGTCCGGAGACCTGGCACAGTTAAAAAGTTTCAACTGCTGTGTTTTCCTCTTTAGCTTGACCTATTTGGGATTCTGCAAAGCAAGACCTTAGACATGCAGTTTAGTCGTGCCAGAATTGAAGATTTTTTGAGTGTTGAAAGAGAGAAGGATAAATTCAATGACATCTTTGAGAAGACTGTGCAGGCCGTGGGACAGCCGAGCGCACTGCGCGGAAACCCAGACGCGCACGCACTCCTACAGCCAGCTTCACGCAGCTCAACAACATACTCACACAAAGAAGGAATAGATTTGAAGATCAGCAAATCTTGATTCCCTGCAGTTTGAAAAATGTAAGCTCACATTTCCAGAGGCAGAGCTCAGGAGTCTGATGGAGAGCTAAGGCATACAGTTTGACCTGAACAGACTCAAAGTCATGTATAACATGTCAAACTTTCTTGGTCACAGTATAGGTGATCTCCTGACTTTTTTTCGGACGAACGGCCTTGCAGACAGTATGGCAGAACTGTATGCACTCACATGCCTGGTCCTAACAATCCCAGTGTCTACAGCCGCTGTGGAGCGCTCGTTTTCGGCACTCAAACGAATAAAAACGTACTCAAGGAAGGAACACAACTGGACAAATAAGACTGTCTTCTTTGGCGTCTCTCTCCATTGAGAAAGAACTAATCAATCAACTGAAGCAAAAAGGACAACTACATGATGATGTTATTGAACACTTTCTCAAAAAAGACTGACACATAGACTTTATTAACAAGTGACTGGTGAGTGCGTTACTATTCGCATAATGTGCGCATTAAAGCTGATTAAAGCTGCGTTGGCTGGAACAGAGACGAGTAAGACGTATGTATGTAGTTTACAATTGTTTACTGAAAGCCCTGTCTAACATATACGTACGCCACTGACTGCCATCCTCCGATGCGGGTCGGGGTCAGGGGTTCATCCCGGGACCACTCCCTCTATCAGTCAGATGCTGTCAAATCGCCCTCTCAGCCAAAAGGACAACAGCACCTTAACAATAATCTAATTAGCTATCAATGAGCTCCGTAGCCCTGGGTGTAATTGTCTTTTTATGGGGGTGTGTGTGAAAGAGGTGTGGCGGGGGGGGGGGCAGTGGGTGTTCAGCTGTTGGCAGTAAATGAGAAAGGATACATCCTGATAAATGTTTAGCATGTGCCCCAGACCCATACATGACATGCATTCACATGCAAACACCAACACACATACACACACACACACACACACACACACACACACACACACACACACACACACACACACACACACACACACACACACACACACACTCACTATGTTATATTATGGAGTCCAATCAGAAGTATTAAAAGCTACCACATTAAATTAAAGAGCTCTGACCTCTGATCAACACAAACAAATACAATAAGTTAAAGGGACTAAATGACTAAGTATTTAAGAAAAAAACAAACGACAAACTATGCAGTAGGAATTGAGAAGCTATGACTGGTAAGCTGGCTTTGTATCAGGTAAAGCCAAATACTACAAAGTACAAATACTTTTTGAATTTGTACATGTTTAAATCCCTCTCCTTTCTCTGTCTTTTAACCTTAAGATATGTTGGAAGACTCATCCTGCACTTATAGGTCAATGGAAAAACATCAGATTACAAATATGCTTTATAGAGGTTGGCTTAAATGTTGCAAGACTGACAGTGAAGCACCCGCAGACCTACACAATGGTTTCAGCTTATAAGTAAAATGTTGGCAATTTTAAAAGATTATGTCCCTTAAAACTTGGAGGGCAGCAGGGTATTTTTTGTTAAATGTTTTTTATATATTTATTGAATTTTCACAGGGTAACACAATCAAGAAGGAGCATGATACCAATATGTACCCCCTTTTTTTCCACTTATCCCAAACATAGAACACATTCTCCACACATGCAATAAAATAAAATAAATAAATAAATTAGGTCAAAGAATAAATAAAATAAAATAATAATAATAATAATAAGTAAATAATTCCAAAAAATAAATAAATTATATAAAGAAAATTACAGCACAACAGTAGAAGGAATATACAGATGTGTACACTTAGGGTGATCAGACACAACAATTACATAAAGGCTTGTTAGACATTGTAAACTATATGGAAATATGCCTCGTAATCTCCGTCCATGCTAGTCCGTAGAGACCACTTCGGAGGGCTTGGGCCCCCTCATCTCCAATATAGTCCAGAAAAGGGTTCCATATGTGAAAAAAGTTAAAGGGTTTGTCCTTGAGCCAGAAGCTTATAGCCTCTAAAGGAATAAGTTCCATAACACTTCGAATCCAATGTGGAGTTGAAATACTCTTAACATGCCAACAGCAGTCAACTTTGCAACTTTTTTGGATCTGACTTGCTCACTCGCTGGCTTCTCCAAATTGACCTGACTATCTATGGCTAATCTATTATCACCTGCAGGATCTCCACAGGGATAAATTATTACTTATTCATGGTATTTACAGTAGGCTGTTTATTCACCTGTCGTTGGTACTTTATTTGATTGGCTGATCATGATGTAGTGTAGAACCAGCCTGTTTTATGTGCTTGGAATGGTGAGTATGGATCTGTGTGAAAACTATCCTCAATTTGCCTTGCCTTGCCTCAATTAGCTCTCAGCTATCAGACAGGTTACTATCAGACACCACTCACCCCCCCCCCCTCCCTCTCCCTCTGTTCCACTTTGTCCTTGCTATGGTCTCTGAACCTTCAGAGACACAGAGCTCCTCTCTGAGCGTGCCATGCTGACCGCAGTGCCGACGCGTAACATTAGCCCAACGCCAAAGAGCAGAGGTGTGCTAATGAGACACGGGCGTTGGCTCTGTAGCTCGTTCATCATCCTGCTGCCTCCAATCCCAGAGCCCTTTTATCAGGCCCCGGCCGGCCCGTGTCTTCTCCGATGACATTAATCAG
This sequence comes from Dissostichus eleginoides, assembly GCA_031216635.1. Taxonomy (NCBI): domain Eukaryota; kingdom Metazoa; phylum Chordata; class Actinopteri; order Perciformes; family Nototheniidae; genus Dissostichus; species Dissostichus eleginoides. The sequence goes on along the minus strand of CM062274.1, from coordinate 431,937 downwards.
CTGTCCGACCAGGCAGGGGCCGTGATAATGCCCTATTAGTCGCCAAGCCCTGGAATCATTACAGGCCAATGAAAAGGCCAAGGATTATGCTCCCACAAACTCCTTTACCATCACCCACCCCTCCAGACGCTCACTTAGAGAGAGAGGAGAGAGAATCCCCTGGAATAAACAGCAGTTTATCTAGAGGCAGATATTATTAAGCTGGCACAATGGCTTGGCCTCCCTCCCTACTTCCAATGTGCTGGATTGATACATTATGCTAGACTAGAGGTTTTGTTTGTTGTTCAGAAGATGGGGGGAAACTAAAGTAAATCTGAGTGGTAGCTGAAATAACCTCATGCCCAGCCTCTGAGCCATGTTTCCTCAAAGCACTGAGATGTGCTGTGTGTTTCTGAACATGATCTTTGGAGAATCCTGTGCTCCTGCAGCAGACTCAGTTTAACCCATATATCTTATCATTTCCATATTCACTCAGACGCCTCCCATCCATCTTTCAGCTCATTGTCATTACTCATTTATTATCACCACGGGGATCTCCACAGTGATCAATGATTATGAATGTCATCAGAGGGAGCAAGTTGCAGAGCACCAAAACCCTTTGGTAGTAATTTGTGGGTATGGATCATAATCGTAATGATGAGATATGCTTTCACTTCCCTTTCTGATTATCTGTCTGCATGCACCAGCGAGCTGGCATTAGAGGTAGCAAAACATCCATCATGTGCCGACACAGGCCGACTAGTAGGGCTAGTCTGGTGATAGATAGCCACTGAAAGGGTAATGATTAGCTCCTTTAGTGTCCGCTGAGCTGGGCCTGCTGGTGTCACACACTGCCCTCCACCAGCCATGCAAAGTGGACCAGACGAGGGACCATTTGTATTCATTAGAGCATGGAGTTAGCTCGTGAAAAGCTACTCCTCTTTCTCTCCTCCATGTCTGCTCCCATCTCCCTCTGTCTGTCGCACACAAAATGTGCACAGCCTCACCAAGAAATGAATCAATTCTGAATCAAAACATTTGTAGAAGCTGACAGAACACTACAAAAGATCCTCGGAAAGCTGTGCGCTCTCTTTCAGCTGATCTTCCTCTTGTGTTGAAGTGCAGCCTCTAAGTCTAGACCTTGGCGAGACCCTATCCCCACCCTGGCTATGAATCCTGGTGAGCTGACAAGTCTGCTTGTCATGCCAGCTGATAGCATCTCCCTGCCTGCTCACCCCCGAGGGGAGTGCACTGCTGTATGTAATGGCCACAAACTGTCAGAAACAGATTTGAACATTCTTTCAGCCTAACCAGAAGAATTATTGATCCAGGCTTATATTTTCCCTGTAGACTGGAGGAAACAGACATTGGTGTTTCATGGGAATATGATTGCTTGAATGATATTATTAAAGTATTAGGCAGTAAGGTACAGGTCAAATTTCAAGCAAATCCTTAGAAAAGAAGGGTATTATGTGCAGCCCCCCACAGGTTGCAGTGGATGCACCTTCCAAATGTCAAGAACAAATCATTTAAATCACTGATCCTCGCCCCTAAAAAGAGACACATTTCATCGTTCATGTTATAGGAACACACTGGTTGACTTTTTACATTTTGGAAATGAATTTTTGAATTGTTGCAGCATCTAACTTGTTAGTGAAGCCCCCGTCTTCAATGTTTATCATCTGTGTTTATTGTCTTCAGTTTAATTATTATAAAAGATGAATGGGTATTTCTACCTTTCATATTATCTTACAAAACCTTTTGATGAACAAGTCATGTTTAAAGCAGTGGTGTCTACGTCTAGAGAGACATTCATGTGACCATTCGATATCAATAAAGAATTTTAACAGAAAAGTTGGACTACGCTGTGTTGTTCAGTCTACACACATTCATTTGACGTTTTCTTTTTGTTTCTCAGTGTACATGTTGTTGGTGAGGTGAGACGAGACGACGTGTAGGCCAATTAAAACCCCTGTGTTGACATGATAGAAGTGAGATGACATATTTGATGTTTTAATTAGTCCAGCGGGGTATTTTACAAGATGTTGGTTCCATACAGTTACCTCCGATGGCATAGAAGCAACACAAACAAAGTCCCGCTTAAAGGAGTCGTTCAGTGTTTTAATGAGGCTCTGCAACACACAGCACAGCATTGCAGTGATGCTGACACCGTTTACTGTTGGGTTATATAGCTGGGGGGGTGTTTTAGAAAAAGTTTTGTTATATATTTTTTACATCACAACAGTGATAAATATATCAAATGTTTAAAAAAAAGGTAACAAATCTGTTGTCAAACCCTGTCGCAGAACTATAATATATACATATTATTTAGTTTATCAAAGTATTTCAGACAGTGTAATTTAGGTATTTTATTATAATTACTGTCTACTTGACTGTCTACTGAACTTAACTTTTGCTCTCAAAAACTAGCATTGTTTTTGCATTGAAATAAAGACACAATGAATGAAAAAGATAAAGGAAATAAAACACACAGTTATATTAAAGCTCACCTATTGTGCTATATTTGAACACTATATTATAGGGCCATATCTATATAAAACATGTCTCTGAAGTGTTTTGCTCAAAGTACCAAACAGATCACCCATTGTAGCATGCGTCATACCCCTCTATTTCAGCCCTGTTACTAAAGTGCTGATTCTAGGTCTGGCCCTTTAAATGTAACCGAGCTGCTGCTGGCCATGCCCCTTGGGAGCTGCTGCTGGCCACGCCCCTTTGGAGATTCCGCATGCAAGCAGTGAGCTCTGTGAAGAGAAGGCTGTCTACCAGCAGAAACTCAGATAAACGCTGACGTGATTAAACACCATATCATGTTCCAAACCACATCAAGCATTATTTATGAAACAGTATGGAGCTCAAACGCTTTCTCTCTCGCGGGTTTACCACAAGGTGAGTACCTTTTATATCTGGATTCATACTCTCTCCAGTACAGCGTTAGCTCTGAGTGTTAGCGATGCTTGCTAATATAAACACAGACCATATTACTTCCAAAACACATCGTGCATTGTTTCTGATACAGCAACGTTTCTGATAGTGTTGTGTCCCGTCAAATGTGTTAGTTTAATCATGTTTTATCTGTTTAAACATCCATGACTTAAACCGATAAACCAGGATAAAAGCCACATAGTTGCACATGCAAGGTGAATACAGAACAGCTCGTAAAAAAAATAAATAAACTACAGTGTTTGAATGCGTACATTAACAGTTTATGATATCACTGCCCCATCTAAGACATGAGTGGATCTGACTTTAATTGCATTTGAGTGTTCCATCAACTTAACGTGTTGCTTAAAATAATACTTTGGCATACAGTATGTGACAATGTAAGTGTTGCACGGCCAGATACGGCTCGAGAAGCTGACAAAGATAAGGAAATATGATATATTATGATCATGTGATATGATGTGATATAATAATAATAATAATACATTTGATTTATATAGCACACTTTAAAGACAACGTCATCTCAAGGTGCTTCACAAAGCTATAAGGAAAAATAAATAAAAAGATATCTAAATATGAATATGAAAGATATGAATGATAAGTAGGAGGAAACGTCTTTGTTTTTCCTGCATACAGCAGTTTAAACTCTATTTCCTTTATCCTGTAATATGACTTGATAGCTTTAAACTCCGCACACTGAGCTCTGATTGGTCAGCAGGCGGTGCTTTCACTGAGTTGATCTCTTATCTGGAAGCTCCGGAGCAGGTTAGGTGTTCAGCATAAGTTACCATGGAGATCTACCCCGGTAAGAAGGGAACCAGCGTCGTAGGACCGGAAACCCAGAGTTAACCCTGAAGTTACTTCGCTAACCGAAAATCCTGCTTCGTAGTACAGGCCACAGGTCTCATTCGTGGTCCCTTTACTTCCTGCCTTTGTTTGTTTTCCCGCCATCGTCAGTGTCTGCCCCGCCTCTGACTGTTTCCACCTGTGCCCACTGTACCTCAAGAGTGATTTTTTTGTTCAAAGTAAAGATTATTTTCTTCACACAATTTTTGCCTCTGGGTTGTGCATTTGAGTCCTTATACTCTGTGTAAAGGTTCATAACAGATACGGCCGTGGGCGCAAAGCCAGCCCACATTTTAGTAATGACATCATGACTGTTGCAAATCTGGATCAGCTCCGTTGTACCCCCGTTTTTAGAGATGTGGGTACGGAACAAAAGAGAGAGGGTTATAATTGCAAAGTGCATTTTTTACGCTTACATTACTGATAAATGATTTATTAATCATTACATATAAATCTAGGAAAACCACCACAACACCTAGCACAGCTGCTCTGTGGCTTGCTAACACCAATGCTCTGTCTCTATACTAAACTTACGTTACGTTGTGAACACTTACAACTCAGTAAACAGAATACTATACTACACTTAGTACATTGTCAAAACTTAGATTGTACTTGCCTCGACTTTTACTTGTTACAGACGAGTTGAGCATGGCTCACAGTATTAAGAAAGAACAAGATGTTGTTCACATGATGTGCATTAATGTAATGCATCATGTCTGTGTGGTGGATAACAGTCAGTGTCAGTGGGGGTCCCGGGCCTTGTTGATGAGGCCGGTAGCGGAGGGGAAGAAACTGTTCAGGTGGAGAGAGGTTTTGGTCCTGATGGAGCGCAGCCTCCTGCCAGAGGGGAGCGTGACAAACAATTTGTGTTCAGGGTGGGAGGGGTCGGCCACTATCTTCCCTGCCCGCCTCAGGGTCCTGGAGGCATACAGGTCGTGGAGGGATGGCAGAGCTAATGTTCTGCTCCCACTTGAGGTCCTGGGCGATGATGGTGCCCAGGAAGCAGAAAGACTCCACAGCAGTGACTGGGGAGTCACACAGAGTGATGGGGAGTCTGGTAGAGTCTGGGGGCGGCTGTTGCTGCGTACTTCCTTAAGTCCACAACCATCTCCACTGTCTTTAGAACGTTGAGCTCCAGGTTGTGGTCCCTGCACAAGGTCACCAGATGGTCTAGAGATGAGTCCGATGAGGGTGGTGTCGTCTGAACTTCAGGAGCTTGACAGACTGGTGACTGGAGGTGCAGCTGTTGGTGTACAGGGAGAAGAGCAGAGGTGAAAGGACGCAGAGGTGAAAGGACGCAGCCTTGAGGGGAACCGGTGCTGATGGTCCGGGGGTCAGAGACGTGTTTCCCCAGCCTCACGTGTTGCTTCCTGTCAGACAGGAAGTCTGTGATCCAGCTGCAGGTGGAGTCGGGCACGTGCAGCTGGGAGAGCTTGTCCTGCAGCAGAGCCGGGATGATGGCGTTGAAGGCAGAGCTGAAGTCCACAAACAGGATCCTTGCGTAGGTTCCTGCTGTGTCCAGGTCCTGGAGGAGGAAGTGAAGCGCCATGTGCGGCATCATCACCTGTTGGGTCTGTAGGTGAACTGCAGGGGGTCCAGGAGGGGGTCTGTGATGGATTTTATGTGGGACAGGACAAGGCGCTCAAAGGACTTCATAACCACAGAGGTCAGGACCACAGGTCTGTAGTCATTTAATCCAGTGATCCTTGTTTTCTTGGGATGATGGTGGAGTTTTTGAAGCATGCTGGAACGTGGCAGGTCTCCAGTGAGGTGTTAAAGATGTCTGTAAACACCGGAGACAGCTGATCAGCACAGTGCTTCAGGGTGGAGGGGGAGACATGGTCCGGGCCAGCAGCTTTTCTGGTGCTGACTTTTTTGAAAAGTCTGTTCACTTCACTCTCATTGATAGAGAGAGTATTTTATGTGTCAGGGGAGGGCAGTGATGTGGGGGATGTGGGGGAGCAGGTTTATGATGGGATGGGTTACGGGGAGATGTGAGACTGGAGCTGTTGGGCACACCCCCGAAGCAGCCATCCGCGGCACCATGTTAGTTGTAGATCTTCAGCCTTTATCCACAGTGGTCTACAACAACAGACCTTTTTGATTCCTGCCTATATTTTCATACTACACCAATAAGTGATTTAAATATTGACAGTTAAGATTGTTGAAAACATTGATTAAAAATGATTGAAGGGATATCATATTATTTCTTTCAGATGGTTGACAACATATGACTTCAATTATGTCTGTTCAACCTCAACAGAAGAAAGAAAAGCAGCCTGAGGCTATTGTCACAGCCTGCCTGCCACTGTGGGCCGGTACTGATATACTGATGATAATGTCAATGTAAGTCAGCCGGGATGCAGTGTATCAGATAGACCGAAGGCAGTAATGAATCATGTATTTATTCAATTTTTGAATAAATACAGTTCCCGGTGCAGATAAGGAGAGATCAGAGGAGCTGACTGTCTGATACATACATTTATTATATTGGCAGTGGCATTATAATGCAATACATAGTGATGACAGTCACAGCTATTATTCCATCACACCCTGTCTCGGTGTTGAATGGTTGTGTCTAATTTTGAACCGCTGTCATACATACTTAGCGTCAGGTCACCTGTACAGCAGTGATCACTGATAGAATCAGCAACCTGACACAGCACACTGATTTATGGGAAACAGAGGAAGTGGCGTCGCCTGCCTGCAACAGGCGTCTGCTGCTGTCTGTGCGGAAAGAGGAGGCAGCGACCGTGCCCTCCTCCCCCCCCCCACATCTGAAAACAGGCTAGGTTTATATATTCTTATTGCCATAAATATAAAAACTAAATCAACAATGTGTCAGTCAGCCCCAATACTTCCTGACCTACCCAATCGTGTTATATCTCTAAGCCAATGTCCACTTGTACATTTTATTTTATAAGCCAAATATAATTAGCTATTGCCTCAAATAGATAGTAATTTTTTCTCAAACAGGAGAAATTGTAAACTCTTTTCAGAGTTTCCAGTGGGTTTTTGGGGCAGCAGGACAGGGTCTGTGTAGAAGGGTCTGTGTGGCTAATATATATGTTTTAATAGTTTTTGAACTCCTGAGATATTGGATACACAATACTTCAATCATTGTTACTTTGGTGTTTTTAAAGGAATTGTGGACGGTAAGAAAAATCCCTTTTAAGCCAGGGTGTCATTATATTCTCTTAGGAAAAAACTGCAGAAGAGTGTTACACAGTAGTGCAAGACACCTGCCAGCCAATATAAGGTAGTGTTACCTGTGGCCATGTTGAAACATAAAGTAACTCCTTTCTCTTCAACTAACCTTGCGCAACATTAAACCTATGAAGAGGCTCTTTGCCTCAGTCCCTTCTTGCATATGCCAAGATATTAAACATTGTGTGGAGAAAGATGTTCGTCCTGACCTTTGGAGAAGAGCACACGAAGGTCTGTTTTTAATTAGGTGTGTAATTTTTCTGGCTGCTGCTTTGCAAAAATCCTTTTTAAACTAACGTGCACCTTGAGCCTGTACTGATAAAGTTTTGGAGTTTCATATTCCCCGCTTTGTGGCCTCTTTCTGCCTGCACTGTGTCAAGGTGGCTGATGGAGGGAATTAGTCATGACCTTTAAGGAGGAGGAGTGGAGGTCCTGTCATTAGCAAGGTAGCAGGAAGACATTACCCCGCCTATGTGACCTACACTGATGCTGTTCAGATAAGCAATGAAGAATCACCATGCTGTCCCTTGAAGCCTCAGCAGGAAAATAATGTTTTCTCTGACCTGATGCATTCTTCTTCTCCATTCAGGATTTTCTCCTGAGTGTCTTCACAACATTCCTCCGGAAGCGGACATGAGTTTGAAGCCCTTCTAGGTGTGTTTGCTGTGTCCTACAATACTATATTAATATTTTGTCTATAACAGCTCCAGGTGGTATATATGTATGTTGTCTCAAATGCTTAGCAGTTAACAAATGTGGTTTGGATTGGAAATAATGCACAGTAACTTGGACCTTTTGATGAAAAGGCTTTGCAACATTTATAAATAGTTTCTGGAGTTTAGGGAGAGTGACTTTTTTCACTGCTCAGATAAACATTGTTCCACTACATCATAACTTTAACAAATAGTCGCTTGCTGCTTTATTAATGCTCTGAATTACAAACTTCTTTAAAGGAAATAAAATGTTGAACAGTAAGAAAATACTACACTTCCTATTTTGTCAATTCCTAACTCATCCATAAATTGTATTTGTTATGTATTTTTTCCCTAAGCGTATCTGACTAATATTGCGCTGCTTGAAACTTTGGGAGTAAGTTTGGAGCCTAGCATCATTGGCTCAAAATGCAAGTGATTCACTCTGAACAGCGACAGATGTAAACAACGCACTAGGGAAGCCATGCAAGATAACCAGGCCAACATGGAGGATGGCAAGGGGGCACTGTAATCATACCATCCAACTGCTCCTGACTCCCGCCTTGAGAGGGCCTCTTCTGGTGGCTGTGTGCGGGGAGCAGCCAGGCAGCATCGCCTCATCACGCCCAGGGAGGAGACAGACACCCACCGTCTGCCTCCTCTTTCTGTCTGAATGCTCCGTCGCTCTGCTCCCCCCACCTCCATCCTGATGAAGCTTTCTGAGTATAATTAGTCATTAGTCTGGTGAGAGAAGAGAGAGGGAGAGATATTGTACCTGTCTCTGTACCTGAAGAAAAGGTTTAAGTGTGCGTTATTTTTGTGTCGCATGGGATACTTAATACATTCCAGGAATTGTTTGCTAATAAGATATTTAACCTCCAAAGAATGTATAAATTGTATACAGTTGTTATTAAACATGACTCCAATATGAGAAAAAAAACCTGCCATAAGAATTCCTAAATAACTGTTAATTGTAACAACAGGTGGAAAGAGCAGGCCTGCTGTCGGTGTGGTCAAAGGGTCTGATGTCCCCTGTAGTGGCACATGATAAGCTTTATGGTGTTACTTCCTGGGAATAAATGGTAAATGGACTGCATTTGAAAAGCATATTTCTGTCTTTGGGACCACTCAAAGTGATTTGACAACACTTCAGCATTCACCTATTCTCACACAGAGGCTGCAATACAAAGTGGCAGCTGCTCATCAGGACAGATTGATATTAACTACCACTCGCACACCGATGGCTAGGCTCCTGGGAGCATTGGCCAGAGGACACATTAACATGTTGACTCCAGGAGCCAGCAGTCGGGAGGTTGGTAGTTGATGAGCAGCCTACGTCCTGAGCCACAGCTGCCCCAATAACACATTTGATTTGAAAGGAGGAGTCAGGAGGAGAGCTAGGCTGCATCTCAAGTCGGTTATTTTCATTTCCTCGCTCCTCGGTATCACCGGAAGTTGATTTGTCTGCGCCATCTTGAGTAGCGTCCCATGCGCTTATTTCTGCCAGAGGACCGAGGATCGAGGATCAAGGAGCGATAACGGAGGAGCGATAATCGAGGAACCACCAGACCATCCTCCGATGAAATCCTCAGATACTCGCCCCGCCCCCTTACTGTGTATCGCTCACTGATTGGACGATGCAGTGCATCCACTGATCTTATGCTTCTTGACATGAGAGCAGTTTACCAGCGGAGTGAAGAAAATACATGAAACTCACGAGAGTCACTCCCCAGCCCACACACATGACAGCGCTCCATCACTCCATCTCTTCTTTTTTCCTGCTCAATACGCTCTTGTTTGACAAGCTGAATGTTGACTGGTGTTTGACTGAAGTAAGCGCACTTTTTTTGAACACACTCTCTGTGAAAAGTTCCTGTTATTAACTCCGGTATTTACAAAGCTGTCATCTCCACATTTGGAGAAAGTTACAAGCCGTTTAACAGCAGCAAATCTGCATATTTCACAGAAGGCTCGTTTAGTGGTTTTGCAAAGAATTAACCACTCTCTGTTTTTGTACCATTCTGCATTGAAGTACCTTCATCTTTGCCCAAATAAGCTTTTATTTGCCCGTCTCAATGTCCCGATAACAAACCTCCATGCAGTCGGAACCAGCCTGTTTCGGTTCAACGATGCCGGCGGCGGCGGTTTTGACAGTCTCTGCGGCCGCAGAGCTGCTGCTTTGGGGTTCATCTGGCTGCGCTGGTTCTATGGTTGAAGGGCCAGGCTCCGGAGTTGTGGATGTCAGGGATGTGACATTCAAGTTGTTGAATTTCAGTTTAGTTTGACTGTATTTTGTTTTCTTATGCGCCGGTTCTTCTGACATGTTTGCAAGTTTATCTATCTAGGTTAACGGCTGACACACACAGAACAACGTAACAAATAACGTAACAAATAACGTAAACAACGTAACAAATAAACAAAGCTAAGCTTTTTTATTGGTTGTAATGTACATGGATACATTTGAATGGTGTGACAATGTCTTGTTTGATTGGATTACAATGTACATATTCTTCCTGTTATGTCTGCCTGCTTTATTTTACCTAATGCAAAGTGACCTGCTCCATCTAAATCAGTCGCATTGACCCGAAGACACATTTTGAGTTGTATACAATGTTGGAAAGAGGAGATTCCTAGGGCCATGTCCTCAGTTTATACAGTGTTTTGTTTCAATTAATGTATCATTTAGTTACAAATATGTGATATATCTGAACAACAAAGTGGTCAAAAATCATTTTATTCATTTATTGGAAACATTTTCATGATCGCTTTTTTTCATTTTACATTTTCAATTATGGTCCTTTCCATTCAGTCAGTCATTAAGTGCTATTTCAAATTTTAATGTGCTACATATCCACACAAACAAACAAAGTGTGCAGTCCAATGAATGTTAATCTAACTGGGTTTTGATAGATAACATATCTCTTTTTCTTCTCTCAATTATTTTATTTCTATTGTGCACTCTAATCAATATTAATCAAACTATTGTTCGGTTATACATTTTAAGAATGAATTATTAAGAAATTAAGAAAAATTTATCTTTTTTGAGAATTAGTTCTTATTTGGCACAAGCGCAATTTGCACGAAATGTCTTATAGTAACCTTAACTCCATTGCTGTTAGCTGACTGTGTTTCGTCGTCAGTTCAGCAACATAATGTGAAGCCCTGGAATACAAATGTTATAAACAACCACTATAACCGTTATTGATTTAGTCAGCTTCATTTAGCAAAAACACCTCAAAGGTAATTGGAATGACAAGTCCTTTGTGTAATTTTCAATACTGGAGGCTTAATTAAAAGGCGTCTGTAATATAGGCCTACAGTACTGATATGTTGTAGCCCATCTTTTGTGAGATATGTTATGCCAATAATTAGTGTAGGAAGTTGTGTTGTTGTTCTAACAGTTCCTATTCTGAAAAAGTAATATGCCTACATTGTGCATACTGAAATGAAAGCTTTAATTACCTGCATTGTGTGACAGATGCTTGGTGTGTTAGACTAATGTTGAATTGTCAATTGCAAATATAGGGGCTCTACTAAAATATTTTGGAGCACCCTCTGGCCAGATTAGATATGATGATGTTATTGATGACTTTGCATCAAAGAAGGCAAGGAAGGTCAGACTTTAGAGGGCAGTTTGGGAGTTTAACTTTACCTATAGAGATGCCTAATTCTGTAAATAAGTTATTTAACGTGTGTTCTGTTTAGTATTTTCATTCTATGGCTTATATGTTATAAAACATGACCAAATAGGTCGATTGTTCAAGCAGTTTATTACGACCTATAATCACGTTTGAAAGTTTTCGACCTCTAGTGGTCGTGTAAGAAACAACAATTTGCGGCATATGGGCTGATGCTCCCGTTGATTGCACAATGCTTTTGTGTTTTTCCCCTTCGATTCAGAGAAACAAATAGTTTTTTCGGAGTTTAGGATGGCCGAAGACACTACACTACCCATAATTCTCAGCTAACGTTTGGGACGACACCAGTCCGCTTTGCTCGACAAACCCCGTGATTAGTCCTCAAGCTCTTTGATTGGAAGTTGGAGTGGCAGTGCGCCAAGGTTACGCTGAGCATCAAACAGAACTTTGAAATGGAATGAAGCCCAGCGAAGGCACACTATCCAAAACAGCATTCGAACCCCCCCCCCCCCCCCCAGAACTACACGTGCTGGCTATTTGTGTGTTTCGCAACATGTTCTATGGCACGTCTCTACCGGGAATTGTAGTTTTAAAAGACGTTTTCGTATTTCCCATAATTAGAAGTTGCCAGTATTAAACTGTGTACACCCCTGGAGGTTTAGGGGATGGGAAACATATTGGTGTTATCACATTTAAAGAAATATATCTATAAATGGGTGAAAATTGCTTGTGTCCATAATGGGCAGCATTAATATACCCACATGACAGCTCAGGTCAGAAGAGTTTTATTTAATAGCTGGTCTTATGTCTCTGACCCCTCCTGTTGTTAATTGATAAGCCTTGAAACATGCACTTGTCAAGGTTCAGAGGCACATTTTGCAAATATGGCAGTAGCCATCGATCATCTTAAGATAAGATAAGATAGGATCAACTTTATTGATCCCAAGTTGGGAAATGTTTTTGTTACAGCAGCATGTAAAACATGCAATTTATTGTTACTTTGTAATTCTACTCCACTACAATTCAGAGGTTAACCTGGTATTTTTACTCCACTACATTTATTTTAGTTATTTTACGGATTGGATTAATGATGTGAAAAATATACAACCCTTAAATCTGACTTTATTTACACCTGAGTAAAATTCAGGGAAGGTGATTGTCAAGTGCCAACAATCAGGCGAGATATTTGATAGTTGGTGCTTGAGAAGACTAAAAATGTATCTGCAGATCCCTATAAAGCATATTCATTACTCGTAATGCTCTAATCGTTCATTAAAAACTGTATATAATGACTATTTTGCACATCCCTTTCAAGATTTCAAGATTTTCTAAGGTTTATTGACATATCATATACACAACTACAAGTTTTTCATTCATTGCATGAATGAAAAACTTGGGTCACAGGTTCCTCAACAGTGCAATACAAGACATCAATATGTGTGTATACCTCCACCATTAAACTGTCATATTCTGCACATTTCTTATACTATCTACATACATCTTATAAGAGTATAATTAATATGTATAATATCGGTTAAAATAAGTGCTTCAACATACATAGTTAACATTGCAGGAAAGTTGATTGTCAAGTCCCAAAACAAACTATGCAATATGAAGAAACACACTCCTCGATGTCAGTTTAGGTATTTTAATGACAAGGATGACGACACCCTCAAACAGATCAATACAGCATGATGAGCTGACAAAGTACTACATACATGCCTGTCATCACCAACATAACACAAATACATAATACAGATACATGAGTGAGTGAATGAACGTCTCAACTCGAGGCGGAGTGAAGGAACAATAATCGACCTAAGATGGCCGCTCAGCACTACCGGGTCAGAGCACGGCATATCCGGTCAGCGACAGCAGTGAGGTGCTGCCCTCTAGTGGCCGGCGATAAACTCTTCATCCCCCCCAGACCGGAAAGCTATGTGCTGGAATAGATTAACGGTCTAAATCCCGTATCCAGCTGCCGGACTCGGGTTCGTAACGTGCAGACGGCCTCCTCACGCGGCCCGGCCGAGTAGGCTGGGGCAGCGCCGGCGGCGACTGCGGCACCGTGAGCGGTGCGCCCAGGAAGGCACCCGTAGGAACGGTGAGGTCAGGGGACGCCTCATCAGCAGGCGCCGGTGGGGAAGCACCCATAGCTGAGTCGCGGGGTCCATCAGCCGGCCGCTGAGCAATCCCCTGGGGCGTCGCCCAGCCCAGGTGGACAGGTGGGGGCTGATGTCCCAGGGCAGCGGGCAGCTGGCAGCGGGCGGCGGCGCAGCCGGCTGCTCACGGGCGCAGGGCGTGGCCAGCGTGTATGCACGGAGGAACCGCCGGTTGCGCAGTGTCAGACGTCCCGAACCGTCAACCCTGACCCGATACTGGTCGTAGCCCAGCGACTCCACCAAAATCCCTGACCTGTCCCATTTGTGGGGGCTCGGGTCTTGCTGGTTCTGGAGGAATACCCTTTCGCCGAGGGCCAATGGGCGGAGCGGTCTTGAGTGAGTCCCCAGAGACTCGGTGGTACGGGACATACGGGTCCGAAGAGCGTCCTCCTTTGCCGCCCATGCCTCGCGCCATAGCAGGCGGATATGCGGGTTCGAGAACTTCTCGAGGCGGTTCATGAAGGAGAGCGATCCACGAAGGGGGCGGCCGAAGATGATCTGCGCCGGCGAGAGGTTGCAGTCGGGTTCAGGCGTGTTTCGCAACTGCAGCATAGCACGCAGGAAGCGGTCCTGATCAAGGCTGCCCGACTGTCCGGTGTTGGACATCAGGAGGCGCTTAGCAGACTTAACCGCAACTTCCGCACTCCCATTCGACTGCGGGAAGCTAACGGAGGACACACGGTGTGTGACGTGCCATAAGCGGAGGAAGTCCTCAGTGTGGCTCGCCTTGAATTCCGGACCACCGTCGCTCGAGAGCTCCTCCGGTACGCCGAAGGTGGCGAAGAACGAACGGAGGTGTTGGACCAGGCCAGCCGAGCCCGCCAGGGCAGTACCCGCCGTAGAGCTCAGGACCTCTACCCAGCCCGAGAGCCGATCCCCGACAACTAGGTAGTGGCGGCCCCCATAGTCGAAGAAGTCAGCAAACACCGCCTCGAACGGCGTGGACGGGGGTGAGGACGGCAGGGGTGTAGCCGCCTGTGACGGAGCATTGCGGTTGCAGTCTGCACACCCGTCCCTGGTGGCCTGAATGTCCCCGGACATCCTGGGCCAGTAAACTATGGCTCGGGCATGCTGTCCCATCGCTGAGGTCCCCTGGTGAGCGGCGTGGAGATGCCGAAGGACTCTCCCACGGAGGGATGGGGGGACCACGACGCGGTCCCGATAGAGCAGGACGCCGTCCTGTGCGTAGACGGACTCACAGACTGATGACAGACTCGCCAGGGCAGGGTCGTTAACGTCAATCCCACCCTCCTGCTCGATGAGTTGGAGGAGGTGGCCGAGGCATTCGTCAGCCGCCGTCTCCCGTGCGAGGAGGGGCCAAGAGACGGCTCCGAGCTCCCGCGCGTCGTCGCGGATGGAGGCCATGAGTGCTGACTCCACGGCGTCAGGCTCGCTTGGCAGCCCCAGTGAGAGGCCGTTCGCTGAGCCCAAGGGGGAAGGATGCCTTGACGTGGCATCAGCGGCATGGTTGCTCTTGCCAGGCAGATGCACAATGTCGAAGCGCCATGGGAGGGTGCGCTGCTTGAGTCTAAACAGACGCGAGTTTGTAATCTCATCCAGCGTACGGTCGCCAAAGATTTTCACCAATGGCTTATGGTCGGTGACCACGACGAGGTTGTCGGACCCCTGCGTGAAGTACCGCGTCTGTTCCAGACCCCAGGCCACAGCTAGGGCCTCTCCTTCGACGGCCGCATAGCGCTGCTCCGCAGGGGACAGGAAACGCGAACCCGCGAGGGTGATCCTCCATCCTCCTGGACAGCAGTCCGGTATGCCCGAGGCACAGTGACAGTGTTGCTGGAGCAGGAAGTAGCCAATGCCACGCATGGACCAGTCAGGGCGGAGGCAGGTACGCTTCTGCATGTCGTAGATCTCCACGCCCTCTCGGATGGCCTCCATTATGGCCTGCTTGGACGTCTGGAATGCCTCCTGCAGAACGGGGGACCATAGGAACACACAGCGTGGGCTGAGGAACGGCTTAAATGGGGCCATCGTGTCACGCAACTGGGCATAGTTAGCCACCTGGTTGACAAGGCCGAACCAACTCCCGACGTCCGTCGTGGAGCCTGGGGTGGGGAAGTCCCGGATGGCGTCCAAGTATTTCGGGAGCGGTTCGATGGTAGATTCCGACACCCTGAAGCCAGCGAAATCGACGGACCTCTCCGCGAACTGAAGCTTGTCCGGGTTAAACACGATGCCCGACCGGCCGACCCGCGTCAGGAAGTCGATGGTCCTCCAACAGTGTTGCTCCAGGTCAGTGTCATAGTGGATGGTGTCATCCACACAACGTGCCTTGCGTTCATAGTCCGAGAGGATGGCGTCAAACCGACGGTTGTAGCCATCCCCTGATGACAGGAAACCCTGTGGTGCCCTGGTGTAGCGCCAACGGCCGAAGGGTGTGATGAAGGTCGTGAGGTGGCGATCCGACTCACGCAGGGGGACACTGTGGTAGCCGTTCCAGGCGACCGTGACGGTCTTCCAGGTGCCCTTCGGGACGCGGCATGCAAGGTGGAATGGGGACTCAGTGGCGAAGGTCTCACGTTGGCAGAACTTGTTGAGGGGGGAGAGGTCCACGGCCCTGCGGGGGGAACCGTCGACGTCACTGGCTCGCCGTATGGCACGCGTTCAATGACCCCAAGGGCTTCGTCCCGCAGGAGGTCATCGTGGACCCTCCGCTGCCAGTGTAGAGGCACTGTAGCCGCGGTGTGGCATGCCTTAGGCGTAGCTGCGGGGTCCACGTGCATCTCGATAGGTGGCCCCTCCATGCATGGTAGTGCCCGATGGGGGCAAGTATTGAATGTCGACGAGGCATATCTCCCGAGTAGCCAACCTTTCATCCGGATGTTGTTCTCTGGCGTACAAGGGAACGGCAGTGCTTCGGGGCGCGCCGGGGGGACCGTGCACTGAGGACATGAGCACTGGGCGTCCTGTGGGTCACCTGGCCCCACGCAGCCGCCGTTGGTTGACCTCGTCGCATTGACGGACAAGGGCTGGTCTGGCGTGTCAGCCGTGTCAGGGCTACGCCTGTCCTTGGCCCCCCCTGAAACGTCGTCCGACGGGAAGTTCACGGGCAAAAGGCTGAGGCTGAGCAACGACTCGTAGGAGAGGTACATGGCCCGGACTGAGCTGCTCACATATACCATGGAACGGCAGGATGTAACACGCCCACCGCTGCAGGTCGTCGAGAGCCTAGCGAAGAACGCTCCCTCGATGGCTATAGGGGAACGGTTGGCGGCCGACAGGCTGAGGCTGACGGGTCGCAGGTCGTCCCGCGCGAAACCACAGGCCAGGAACTCCTCTAGAGACCAAAGGTCCGACTGCGCGCCAGTGTCCGTGACATCGGATATCCGAGCTCCGTCGGCCGAGCCCCGGTTGCTGGTGCCATCCCTCAGCCCGACTGGCATGTCCATCGAGATGGTGATTAATGCTCGGGGGTGGTCACTCAGCCTGGCTCGTCTCCATTCGCCCTTGGAGAAGATGTGGTGCTCGAGTCTGATAGGTGCAGGCCTGTTGACACAGCCGTGCAACGTAGGGGTGTCGGCGATGGCTCCCGTGACGTCGGCCAGGGCGGGCTCCAGCTTGCACCGACGAGACCTGGGAGACCAGCTCTGACCCCATGGCGGCCTGTTGACTGTCGGACGACGGCTGTTGACGCCTCTGTCGCCGGCGGGCCCTGTAGCAGCCGATGCACACCCGGTGAGGCTTAGGATTCCACCCGCGAGGCCCCTCCGTGAAGACGTTAAAGACGCTCTTACATTCCGGGCACGAGGCACGTTTAGCCCCATCCGCAGGGCTCGGGGCGGGGCTCGTCTGTGGAGTCATCTTCAGGCGCCGGAATGACGACATAGCTGATAGGGAGGACGACGGGAGAGCGTTACGGGCCATCTCTTTGTTCTCGACGAGTGCAATTACGTCGTTAACTGGCTTGACCAGGACGTCAGGTGTCCCCAGCGTCTCGCGGCGTATGTCCGAGTCATAAATGCCATTGAGCAGAACATCACGGATAATGTGGTCGGTGTAGTCCACGTCCTTACCACATTCGCATACAGCATTATATGCGCATGTCTCTGCTTTACCCCGCACTCTGGCAGCGAATGCGCGGAATGTCTCGTCGCGTTCCTGGCGTAACTGAAGCAGCTCGGTGCGCAGGACGCATGTAGCGACTGGGATGACAGCTAGGGAACGCATGACGGCGATCAGGTCTGGCAAGGGTCCGGAAGCGGCGTCGGGGACGGCTTTCAACAGGCTGTCTCCAAGTACAGGCCCAGCGCACTGAAACAGCTGGAAGGGGGCCTGGGCATTCCCTATGCCTGAGCCGGCGCGGAATACGTTCCAACGGCGGATGAACACGTTCCATTCCTCTATCGACACGCCCACATCAACTTTGGGCCGATCGAGTCTCGGGCCGTGAGGGGCTGGGGCCTGGGCTGGCGCGGCCATGTCAGGCGCTGCGTGCTGGTGGCTAAATCCATGAATCGTCAATAGAGCAATGACGAGTGCCTCAGACAAGTCTTCGGATTCGAACTCGCAGCCGGGGACAGGGCATCCAACAACTACCATGGTGTCGTCATGAAGAAACACACTCCTCGATGTCAGTTTTGGTATTTTAATGACAAGGATGACGACACCCTGAAACAGATCAATACAGCATGATGAGCTGACAAAGTACTACATACATGCCTGTCATCACCAACATAACACAAATACATAATACGGATACATACATGAGTGAGTGAATGAACGTCTCAACTCGAGGCGGAGTGAAGGAACAATAATCGACCTAAGATGGCCGCTCAGCACTACCGGGTCAGAGCACGGCATATCCGGTCAGCGACAGCAGTGAGGTGCTGCCCTCTAGTGGCTGGCGATAAACTCTTCACAATATATTAGACGTTAAGTACTTTTTCACGCTTAATATTTATCTGTAGATACCCCCATAGCTTTTTGCTTATTTAAAAGAAGACCTTAAAGGTGGGGTAGGTAATTCACTTCAGATACACTTTTTGTTATATTCCATGGAATGCTCTTAACATCCCGATAGCAATGAATACATTAAATACTTTGACAATAAATACATAAAAAAATTTCATCTGTGGAAGCCATGGCGCTGTAAAAAGCACGACCGATCATTTTAGCCGGCCCGGCTAAAGTAACTGGATGGCCTACCTGCCTGTCAGCCTTCCATCTCGTGCACAAACTTACCTCGTGCCCTCATTGGTCATGTGCGCGTTCGTGTGTGTTGGAGGAGGGGCTCTGTAAGGAAGTTTGAAGGAAGGGGCAGATTTCTTTCGGCTGCGTACTTTCAAATTCTAGCACACTCGAGCTGGTTTCTCCATTCTTACCTACCCTACCTTTAACCTAAAGTATTCTTTAATGTTTAAATAAAGCCTAATTAGTTTGTCTGTTTTGCACATCCTCCTATTAATATCTGTGGACGTCCTGCACTAAACTGTTTTATTGTAGATATAATTTACAGTATCTTCTTGATATTTTCTATTCTATATTTCTATCATTGACCTTCTACTTTCCCCCTATTTTGTATGTACTCTTAATATTTAAATGTTTTCATCAAATATAAAATATTCAACAAAACATGCAGCAAAGATTAGACAACCTTACCTGCATTGCAATGACTCTAAACGTGTAATAACGTGTTTTAACCACTAGGTGGTGCGGGTTAGAAAACTGTCAAGTTTGACATTGTTAACACAATAAATTATACTGCTGTTTCAGGTTTAGTTTATGACGGACGTATTTTGTTATCCACACATATATTGTTTTTATATTTGTAACACCAAACCGACAGAAAAGATGGTCTTAACATGACCCAGTGGTCTAGTTAATAAAATATAATAATATCCAACATAATATTACTATTAACTTATTTGTAACATCTTCAGAAACTACCTTTCCAACTCCCCATCAGTTTCCTGTCTTTGACTGTTACAGGTGTAGGTTCATGGTACAATGCATAAGCTTCAAATCGAGAGAGATTGGGCCTCACACGGACACCGGAAACTGTATTTTTCTTTACCGTTCTGTTTTAATTTCACAATAAAGGTACACACAGCATACGATGCCATAATAATAATAATATATTAGTGTAGGACACTTATGTATGTATAACATCTGAAGATGTGTAGTTTTATTCATGTTTTCACATAATTTTACAGGATATTGCTATATTATTTCACATGTTTTAGTTCTACACATTAATATCTGATTTGTAAAACATCACAGACAGAAAGGTATATCCGTCATTTAATGGTAAGCTATTGAAATTCTGAGTCCATAGATGTGTCTCCCATCACCCAAAACCCCTGACTATTCTCTCAACTCAGTATTTACTCTCTTTAATTCAAAGAAAATCAGTAATATCTTTAAAAACTACAAGTCCCTTTCTTTCAGCTGTGCACCGTTATGGTGTAAATATAGCCTATATACCAATTGGATCAAATATAAAAGTCAGCCGAATTAGTGTTGATACTGCAAGGAGACGTATTGTGTGAAAAGAAATTGAAGATGTGTAATTGCTGATATATTTACGATCCACGTCACGTATTCAGTTTCGGCGGCATCTCTTCCAGTTTGTCCAAAGGTCTTCTAATCAGGGCTCTATAAATAAAGAACTACGGCAGATGTGTAATATTTAATGCAGCCGATCCGTGTATTACAATGCAGTTATGTGATTGCGGCTAAAACATCCAATCACCGAGCTTCAACGATAGCTGAGGATTATGGGTAGTTAGATGTTTTCGCCTATCAAAACCTCTGAAAAAAGAAATGTGTCTCTCAGAATCGAAAGGGAAAAACACAAAAGCATTGTACACAATTTAAACCAATTAATGTTGTGTAATTAAGGCGAGAACAGGTGAATAGGGTATTTTTTTTACTTAAAGATATCAGCTAGAGATTTCTCCAGTTAATTACTTACATTAAGACAATTGTTTTTTGTATTACAAGTTTTCTGAAATAGCATGTTTAAATATGCAAATGAGCCATCATCTCATTAAATATGCGCACATTTTAATACATTTCAGGAACACAAATCTGAACATTGGATAAAGCCAGGTTCAAAATTCTTGTTTCTTTTCTGGTTATTACCCGTCCCCTTGTGTGTTATGTAGCTTTTTATGCACGTAAACGGTCTGCAGAGTCACAAACCCTCAAAGTACACCCTGTAGCGAGTAAAACTCTAACACAGAAAAGACCTGTCTATGCTGCCCCAGAACGCCTAGTTGGGAGATTTCTCTTTTTCTTCCTGGGTACAGTGACGTATTTGGGTATAGTGACGTAACGTAACGGCTCCGCGGATTGGTCCTTTACACACACACTCAATCTTTTCTCAGGAGCTCCAACAAGCCGTTTAGGACAGAGAGTGAATACACATACTATACAGAGATGCTGTATGAGAAACCAATGTGAGTTTGGAAAATTGCACAATATAAATCTATTTTAGTATACCTCAACAATAGAATTATGATCAGTAGAAATGGCCATGACATGGGACCTTTAAGCCCTGAGCCTGTTTTTCAGGTCTCAGGCTCGAAAATGACATTCCCAGAACAAATGACTATAACTTCACTTCTAAAAGGGGTAAATGAATAATCTTTTTTCTCAAAGCAATGATAAACCTGTGAGTTGGATGTATAAAAGTCAGAATCAATATAGATTTTTTTTATTTGAAAGTAAATTCAGATTGAACATAGTGTCCGTCCAAAAAGAAACCATTACTTATAATGAAAACCACCCTTGAATGATGGGATAGTAGACTAAAAGCTTTAGGAATCCAAACTATGACATATAATAAGTACCCTGTATCAAGACTGATGCAAAACAAGTGAAATTTGACCTTTTTAGAGAGATTTAGAAAAAGAAACCTACTTCTGGGGTCATTTGGGTGCATTTTCCATATCTCTGGAACCCATCGGTCGATTTTGATGTTTGACATCTCTTTTTAACCGTTAGAGCCAATAGAATCGAGGGGAAGTTCCTCAAATCCATCTAAACATTACCCATTGGTGAATAAAGTGATGCACAGCCAGAATGCCCAAAACCGGAAGCTGTCATACACTCTCGTAGCTATCATAATAGCTATATATGAAAACTCAGTTTTTGCCATAAATATGACGATGGATTATCAGTAATCATTTCAAAGTGACACAGACACATTGGATTAACCTATGGATTAACCTTCAGCAGCGTTTTTATTGTTTTAATGCCATTGAACACAACTTTTGGTCAGAACAACAGCAACGGTAAGACAATGTCCCGTTTTTGCTCCGTAAAGCTCCGTGTTGTGATGTCTGTGTTTGCTTCCCCTGTCGCGAGTTCTGATCGCTCAGTGATGATACTTATACCCCTAGAATCTGTGGAATCTCAGCTTGCTAATCGATATCTTGTTTGTGCAGATCCGATATTTAATAAGGGTATTTATACCTAGAGTTATGTGCTAAGTGTGTAAGCATTTTTTCGCTCAGGGCTCATTTAGACGCTTCTTGTGAGACTTGTTTTGTTTCGGTAAAAATTGTTCGTATCGTCAGTTAGCTGAGTTTCTTCCCGTTAAGTGGGTATGACACATTAATAGGTTTTTAAATGTTAAGAAGCCCTGAGACACAGTTTCGTGTCCGGAGGCCCCCGCGGGCCTGTGTGGCGCTACCTAAACCCTCCTGTTCTTTGGATGACAGCTTGCGCATCGACGCACTCCGTGAAGGTATTTCATGGTCAAGGTCATTTGTTTTTTGTCTAACCTTGCTTCGTGCAAGTGACAATTGTTGTCGTCTTCTGTGAGAGCGTTTTTTTCGCTGTTTTTGCCTGCCGTGTCTCGCCTTAACAACGATAAACTGATGTTTTTTAGTTGATGAGTACTGCAGATATCACTGTAAAATCATTTGACAGTGAGGGGAATACTTCCAGTTTTACTATGAAAACTTCGAGACCGGAAATACTGTTTTCATCCCGTGAGGGTTGACACTAACTTGACATGGACGCTGGTCAATAGAAATGAATAGGGGGAAAGACGTAGTATATTCACGTTCTCCTGGCGAGACCTCAAATAATCTTGGTAATATCTATCAAACTATAGATCCTACACATCCACTGGAGGTGGATTCTAAAAGTACAATATACACTTCTCGCTAGAAATCTAATCAAAAAGCATTTTAATGGCCAAACTATCCTACAATTCAGGATTTTTCAGAGAGGTTTATTTGTAAATATACGACCCACCGGAGCGTCTGCAATCAACGGGAGCATCAGCCCATATTCCGCAAATTGTTGTTTCTTACACGACCACTAGAGGTGCGAAACATTAAAACGTGACTATAGGTCGTAATAAGCTGCCTGAACAATCAATCTATTTGGTCGTATTTGTTGGAGGACTTGTTGTATGTTTCCTACTACTTTTATATTCATGTTTATTTTGTGATATTGTTATTTAATTCGTGTAGTTATTTTTGATTGTACATATTGCTCTATTTGTGTGTTGGAGAAATGTGTGCAATATAGTTATTTAATTCTGAATTGGATGCACTTTTTATTTATTCATATAACCTATCATTTTTAAGGTGCACCGCTCAGGGCACCATATCAGCTAGAACTGCCACTGATTTTAAATCCTCAGAATGTATGTACAATAATGTTTTAATTTACAAAATCTGAAGCATCATTACAGTTTCATTACCCTGTCTTGTCTGGGGCGCTGAGAAAAGTGCCCCAGCAAGTGCAGCAGCAAACCAATGGCTGACGGTTGCTACCTGAAAACTATGAATTCAACAAAAAAGACAGACAAACAACTCATGTGACATCACTAAAAAAAACATAAATTCAGCCAATCAGCGTCCTCAGATCTGATGGCCAAAGGGCGACAAATTCAGCGGCCAAGGCAGTCTGTGCATGGGGTACCTTGATGTAACGTAACAGTATTTGATGAAGAGGGCTGCTTGTTCAATTTCTTCTGGAGACCCGGACTTCGGTCCCAGTTTATATTGTTTATACTGTATAAACTGAATTTCCCCCTCGGGGGATTAATATAGGTCCATCTTCTTCTTCTTCTTCTTCTTCTTCTTCTTCTTCTTGTTTTTCTTCTTCTGTGGTGGAGGTGTGTTTGAAGAGGGAAGAGGGATTTTTCAACTTTATTTCGGTTGTTTCTGTTTCTATCGTTTCTTTAACTGTATGATCTTCCGTTGGGATATTTGTACTCTTTGGAAGTACAGTTAATCTTTTCATTTAGTGTTTTTTCCGTGCCTCGCGGCGGGGATGGCGTCCTTCGGGGCGCTGCCGGTGTCTCTGAGACACAGAGTGCGGTTGGTGGCTCAGGCCCCAAGCACAGTGGAGCAGGTGCTGCTGGCTGTGGGGGATCAGGTCGGTCATGTAAACATCTCCTATGTTTCCCGCATGAACAAAGCGGTTGTGGTCTTTTTGAAAGACCAGAAATATGTGACGGAACTTATCGAGAGCGGATTAATGCTAAACGAGGAATATATTCAAGTTTCACCGCTGGCGACACCGTCCACGCGGATCACTGTGTCTGGCGTTCCTCCGTTCATCCCGAATGAGGCGCTGGAACGGGAGCTGAAGCGTTTTGGTAAGTTTGCCAGTAATCTCCGCACTGTTGCTCTGGGTTTAAGGATGAAAAGCTAAAACATGTCCAATCTCTGCGGAGACAGGTTTTCATGTTTCTGAATTGTTCCACTCAGACACTAGATGTGTCCTTCCGGGTGAGGCACGAAGAGGGTTTTTATATGGTCTATGCGAGCTCAGGGAACGTAAAGTGTTTTGAGTGCGGGGAGTCGGGTCACAAACGTGTTGCATTTCCACAGAGACGGCACGCCGCTCCGCCGGGGCAGCCGAGCCCGGGGCCGCCGGGGCCGCCGAGCCCGGAGCAGCCGGGGCGGCTGGGTCCGCGGCCGCGGAACCCGGTGTCGCGGGGGCTGCTGCTGCACCCGCCGGGGCCCCGGAGGCTGCGGATGAAGTAGGGATGAATATCGTGAGAGATGAAACAGGGACTGTAGAGAGTGTGGTGAGAGTGAGAGGGAAACATTTGGAAACTGGTAAACGGGTGGGAGATGATGTAGCAGGACTGGTGCTGTGGGACAGGTGGAGGCTGTTGGCACACAGCAGGGGCTGTCGTCTGGCTCTGGGCAGCAAAAAGAGCTTCAACAGGCTGCAGACAATAATGAGGTGACAGAGATGGACACAGACGGTGAGGGGGATTCTGACTGTGTTTCAGTTGCAGATAGTCTCTCTCAGAACGCAGAGATATATTCTTTGGAAGAGATTAATGTCTTTTTAGATGAGTCTTTTGGCAAGTCAGTGGAAGTGAAAGACTTTTTCCCTGACACTAACAAGTTTCTTCATAAAGTGAGCACTCTTCAGAAAGTTTTAGGGTTAGACCTGTTGGATGAAAAAAACGCTTTCGTCTCAGGAAGCATGTAACTAATATGAAAAAAGGTACGAAAGGAAGCAAAAGAGGGAAGAAACTGAAAAGGTCTAAATAATTTCAACATGATCATGCAACACTGGGTGTCTCCTCTCTGCTGTGTGTACCTGTCTGTTCTTTTTCTCTATCTCCTTCCTCTAAAGCAGGCTTTAAGGGTTGCTTCTTTAAACATTAACGGGGGTAGAAGTGCACAGAAAAGAGCTTTAGTGTTAGAGGTCTTTAATCAGAAAAAATTAGATGTGATATTTCTGCAGGAAACGCACAGTGATAGCCTGAATGAGACGGACTGGGGAATGTGGTGGGGGGGTCAGTATGTACTCAGTCATGGCTCAAACCTTAGTGCTGGAGTAGCTGTGTTTTTCTCCCCCTCTCTAAATGTTAAGATTTTCCAGCACAGAGATAGTGGCAGGTAGAGCCTTGATGGTGAAAGTGGAACTGTTAGAGTTCTTTTTCACTTTTATTAATGTTTATGCACCCAATCAGGGCCCTGCACGGGTATCTGTGTTTCAGTTATAAAAGACAAGCTAGACACTAGTGTACAGGGGGAGTGTGTTATACTGGGGGGGGACTGGAACGTTTGCACTAATGTCACTTTAGACAGAATAGGACGGGAGCCTCATCCTCAGTCGTCCCTTTTACTGTCACAGGTGATAAGAGAGGCTGACTTAGTGGATGTGTGGAGGATGAAGCACCCTCTGTTAAACAATACACCTGGATGAGAATGCTAGATGGGGGCGTCAGTGCAGCCAGGCTAGACAGATTTTACATGTCTGCTTCTTTTATTACTCGTGCAGTGAACTGTCACATCCAACCTGTTGGTTTTACAGATCATCAGCTAGTTTCTTTAGATTTGGTTTTATCCAACACAGAGAAACCTAGATCTTTCTGGCAGTTCAATGTTAAGATTTTACAAGATTTGATTTTCTGTGAGAATTTTAAATTGTTCTGGATCAACTGGAAATCAAAGAAAGAGTCTTTTCCCTCCCTGAGTCAGTGGTGGGAGGTAGGAAAGGCTCAGATTAGAGTGTTCTGCCAACAGTATACAGCCTACTCCACTGCAAACATTAGGAGAGCTATAGAGCAGTTAGAGAGGGAGATCAGAGAGTTAGAGAGTGTGTCTGCTCGAAATATAGAACAGTCCCTCCTAAAACAACAACAGCTTAACTGTTTTCTTCAGGAGAAAGCCAAGCTCTGATCAGAGCCCGTTTTACTTCCATGAGAGACATTGATGCACCAACCACCTTTTTCTTCAACCTGGAGAGGTCTGTGGGCCAAAGGAAGCAGATGGTATGTCTGCGTCTCCCCGATGGACAGGTAACCTCTGAACCTGCTGAGATGAGGAGGCATGCAGTGTCCTTCTACACAGACCTGTTCAAAGCCGAAGGTTGTGACGTGGAAGCTGCTGATGAACTTCTTCAGGGTCTTCCACAGCTGAGTCCAGCCGAAAGTGACACCCTGGGCTCTGACATTACGCTGGAGGAACTGACCTCTGCGGTAACACAGATGGCCTCCGGCAAGGCTCCGGGCATAGACGGTTTACCTGCAGACTTTTTTAAACATTTTTGGTGTATTTTAGGACATGATTTGTTGGACGTATTGATGGAGTCCTTTGGGAAAGGGACTCTTCCAGCTTCCTGTAGGCGTGCAGTGATTTCACTGTTGCCTAAGAAAGGAGATTTAACCCTGCTGAAGAATTGGAGACCTGTGGCTCTCTTATGTACGCACTATAAGATACTGTCAAAGGTTTTAGCTAACAGACTGAAGTGTTTTATCGAACTTCTTATTGGTACTGATCAGACATATTGCATCCCTGGCAGATCAATTGTGGACAATTTGTTTTTGATGAGAGACACTTTTGATGTTTGCAAACTGTATAATATAAATGTTGGTATTATTTCTATTGACCAGGAGAAGGCGTTTGATCGTGTGGATCACACTTTTCTGGCTGCCACATTGCAGGCTTTTGGTGTTGGGGAGCATTTTTTGTCCTGGGTGAAGTGTTTGTACAGTGATACATGTTGTGTTGTGAAGGTGGGGGGAGGGCTGAGCAGACCTGTACCAGTTAAAAGGGGGATCAGGCAGGGCTGCCCTATCTCAGGCCTATAATACAGTATTGCCATCGAGCCGCTTTTGTGCAGACTTAGAAACCGGTTGAGAGGCCTGTGTCTGCCAGAGTCAGCTCAGGCCCCCCCGGTGGTTGTATCAGCTTATGCTGATGATGTCAGTGTTTTTATCCAGGGTCAGCGAGATATCCAGGAGCTACAGGACAGTTTAGTTTTGTATAGGAAGGCTGCTTCAGCCAAAGTTAACTGGGAGAAGAGTGAGGCAGTTTTGGTAGGTCAGTGGAGTGTAGGAAATAGGCCCAGTCTTCCTGGTAACCTTAGCTGGGGAAACAGGGGTTTAAAGGTCCTGGGAGTTTGGTTGGGGTCTGAGGACATAGTGGCACAGAACTGGGAGGGATTGCTGGGAAAGGTGCAAGCAAAATTAGCCAAATGGAAATGGCTGCTACCCCAGCTGTCCTACGGGGGAAGAGTTCTTGTAGCCAACAATCTGGTTGCCTCGTCTCTGTGGCACAGACTCCAGGTGTTAACCCCACCACCGGGCCTCATGAAACAACTGCAGCAGCTCCTCGTGGATTTCTTCTGGTCGGGTCATCACTGGGTGCCAGCATCGGTCCTGTACCTGCCTGTGGCGGAGGGGGGGCAGGGCCTTGTGGACATTACTGCGAGGACTGCCGCGTTTAGACTGCAGGCAGCTCAGCGGCTGCTGTATGGTGCCTCTCCCTGCTGGCTGGCTATGGCCCGGCTGTTACTCTGGAGGGCAGGGGGCTTTGGTTTTGATAAACACCTGTTTCTGCTGAAGGCCCCTGCGTACAAGATAACTGGACTTGCACCTTTTTACTGCTCAGTCATCAATGCCTGGAAGATTCTGAGTTTTACCAGACCACCCGACCCCCGGCCTGGGATGTGGCTGTTTGAGGAGCCACTGTTTGACACAGGTTTTCTTTCTGGAACCCTTTTCTCTTCAGCCACCCTAAGAAATGCATTCGTTGAAGCGGGAGTGGTAAAACTTGGCCATTTGAAAGGGATCTCCACAGAAAAACTGGCTGAGGTGACGGGCATTCGATCAATCCGAGTTCTGGAGAAACTGGTAGATGAGGTGTGGCAGTCGCTGTCGCCATCCCACCGGACTTTTGCTCTGGATGCAGATCTGGCTGACCAGTGGAGAAAGGAACATGATTATGTTTTTCCTGCCTTGAGTGTGGGTCCTGCGGTGGGGGAATGGAGAGAGGAGGATGGTCTCCTGCTATCACTGGGGACTCTAACACCTGGAAAGTTCAGCTCCTGCAGTGGAAAGAAGCTATATCTTAGCTGCGTAAAGGTGCTAAACCTCAGCTCGCTCGCAGGCATCAGAGAGTCGAGGTGGACGGATGTGTTTGGCTTGGGCTTTTCCTCTCAGGGCAGCTGGCGGATCCTGTATAAATCTCCGGTTGAGAAACGGATGGCTGACATCCAATGGAGAATTATACACGGTGCAATAGCCACTAACAAATACAGAGCTCATTTTGACCCAGGCACAAGGGGGGGCTGTCCGTTCTGTTTCATGGCAGAAACATTGGAGCATTTAGTGGTGTCCTGTCCCCGATTGGCTGGTCTTAAAAAATGTTTACAGGGGTGGGTGGAAGGGTTCGGGGAGGTTTTCTCCATACCACTTTTTGTCCATGGGCCCAAATACATCCTGAAAAAGAGGGAAACCCTGGTATTAATACATTTCTTGTTTGCTAATGCAAAATTAGCAATCTGGAAAAGTAGGAAGAACCAAGTTGCTGGAGTGGGATGGACGGATGCAGTGCTCTGTCTGAGGGGGCTGGTGGCAGCGCGTCTGAGGGTGGAGCATGCGTACTATACGCTGATCAATCATCTGCAGGGGTTTCTGGATGTGTGGGCTGTTGGGCAGGTTCTGTGCTCACTAGGGGAGAATGACTCTCTAATATTGAAGTTTTAAAGGATAGGTGTAGTTTTTGTTTTTAAAGTGTGTAAAAGAGGATGTTTTTAATATGGGTAAAACGCTTTTCAAATGATATTTATTTGGTAGTCATGAAAATCTGTTTATTTATTTTGATTGTGTAATGTATTAGGTTTGTTCCGACTCTTTTGCAGGGTGGGTGTATGTTTAAAACAAATGCAAATACAATTTGTTTTAAAAATCTTCTTCTTCTTCTTCTTCTTCTTCTTCTTCTTCTTCTTCTTCTTCTTCTTCTTCTTCTTCTTCTTCTAAACTATGTCCAGGACAAGGTGTTTTGAAGTTTTGATTGATAGTTAACCACACTGAAGATTATGGAGGTGTACAGACATTACACACACAGATGACTGTGTGAGTAATGTCTGTACAAAGTGCTCGGTTCACTAGCAGGGACCACGCAACAACAGTGTGATGTTTGTAGGTTTATTGTAAGAAGTAAAAACGAATTGATATGGAGGGGGTGATGAGATGTTCTGGTCTGGGAGGACGTGCTGTGGTCCGTGCAGAGAGAGATTGAGAGTGGTTCTGTAGGGGGGGTTCTGGGGCAGATGGCAGTGGCTGAGCATGGGCAGAGTCCGCATCAAGGGCGTAGGCCGCGGCGGGGAACGGCCTGGAGGGCGGCGGGACCCCTCTGGAGGACGGCCTGGAGGGCAGGTGGGACCCGTCTGAAGGACGGCCTGGAAGGCGGTGGGACCCATCTGGAGTGCGGCGGGACCCCTCTGGAGGACAGCAGCGGGACCCTTCTGGATGCAATCCTGGAGGACAGCGGGAGCGCTGGGAGCAGGAGTCGACCGGGGGACGGGAGCAGGAGTAGGCAGGTCCCCTGACATGACGGGAGGAAGAGTCGGCGGGACCCCCGATGGAATAGGAGAAGGTGTCGGCGGGGTTTCCGAAGGAACAGGAGCTGGAGCCTACGGTCTCCAAGAATGCACAAAAGATTGTAGGATAAATGGGGGAGGCGTGTGGTCCAGTGGATAGAGCCTTGGTGTTGGGATCAGGGAGCACAGGTTCAAACCCCAGTGCAGTCAGCATGTCGTTGTGTCCCTGGGCAAGACCCTTCACCCCAAATTGCTCCTGTGGGGATTGTCCACAGTATTGTATCAGTGTCCTTTGTTGTGAAGCTCTTTGAGATTTGTCTTGGCAGATGAGAAGCGCTATATAAATTAAATGTATTATTATTATTATTATTATGAGTATGTAAGTCGCTTTGGATAAAAGCGTATAACAAGTAACATGTAATGTAATAAATCATAAAGATCATCCTCAAAAGGTCTGCTGGGTCCATCTTGGTGAGTTCGTACGGTCACGGGGAGGGTAAGGATGCAGGACCCAAACGCAGTACAAAAACAGGGGATTTGGAAATAGGAATATAAACAAAAAGCGAGCTTTATTATATCAAAACTGGTACAAAACAAACAGCAGGTGAGGTTGAACAAAAGTAAAAGTAGCAAACAAAACTATAAAACAAACCAGGAACACTTAGAAGACACAGGAGGGCAGACGAGGGACATCCAAAACATGAGATCAGGAACCAAACCAAGGTAAAAACGATGACAAACTCACAGAGAACACTAGGGAACGCAAGACTAAATACACACAAGGGTAATCACAAGACAAGAAACAGCTGGGGAGGGGAGGTGAAACACAGGGGCAGCAGGTAAACCCCTTTACAACCTTTACCAATAACGCTTGTGTGACGCCTGAGAGACAATGCTCAGGGCAAAGTTATCACTTTACTCTCTTCATCCAAACTGGACCTCATATAAGTGGGAAATTGGACATGACTACTTCAACCCCGATGTGTTTTACCTCACACACCTTCTTGCTGGGATTTCGGCCCACCACTGAATTC
The DNA here is from genome assembly GCA_031216635.1 of Dissostichus eleginoides. NCBI lineage: Eukaryota > Metazoa > Chordata > Actinopteri > Perciformes > Nototheniidae > Dissostichus > Dissostichus eleginoides. The sequence continues at coordinate 401,140 of CM062274.1, read as the reverse complement.
TAAATTCAATCAAAGGCAACGCCACTGTGATCAAGGGGCCAGTTTCACAGTTGCTTTTGGCTCATACTCACCGCGCTTTGAACCGAAACCACTGAAGGACATCAGGACCTAGACTAAATACACACACTGAGTCCCCATGGGCTAGCTGGCAAGCTTTTTTTGTTTTTCATATATTTTCTCTCTGCATGAGCCAGGGGCACGGGAATCCTATGCCAGAGCGTTTATTGATCCAGCGCACAGTCCCCGAGAGCCCCTGCCTCGCTTCACATTAAGCACACATGAACTAACAAAGGCGCTGCAGGTTTTCATTATGTGAAATGTAGATGTGATTGAGAAATCCTGCCACTACGGGCCAGATTGTGGAGCTGAAGAAAGGGCCTGAAAACCACACTTTGAAAGCATTTCTGAAGAACTCACAAAATGTAAAGCAAAAATGAAATTGCTGACAGACCCTCCACAGATTTGAGATAACATTTGGCGTTTGTAGAAACACTGACTTGTCATCACCTTTACACCCTGGTGACAACGTGTTTTATATTAACGTACTTCTTTGCCCGAATGTCTCCTTTTATTTTTAAAATCATTTTTCAGCCTTACTTAGGTTTACAAAACGCATTGACCTCAGGTTATTGGCACCACACAGACCCCAAAATACCTCTGTCCAAACCAAAATGTCTCTGGAACATCGTGTTTTGTGAAGCCAAAGATTAAGCCAGAAAGTGCATCATTCTAGTAAAAAAGAGGTAACAGAAGAAGGGCACTCAGTAGAAGTAAAACATAAACCCCATATATATATATATATATATATATATATTTACTGTTTATATGCATTGCTTTTACACTACAAAGATCATCACACCTTACTTGGGGTTACAGATGGGGTCCAAAACTAGCAAGCCACATGAATGTCTGAGAGCAAATAAAAAATGTTATGTTACACAAATATGGCCAGGATCCGTTGAATCCTCGGAATATTGGGTTGCAGATTAGAATTTTCCAAAGGGGGGTTCATTTAGCATGAAACACTTGAAATAACTAAAGGATAAGTTAAAAAATAAAGTAGAAAGAAAGTGAGGTCAAAGAAAATTATTTCTGCTAAAAAGTTTGCAATGATTGAGAGTCAGACCTAAACATTTCAGATGTGTGTATCTCACACTGCACTGTCACTTTAATTCATGTACCTTTGTTATTCATGTTTTATTATCTTTGCTTTTAAATGAGTGTTTTTAAATGCCATTTCATATCTTTGCTTTTAAATTAGTGTTTTTAAATGCCATTTTATAATTTTTTTATTAATGCTCTTAAAGTCTTACATTTTTGTAAATCACTTTGAATTGCCTTGTGTTGAAAGGTGCTATATAAATAAACTTGCCTTGCCTTACTCAGCCTATATCAGGGGTCGGCAGCCCCTGGCATACGTGCCACCATTGGCACGTGTGCCACGCCAGAGCGCGTCTCCCCGTTACCTGCAGAAGGAAGCCCCGCTCTCTTTAACTCCAAGCGACTTTCTGCCGCTTTCCTCCGTGGTGCAGTGCTAATCGTTTCACCACGGAGGAAAGCACTGCTGCCTCGCCGGCACTTCACAAATTGCAGTAGGCCTACCCGTAAGGAGCTGTACAGTTTTTGCGTGGCTGTGTCTTTAGTTGAAAGCCCAGTGGCGATCTGCTCATCTCTCATCGAAAATAATATGCTACACAGGGGCGGACTGGCCATATGTGTGTTCTGGAGAATCACAGAATGGACAGTCGTCATTATTATTATGACGTTTAAACCAATTATTTAAATTTGTTTAAACGGTATCATGTAAGTTGTGCTGACAGGTGAAAGAGGTCCACACACTGCTTCCCCGCAGCGAGGCTCCCCCCGCCCTCCTGTCAATAGTTCACGAGTGTCGATATTATCCACTGTGATTCTGACCGGCATTGTCAAGTCTAAGAAAAGGACACGCATGATGTCATAGTGATGTCACATGAGTTGTTTGTCTGTCTTTAGGCTTGAAGCCTTCAGGATTGTGAAGGATATGTTCGAGCGTGAGGATGTGGAAAGACTTAGCCATTTGTCAAGTACAGAGTGTGTAATGCACAGATGCTGTTAAGTGGCATCATGGGAACTGTGTAACCTGTGTATTGTATCTAGGCCCATTCTATGGACAGCCATATGAACAGGACATATGAACCTCTTCTGCTTCCATTTCCCCACGACTTTATGAAAGGATAAAACCAACTACAACTCTCTACAAACCAAACTGCACATTTGTTTTAAAGACTGGTGGTGTTCTGCTGTTTTCATGGCATGCAGGAGTACAACACTATGCAATAACTGAATTTTGAACAAAAAGGAACACTTTCAAAACGTTAATAACTTGTGTTAAAATCTCCCTTTCAACACTGTACCTGATTGAATTGGAAATGTTCTTGTGACATGTGGTTTCAGCTTTATCGGAATCACAGTATATGAGTTCACAGTGGGAGCCACATCTCTTTCAGTCTCCATCAGCAGATAGAGATGCAGCAGAGCTTAGAGAGCAGGAATCGCCTGCGCTGGGTTCAGTTTCCTGCAAGCAAAACTAAAACGAGCTTTAAGAACTTTGAAGAAGAACCAAGAACCAATACGTAACGCTTACGTCGGAGGGGGCGAGATTAACCTGAGCAATAACAGTTCATGGGGAGTACCGAGTACGGCAAATAAAAGTTGTAACAAGCAGTGCTGAGTAAAGTGACTAGAACGCGATCACACACTTATAAAAAAAAACACACTTTATAAAGTCAGGCAGCACTAACCAGTGATTCTATTTGTAACATACTTTGACCATCCGTTCGCTGTTATTGATCATTGTGAAGAGCAGGCAGACGTTTTCCTGTTGTTTTGTATTATAGCAGCTATCGGATGGAATCAATACATGGGCTACACAGGTTGTCCGACTATCATAATGAAAAATACGCCGGTAAAATGTGCCTGTAGAAAACGGCTTATGCCACAATAGGATAGTCTCACGGCATTTCGTGTTATAGTCACAAAATTAATATAATCTATTGATTCGTGTTCGCCAACACGATTTTTGCATTTCTTTCGTGTCACACAGAACGATTTTAAAAGCAATGTATTTCTATTGGTAGTATATTTCGTGCCTGCACCACGTCTTTTTGTCCGGTCGGGTCTTGGAAGACCAGAAGCTGTGTGGTTCATAAAAACATGTTCTTACTCAATATCTTACCCTAAGCCTAACCCTATCCCTTTTATATTAAATTGTATAATGTCTGAGTTTTTTGCCGTCCGCGAAGAAAAGAAATCGGGCTCAGAGCCTCAGAATACTGAAATCTGTATTTATGTATCTAATTTGTTATTATTTGGTGCAGGCACGAAACATACTACCAATAGAAATACATTGCTTCTAAAATCGTTACCCCATTCAAAGTGAATGGACAGAAGCGTTGAAGTAACGCACGCCGCCGTGTGGATGGGCCGTTATGGGGATGGGGGATATTTATCAGCTGCTTGATTGCCAGTCAGACAGTGAATACATTCCAGCGGACCCTGTCGTGAGTTAACGGTAGACTAAACTCTGCCGTGAGTTAACGGGAGACTAAACTCTGCCGTGAGTTAACGGTAGACTAAACTCCGGTGGACGAGCAGCACTGCAGCGGTCGGTAAATGCCGCTGAACCACATTCATAAACAATGAACCACGGCACTCTGGAGAAAAGTACAAGGGTTGAGAAGTAGTTCTTTAATTTAATCAGGCTTCGTATAAGTAAAAGCAACACGATCATCGACCCGACGCAGTCCCCCATTGTTTTTGTTGTGAGCGGCGTTGGGGAGAAAATCAGCAACGTAAACGGTGATGTCATGACGCAGCACCAGTCGGGCTGTGAGCAGTGCAAACACAAGTGGTGCTACAGAGAAGAACCAGTTAAGCACAAGAAAAGCACAATAACGGATCTTGAACCGGAACCGGTTTGGTGGAAAAGGGGCTAATACTTTCACATCTTGTCGTTAGTCATGCAATAATCTCGAATTATAAATTATTACTTTTGCTTAATTATGAAGGTAGCCCAGTTAGTTTGAGGATATTTTGCCCACCGCTACTTTGCTACCACTGTATTTACGTTGATTAGAACATTGGTTTTGCCCACTAGTGTTCTGCGGGCGAACACTTGTTAACACACCGATTACTCCTGTGGCTAACGTTAGCTAAGTTACCTTATGATCCTACTCATCCTAGGTTGTCTATTAGCATTATTTAGCTTACTTGTTCACAAACGCTAGTATTAAATGCCACGCATAATACATCAATACACACCAGTTAAGAAGCAACAATTCATAGCTTAAACATACTTAATCATGAACACCAATATACTTCTACTTGAGGCGATAGATCCTTTCAAACAGTTATTTTCAACTAGAAAATGCATTTCCAGCAAAAAATGCGTGTGAATGCTGTAAGCTGCGCAAATGTGTTGCTGAACTTAGCTAAAAATGTAGAAAAAGCTTGGTCGACTTTTTGTCACTCAGATCACTATTGGGCCCGAATGGTCTAATGAAGGCATTTAGGCAAGCCAGACTAATTTTGCTACTGAAATCTTTTGAAATTATTTGAATAGAGTGTATATTTTTGGGATTGACAGTTTTAAAATATTTTTTCAGGAGATTTTTAAGACTCTCTACACTCTAGCTCTGAAGAGTCTGTCCCATAGACACCCATTATAAAATCGAAAACGGCCTAAACATTTACCAAAACATAAACTGTGATAAGTCAAAAACTGTAAAATATATTAAAAACTGAACTGAATACAAGTTTAATAGCTGCATGTGTTGCGACTGTTTTAAAGTTGGAATGAAGTCTCTAGCTGTATGTGGAAGGAGTAGCATTTTTCACAAGGTGTAGGTAAAAGAGGATTTGAAGGGTTCTCCCATTGAGTTAGATGTTACAAAAAGAGTTGGAAAAGTTTTGAAAAAATGTAAAGGTTCCCATCATGTGCTGAAAAGGCTGAATATTTTTGATATTTGAATGGTTTCTGTAGCTGAAGTTATTCGACGGCAAAAAATGGGGTGAAAGAAGAAGATGAAGCGGAAGAATAAAGAAACAGAAGAACTATAGTGGAATGCTGTTGAACAGCATTCGCACTAATAACGTCAACTTCATTTAAAGATAATACTTGATAGCAGAACAACCAAATTAGCATACATAAACTTTAGACAGACTTAGCAGCGCTAGCTAATGTTAGCTTATATTAGCTACAACACAATTAAACCTACCGAACAGGTTTCAAAATATCCTCCAACTAACTGAGCTACCTTCATAATTAAGCAAAAGTAATGATTTATAAATTGAGATTATTGCATGACTAACGACAAGATGTGTAGTAGCGGGAGCGCCACTTCCAGATGCCATGTTGTTGGAGATGAACTCTGAACTGTCACCCCTCCCGGACTCTGTCACACCCCCAGACTCTGCAAACCGCTTAGATCAGGGGTCGGCAACAGGCGGACCGCGGTCCGGATCCGGACCCAGACGCCGACCTATACGGACCCGGAACTATAATCAATACATTAATAGGGGATTTCAATTTTGACGGGGCGATTCTATTTTAACCGCTGCCGATAGGGGGCGAAAGAGATGAGTGAGCGATACAGGGAGAGAAACACAGAAGAAGAGACGAGAGAGCGGCAGAGAGAAGCGGAGAGGAAAGTGAGTGAAGAGAATAATTAGCGATACAGGGAGAGAAGCGGAGAGGAGAGTGAACATGCGTGTTAGCGGCAGACAGGGAGAGACAAATAATTACACATGGCGCTCTCCAAGAAGAGGAAAGTGGACAGTGAGAACAGAGCTTTTAACCCTGAGTGGACGGACTCATTCATGTTCATCCTGCCCACTGGGAGCACAGAACCAGTGTGTCTCATTTGTTCAGAGACCGTGGCGCTCATTAAAAGTGCCAAAACGCCACTATGAGACAAAACACAAAGTGTTTGACCAAACATTCCCTCTCAAGTCAGAACTGAGGTCACACAAAATAAGCACTCTCAGAGCCCAATATGATCAGTCCACCAGGATCAAAATTAAAACTAAATATCGTTCCAGGGCAGGCTAACCGAGGCTAACCAATGAGCACCTGCATGTGTATGAGAATGGCCCTGACACCATTTCAGCCCAGATTTAAACTCCTGGCAGGACAAGCTCAAGCTCAATTCTCGCACTGAATACAAAAAAGTGAGTGAGGGACTGCAATATAAGAGGGAAAGAAAGAGAAACTTTAAAACTGTTCAATTGTTATGATGTGTAAAGACTGATATGTTCTATAATCGGCTGAAACTGTTAAGTCATGATGTGAAACGGTTAACAAAGAAAAAGGGAAACTCAAGCTGCTGCTACACTTTATTTTATTTATCTAAAATTAAGCAATTTTAAGATGCACATATTTTCAAAAGCTATTTTATTTATTTTCTCCTATTTAATTTTTAAATGCAGCCAGAGAGGAACATTACACATATCCACAGTATTTACTGTGTATCTGTATAGTTCAATGTTAATTGACAATAAATATTGTTGTTTTTGAATTGTACTTTCTTTATTTGATTGGCAGTCAGTTGTTGATGACATGCAGACGTTGATAAAGCTACAGCTACTTCATATATATATCACACTAATTCATAAAGCAAGTTAGACATTTTGATGTTCCGGACCTTTGCATGTGGAGATTTTCTCTAACTGGACCTCGTTGAATTTTAGTTGAATACCCCTGGCTTAGATGTTACTCTACGTTGCAAACGCATTAGGCACACCCTCGTGGGGACACACGCATGTGATTGGCTTAACCGGTTAAACCCCATGCCCCCAAAACACAACAATATTCACAAAACTGTGTCTCAGGGCTTCTTAACATTTAACAACCTATTAATGTGTCATACCCACTTAACGGGAAGAAACTCAGCTAACTGACTATATGAACCATTTGTACCGAAACAAAACACAACTCTAACGCCAAGCGTCTGAATTAGCACTAACTGAAAGAGTGCTAACGCACTTAGCACATAACTCAAGGTAGAAATATTTTATACTTCATCGGATCTGCACAAACAAGATATAATATGAAAGCTGAGATTCCACAGATTCCAATGGTATAAGTTTCATCACTCCACGAAGAAAACCTGCGGCAGCGAAGGCAAAACCAGACAACACACAACTTAGCTTTACAGAGCCAAAACGGCAAATACGTCTTACCTTTGCTGTTTTCTGATCAAAAGTTGTGTTCAATGGCATTAAAACGCATAAAAACGCTGATGAAGGTTAATCCAATGTCTCTGTGTCACTTTGAAATGATTACTGATAATCCATCATAACATTTTTGTCAAAAACTGAGTTTTCATATAGAGTGTATGAGAGCTATAACCCAGCTTCCGGTTTTGGGCATGCTGGCTGCGCATCACTCTCATTCACCAATGGTAATGTTTAGATGGATTTAGGAACTTCCCCTCGATTCTATTGGCTCTAACGGTTCAAAGTGGTGTCAATCACCAAAATCGACCGATGGGTTCCAGAGATATGGCAAATACACCCAAATGACCCCAAAAGTGTTTGTTTTTTTCTAAATCTCTCTAAAAAGGTCAAATGTCACTTGTTTTGCATCAATCTTGATACAGGGTACTTATTATATGTTATAGTTTGGATTCCTAAAGCTTTTTGTCTACTATCCCATCATTCAAGGGTGGTTTTCACTATAAGTAATGGACGGAAACTATAATTTACATTTTTTTACTATGTTCAATCTGAATTTACTTTAAAATAAAAACATCTATATTGATTCTGACTTTTCTACATCCAACTCACAGGTTTATCATTGCTTTGAGAAAAAAGATGATTAATTTTCCCCTTTTAGAAGTGAAGATATAGTCATTTGTTCTGGGAATGTCATTTTCGAGCCCGAGACCTGAAAAACAGGCTTAACAGGTTAAAATGAAGCAGACATCTGATTGGCCGAAGACACTCGCCTCTTAAAAAAATGTATGTGTGAATCTAGTGGCGTCAGGGGAGTCTCAAAAATCTACACTCAAATGCTGAGAGTTTCACACACAGAAAGCGTTTTTATATAAATGTAACAACACCCAAATATGTTTTTGGTGTAACTATTTGTGTGTGGATCAGAAATATATTTGTGAAACTTTTACATTTATAAAATGATAAGTTTTTGTGTGTTTAGTTATATATAAATCCGGAATTACATTTGTGTTCATTTATTTATTTTTGAGAATGATCTGACCCCAATCCAAGGTCACCGCTGGTCATCTCTACCAGCGACTCCCAGGCAGAGGAAGTTGTGTTCATGTGCATTGGTGGAGACTTTGAGATCTTAATGACCTGACTTAATGACAAATAACTAGTTTTTCTTTATCTCCTGCATTTTTCCACTCTGCCTTTACCATAATGAAGAAACATGTTGGACATTCTTGTGCCATGGTTGACAGTGGTGTGGGACCAAATTTCCTCCTCATTATATCAGAGAAACTGAACAGTTTAATAAACATGATTGAGATGCTCTTAATTTGTATTTGTTCAAGTTTGTAATTAAAGAGCAACTTGCAGGTTTTTTTTTTTACTAGATTTATGCTTAACCTTGCCTGAAAATTACAATTAAAAAAGTTAATGCAGGATTTGATATGTTTTACAAGACATAAGGGCAATAATTCAGTGGGGAAAGGAGCCGTTTTGAGCTCTGCTACTAAAAACTGCTTTTTTTTAACGTCATACGTCAAACGCGTCATATTACGTCACATGGGGGAGCAACTTTCTCGGACTCCTTCTCTGCCCAGTCCGCGGTGGTAGTTTGTAGTTGGTTTGAGCGGTTGTGATTTAGTGAGCTGGTATTTTTTCGGTAATTTTACATTGCATTTCACCATTTGTAATCATGGTGAGCTGGAGTTTGTGCAGGTTGCACAAACTCGATCCTGTCAGGACATCGAGTCCACAGTTTCCCTAACAGGAAAAGGACCTGAGCTAGCTTTCGTTCCTGGGTGCGTTGTGCGAGGCGCATCCACCTCCCTGCAGCACATACTCTCCACAGCTGAGGCCTATCAAACAAAACGTTTATCAGGAAACCGTATTACATCTCTCTCCCCCCCTTCGTTCCTCTCTCTCTCCCCCCCTTCGTTCTCTCTCTCTCTCTCCTCTCTCTCTCCCCTCCGGTACGCAGCACCGTAAGACGTAGTGTGGAGTTGCATTAGGTAACGCTGTGGTGGCTGTACTCCTCCAGCCGTCTCCTTTGTGTTTGTTTGTTTTCCCCTGTCTGGGTTGTTTGTGTGGGCGTGGTGGCTGTCACTCCTGGCTCCCGGCTCAACCTCCACTCACCTGCTGCAATCAGCTGTGCACCCTCCCCGACTACACACCTGCTTTCCATCAAGCCATTTACAATGGCATATCAACGGAGGCTCCACAACCTTTCTCCGCCAGATCGTCCTGCCAGTAACGTTACTATATTATCAATACTACTTTAGTTATAGCCTGATATATGATAGCTAACTTTACAATGTTGTGATGTGACCGACGTTAGCTAACATTAACTGTAGCTAACGCCGGTCACTCACCAAGACAGCTGCCCTGTTCTCCACTGGTTCTCCTCACACCACAGCTCCATTTCTCGCCGATGGCCATTATTTCTTCTAATACTTGGCTGCTCCTGGTCTCTTGGACGCCTAGCAGGCTCATAATTATATGGTTGTGGTCCGTCATATGCATTCAAATATTTATTTTTAATCTCTTCTGTGTCAAAACTAGCATTGTGATCCATGTTTATTACTACGTTAGACCGGCCGCTCTCCCCCATGTGACGTCACACGTGGGAGGTCACGTGGGGAGGCTTTTTTTATGCGGAAGTAAAAATATCTTACAAAAACGACGCCAGATGTCACTGTAGTGTATATTTATGTATATTTTTTGGAAAATCTAGTGTATACATCATTTTCCTACACATTTATTCACTGGTGTCTCTAACCTGCAAGTTGCTCTTTAAATTGTATTCCTCGGAAATGTCCTTTTGATTTGGGAGAAAATGGAACGCAGCTTCAGAGATTGAGCGATGAGGTGTGGCACGTGGCCGACCGGCAGACCACAGTCACACAAAATCTCACATTTTTAGCTGTGGAATGTTGTGTTTAAATACAATCTGGCAATGCACTGGGGATCTGTGGAGGAAAAGGGAAAATTGTCAAATAATGTGTTTATCAGGAGAATCTTTAATCTGTTTCAATCTACAGCTGCAATGCAGAAGAGCTAACATGACAGTATGAGCCAGACTGCAGTTATGGACAGATAATGAGAATAAAAGCCATCCATTCTCAAATGTGAAATAAAAAGTATACCAACAACACCTCAACCGATACCATCTGGATATGACTTTGGAACATTTGAAGATTCTATATTTCAAAGGACTGAATTTATACTCTTTTTGTTCCCTTTGAACTTCAGAAGATTAAAGATTTCTGTAAAGCTTTATTATCAATCTACTTGTCACATTTCTATCTGACTCAACTGAAAGATTTTTCCATTCATATTTTTCACAGTCAAGTCACAGTTAAAGGCTGTTTTTCTATGCTCTAGAATGGAGTTCCCTAAAATAAAAATACTAAATAATTGTAATAAACTTGTTAGCACAGAGTAGCAAATTCCTCTCTAAGCTTTCAGATTCAAGTCACATGCACTGCAGAATCGTGTTGTGTACAACATACTGTATGTCCACAGCACAACTGAAGAAATGTGACTGTTGGCATACATCCAGATGTGATGCCCCCCACACACACACACACATACACACACACACACACCCCTTCCGTTGCTGTCAGAGCCGGCGCCTGGCCTGATCCAACAGGAGGTTGGAGTGAGCAGCTCTGCATCTCTGACCACATGAGAGTGACACATGGAAGGAAGGCTCCCAGGGTGCTGCTGGTGGCAGGAGCCGGTGAACTCTGGCTGAACCTCAACCTTGGACTACCTCCAACGGGTCAGGCCTGAGGAGACACACTCACAGAACACACACACTGAAATAATGAATGTCCAAAAATAATGACTGGTAGTAGTAGTGAGAGGCGAAGATGGCAGTGGCAGCGGTCTATCTGTGCATGGTTGTTCTGAATCTCGGACCTCTTTTTGGCTACACCACTCATCTTGCCCCCTTGGTAAAACAACACGCGGGGGATACATCATTATTTGCACCAGCAACATGGCTGAATATCAAGCACTTCGGCCACGGTCGGCATGTAATCTACAGTACATTCATTTGGCACTCCTGGCAGACTCTCTCCAACACAAAAAAGGGACACAAACGAAAAAAGGAGAATATTGGGCTATTGGCTCTGCTGTGTCTCTTGCTCTCGGGAGATATCCATCTCCACACCGTCGGAGGACTGGGGACCCGCACCAAAGGCTAAAGGCATAGCAGCGGAGATCCACGCATCGCCGGCTGGCATCAGGCGAGGCAAGCTAGCTGAACAGCTAGCTCTGCCGGAGGACTGTGGGTCCGCGCCGATGGCTAGCAGCCTAGCAACAGAGAACCACAAACCAACAGCTAGCTCTGTCTGCTCCACTGTCAACAACTGCACCGAGGTAAAGCCTAGAAATCCGGTATTTAAAAAACACCGTTACACAAAGATGTTTCAAACAGTGAATCAAGCTAAAATAGTGTGGGATCCTCGGTGCAAGCCGAAGGGACTATTCAGTGGACATTTACATTTCCGCAGCATTTGCAACAAACATGAACAGCTAGAACATCTCCTCCTTGAGTCCAATATTGACTGTTTGGGAATATCTGAATCTTGGCTAAAACAGTCGTCCCCATCCACTCTTGTATCTATGTCAGGATATAATGTGTTTAGGAAGGACAGACTGAAGGGAAAAGGAGGGGTGTGTTGCTTTATGTGAGGAATATCATTACCTGTAGGGAGATTGCTCTTCCAGCTAATATTGAGTTTGATTGTGTTGGTGTGGAAATCACACTATCTGAGGAAATGTCCCTCACCATGATTTGCCTGTATCGACAACCCACCGCTAAGGTGGATTTCTATGATCAGGTAAAACTCATGCTGAATTCCTGTGACTCCAAAAAAGAGCTAATCATTCTAGGAGACTCTAAAATAAACTGGAATGACAAACAAAATAGAAAGAGCTTAAAACGGATCACGGATAATCACAACTTAATACAGCTAATGGATCAACCGACTAGAATAACCAAAACATCTAAGACTATGATATATTTATTATTTACCAACAAAGCTGACAGAATAGTTACAAAAAAAGGTTCATGGCCACACCTAAAACCCCTGCCTTGGGTTCTCGCTTCATCCCCGAAAATCTGCAACAACGTTTTATGGATGCAGTGAAAATGATTGATTGGGGGGACACTCTGTCCTCTGAAGATATTGGTGAAAACAGTGATCTGTTTATATCTAAAATTATTGATAAAATGTCTTCCTTCTCAAGGAGAGGGTGCCAGGAAGGAACATCATCTTCCCTGGCTGAATCTACAATGCAGGAATCTAATGCAATCTGGAGACCAACTATTAAAGCAGAGCTTGAAATCCGGACTATCCACTGATAGACAGAAATTCACTCATGCTCGTAACAAGGTAACACAAACAATAAGACAGGCCAAAGCGAACTTCTTCATCAACATAATTGAAGGTGCGAAAGGTAACAGTAAAAACGTTTGGCAAATCCTAAATAAACTATTAGGTAAACAAACCAAACAGGAAAATAATGTACTAGAATTAAAAATCAATGATGCCCTGATAAAAGACCCTGCAGTGTTGGCCAGCTCTCTAAATGAATATTTCTTAAATAGTGATTTGGACATTACAAAGCTCTTCCCGCTATCTGAGGTCTCACCTAGCCCGACTGTGGATACACATCCAGTTTTTGACCTAGAGGAAATCACAGAGGTGGAGGTAAAAAATATAATCTCAGGGTTAAGAGGTTCTAAGGCTAGGCACACCAACTTTATAAAGACACATATCGACGGTCTAATAAAACCAATTACTATGCTAGTGAATCAATCTATCAGCACGAGTGAAGTTCCATCATCCTGGAAGGTGGCCACGGTGACACCGATCTTTAAATCTGGGGATAAGGCAATGATGTCCAATTATAGACCAATCAGCATCCTCCCCTGTGTCTCTAATGCCCTAGCCACACTGAGACGAAACGGGTCGTATCCGCTACAGTTCTCTATCATATAGACGGTTCGGCCACACGAGGCCGCAGATAAACGCAGATAACGATAACGGGTCCCAAGTTGGGTAGATCTGCGGACCCAATGCTCTGGGGGGGCAAACAGCTCCGTGATTACGCCCTATACGATAATTTCCTGATAACGAAAATACTGACGGGATGTCAGGAGAGGGTCAGTGTATGTTTTGGTCATTGGATTTTCTTTTCACAAATGGATATTCAAAAACAAAAAACGACTGGATATTTGATTTTCGTTTTAAAATTGAAAAAACAAAATTGAAATACAAGGCGTTTTTCTTTATCATGGTCAAAAAGGGATTTACTAAACTTAAAAAACGGGATGATTTTCATTTTCTACTTCTCAAAACAAAAAATAAAATCACTAGAAAACAGAAACAAAAAAAAAACTACCGTTTTTTCATATTCTGCTCCCGGAAGTTACCTTACAAAATAAGAGCGCAGATGAGGACGGTCAATCCGTGCATCTACGGTCCATTTGTTTTCACAACGAAAACAGCCAAGACACATATTGAGCCCAGAAAATAAAATGTTATTAAGGGCTGTAAATATAATAAGCCTATGTCTAAAATGGACAACATTGTTTGGAGATTTCAACTATACAGCGATTCTGCACTGCGGTCAACTCAGCCGTCTCTCGAGTTAGTTATTATTTTTTCTGCCATTAGTTCTTTGTGAGATTGACACTGTTGGACTCAGTAGGCTAGTAGTGAAACTACTCTCACAAGTACTATGAAGTACTTACTGTGTACTTTTTGAGTAATCCTCTGTCAATGTCCCCTCCTGAGAACAAGAATGCATGTTTCTCTGCTATTTTGAATCAGCGTTAAAACACCTTTCTTCATGAGACTGATATTGTTGGACAGAGTATTTTAAGAGGATATGGTAGACATAATATCAGCAATACTTCCAGTCAGTACTCCGGCAGCAGCATGTTTACCCCTTTGAAAGTCTTGCCGCTATTTAAATTGACTTTGATTGAAGTTAATAACAATATTGATATTATATAGATATATAGATATAGCATATCATTGATGCAGTCTTTCTGAACACTTTTAAAATAAAATACTGCAAATGAAGAATATTTGTAATGTTCTGCACAGATAGTGCCCGAACTTGAATTTGAAAACACGTGGCAACTTTATTAATACAGCAGATGAAAAGATTTGTGGAAGGATAAATTCTTCATGGGCTTCAATGACTCTCTAGATAAAGGGTGTTTTATGGTTGCTTGTATAATCCTCAGATAGTGGTTTGTTTAAATAACTAGTGACATTTTAATAAATATTGCAAAAAAGGGCTCCAAAAAAGGCATATAACCTGGCCGGCTTAGCCAGTGTGTATTTTTTCAAGCACCACAAGATTCAGAGTTTATAAAGTACAATTCTGGGCCATTTATTGTGTAATTTCTCCACATACAGTAAAAATGCCTGTTTTGAAGCCTTAAAATGGTGCAGGAAAATGACTTTACATTGTATTATACTTAAAGACAGGACTATTCAGTTAAGAGAAGAGAAAAAAGGAAAGAAAACTGTTATAATGGGTGATGTAACATTAATGACAGACATAATATGAGGTCCTTGGCACTCAGACTCTAGATTTTGTGATCATGGGGCATCACCCTTACAGCATCAGGACAATATCATATGGAGTCAGACACTGGAAGTGTGCTGGAGGCATTGACTGGGACTGATGGAAGGATGAGGCTGATGAGACTGAAGAATCTGCGAGGTACGAACTAGCAGCAGAGGAATCATTATATATTAAAAGACAGCAGCATCATAAGAGGGCAACCATGTGACAGAGTGTGTTACTTTGCCGAAGGATATTTGTGACCAGCTATCCAGGCCAGTCTCTAAAGACTTTCCAAGGTGTAAAAATGCTGCTGCCGGAGTACTGACTGGAAGTATTGCTGATATCATGTCTACCATCCTCTTAAAATACTCTGTCCAACAATATCAGTCTCAGGAAGAAAGGTTTTTTAACGCTTATTCAAAGAAAAACATGCATTCTTGTACTCAGGAGGGGACATTGACAGAGGATTACTGGAAAAGTACACAATAAGTACTTCATAGTACTTGTGGGGGTAGTTTCAGTAGTACTGAGTCCAACAGGATCAATCTCACGAAGAACTAATGGCAACAAAAAATAATTCCCTCATCAAACTTAGCAGAAGTGGCTTGATCTTGTTCTCAGCGGGGGACTTTGACAGAGTATTTCTCAAAGTACACAGTAAAATTACTTCAATGTATTGTTAGTAGTAGGCTTACTAATACAAAGTCAAACAGTATCAATTTCATTAAGAACTAATGGTAAAATTATCTTTTTATCACTCATCAAAGATAGCAGATAAACATGCATTATGTACTATGGAGGGGACTTTGACAGAGGATTACTCAAAAAGTACACAGTAAAAGTAGCCTACTTCATTTAATTTCTGGTAGCAGTCAAATTAGTACCGAGTCCAACAGTGTCAGTTTTATTAAGAAATTGTGGACACAAATATTTGTATCACTCATTGAATATAGCAGGGAAAAAAATGAAGAGCAGCTGATTTGAAAAAACAAACTCGAGAGACGGCTGAGGTGACCAGGTGCCAGAAAGCCACAAGTGGGACAGAGCTCTGTCCCATTTGTGGCACAAACATACTCTAGAGTTTTTTTACCTCAAGTTCTTAATAAAACTGACACTGTTGGACTCGGTACTAGTTTGACTGCTACCAGAAATGAAATAAAGTACTTTTACTGTGTACTTTTTGAGTAATCCTCTGTCAGAGTCCCCTCCATAGTAGCCTACATAATGCATGTTTATCTGCTATCTTTGATGAGTGATAAAAAGACAATTTTACCATTAGTTCTTAATGAAATTGATCAGTGGCGAGCCGTGACTTTTATACCTAGGCCCTCTGACCCCCCCCTTCCCTCGAAAAAAAAGAAAAAAAGAAGAGTTATTACGTCACAGCGTATACTTCAGAATATCAGAACAGCGGCCCGGGGTGCAAAACGCATCAATGACAGCGACCCTCTCACACAGAACAACACCATTTATATAAACACCTATCATGACAGGGCACCCACAGCCAAGTAACAATTCAAAATGAATGAAGTCGGCACGGCGGCCCATTGAAAATGACTCAGGCCTACCTTTGATGATCAAATCACTTAAACACAAAGTCCATCCTCCTGTCCTTTTGGATGAAGCACTTGATGGTGGGTCATGCAGCTGATCCTTTGCCACTCCAGTTTATCATTGTAACTCAATCTTGAAAATCACTCGGTTAATAATTTCGCAACGATGTCATCACTATCACTGACATGAGCCATCATGAACGAACTTATGCTAATCAGAAATCTATCGATCATAAATCTATCGATCATAAATCTATCGATTAGATTTATGATTCAAAATTATAAAAGTAGGGTAGACATGTGGATATTATCCGGCTGAACAAAACGTGCTTTTATCTAACAGGTTCGTTTTCCACAGACCTTATTTCGAGCTATTTTCCAAAACCCTATGGAGAAATCCCATTGCTTTTTGTGGAGGGAACCCGAGTCCAGCTTACTTCCGGGTTTTAGGACGCGTCACTGCACCACTATAACACACATGCATAAACATCACAGCGGGCGGAACTTGTCATAAAGTCCGCGAAAATAAAGCCCACCCATTTAGAGGGAAGATATGATTGGTCAATTGTACTGTCATTTGATATTACTGTTACTATAGCGGGCCCTCTGTGAATGTACAGAGGGAATTGGAAATGTTATTTTAAATACAATTAAATCAAGTTATTTTGGTAAAACTAATGAAAAATATTTTTAAAAAAATATTTAAAAGAAAAATGTTTCTTTTTTTAATGTTTTCAAATATGATTTTTTAGAATATCTTAGGCCCTCATAGAGGGCCTAGAGGGCCCTGACGGCTCGCCACTGAAATTGATACTGTTTGACTTTGTATTAGTTAGCCTACTACTAACAATACATTGAGGTAATTTTACTCTGTACCTTTAGAGAAATCCTCTGTCAAAGTCCCCTGCTGAGAACAAAATCAAGCCACTTCTGCTCTAGAGTATGTTTGTCTGGGACAATGTGAGACATGTAAATGCAATGTCGACACGTGAACTGTCAACGTTGTGGAAATTATCTGGCATTATAATATCAGCGCGGCCGCAGTCAGATCAAAATGCTCTGAATGCACTTTGAATAGACCTACAGCCAATCAGAGCAACGAAACGTTGAGTCTGCGTCACGCATTACTGATTGAGATCGATCGGAACCGCCATTCAGTATCCCCATTGGATCTTCAACGTGTAGCCTACTATCATACGTCACGTTCAGTGATCCCTTTTTATTTACTACAAGACAAATGTGCCGTTTTATTTCATACAGTTCCATTTTCATTGAGACAGGGAAATAATCTAAACCTCACGCGTGGCGTTTCACTGTCAAGGGGGGCGATATAGCGTGTATGTAATTACATTGCAAATACTGATTTGAGCCCCACCACTGTATGGGTAAGCCCTACCATAGATTACCCAACAAAAATACTCTGGCGCCGCCACTGAATATGCGGGACATCGTCTCAATTTGCGGGACGCACCAAAAGTCGTGAAAATGCTGCAATACCACACAAAGCGGGACATCTGGTCACCCAGACGGCTGAGTTGACCGCAGTGCAGAATCGCTGTATAGTTGAAATATCCTATCAATGTTGTCCATTTTAGACATAGGCTTATTATATTTACAGCCCTTAATAACATTCATTTTCTGGGCTCAATATGTGTCTTGGCTGTTTTCGTTGTGAAAACAAATGGACCGTAGATACACGGATTGACCGTCCTCATCTGCGCTCTTATTTTGTAAGGTAACTTCCGGGAGCAGAATATGAAAAAAACGGTAGTTTTTTTGTTTCTGTTTTCTATTGATTTTATTTTTTGTTTTGAGAAGTAGAAAATGAAAATCATCCCGTTTTTTAAGTTTAGTAAATCCCTTTTTGACCATGATAAAGAAAGACGCCTTGTATTTCAATTTTAAAACGAAAATTAAATATCCAGTCGTTTTTTGTTTTTGAATATCCATTTGTGAAAAGAAAATCCAATGACCAAAACATCAGTGGCGGTTCTAGACCAATTTGACTGGGGGGGGCCAGGCTGGGGCCAGTTATTTTCTGAGGGGGGCACATTAATAAATGCAGAACGAAAAAGACAAAGACAGTATGAAGTAATTGCGCATAAGAAAACAACGCAATACAGTTATTGGTATTTGTTTCAGTACACATTTATTTCAGATAGATCTTATAGTTACAGTTTTTAGTTTCAGTAACAGAAGCATTCCAATGACAGTATTTGTTTCAGCAACTTTGTTACAATTTAACATTCAATAACACAAAATAAAACACATTACTGTTAGCTTCAGCTTAAGTTATAGTACAATTTTTGCACTAACACCATATCATATTTATATCAAAATAAAGGCAATGAACAGTTACATCTCTACTTTACATAAGGGTGTCTGCATCCGAGGCTGTAGTTTCCTTCCCAAAATGTCACATTACAGCAACAAAATCCTGTGGTTTTTGTGATTTTTGGCAAACCGATCAACAAGTTTATGCAACAAGAGTACCAGAAAATATACATTTTTAAATCCACAGAAAAGGATTTAATGTAAAAGTCTACAAATCTTAAATATTGACTTTAAATGAAATACATAAATATAGATAGAAAACATAGATTTCAGATGTATTATTTCCCATAAGCACAGACAAGTAGGCTATTTAACAAACATGAAGACTGAATACAGAATGCACACCTGTTCTGCACGCGCACTAATCAGTTTTGTCTATTCCGTCACATTTCTAATAAACGTAAAACAGTGATATCTGGAAAACACACAGATAGAGAGAGAGAGAGATAGATAGATATATATATATATATATATATATATATATATATATATATATATCATCGGGGCCTCTGCCCCTGGCAGAGGCCCCGATGAGGCTGCAAAACTCCCTCCAGAAACGGGAGACAAACTGAGGGCCCCGGTCCGACACGATGTCCCTGGGAAAGCCGTGGAGACGAAAAACCTGGTGCAACAAAACTTCAGCCGTTTCTTTGGCCGATGGCAGTTTAGGCAAAGCAATAAAATGTGTCATTTTAGAGAATCTATCCACCACCGTGAGGACGGTGGTGTTACCTTTGGATTCTGGCAGTCCGGTGACAAAGTCCACTGAGATGTCGGGCCAGGGTCGACTGGGGATAGGCAGCGGTTTGAGCAGACCCATCTGGGGCCTGGAAGAGGTTTTATTTCTGGCGCAGATGGTGCAGGCGGCCACATACTCCTTGACATCCCTTTCCATAGATGTCCACCAGAACCGTTGCTTGATGCAGTACACAGTTTTTTTAACGCCTGGATGGCAGGTGAGCAGCGAGGTGTGAGCCCATTGAATGACCTTAGGACGCACAGATACAGGAACAAACAACCTATTTGGGGGGCAACCCCTAGGTGTCGGGCTCTCACCGTTAGCTCTTTTCACCTCTGTTTCTATTGGCCAAGTTACCGCTCCAACCACAAAGTTCAGTGGAAGAATGGACTTTGGTTCCTTGGCCGAGGGTTCAGGATCAAAAACACGAGAAAGTGCATCCGACTTGGCATTTTGTGAACCGGGTCTAAATGACAAGGAAAAGTTAAAACGGGTGAAGAACAAAGCCCTTCTTGCCTGACGTGAGTTCAGTCTTTTAGCTTTTCGGATGTACTCAAGGTTTTTATGATCCGTCCAAACTATGAATGGTTGCTCTGACCCCTCCAGCCAATGTCTCCATTCCTCAAGCGCTATTTTAACTGCCAAAAGTTCTCTGTTGCCTACGTCATAGTTGCGTTCAGCAGGTGTTAACTTACGTGACAGAAATGCACATGGGTGAAGTTTGCTGTCCTTGGCTGATTTTTGTGACAACACAGCCCCAACTCCATCATTGGAGGCATCCACCTCCACCACGAACTGTCGTTGTGGATCAGGAATGATGAGAATAGGAGCAGAGGTAAACAGTCTTTTCAATTCCTGGAAAGCTTTGTCGGCCTGTGGAGTCCACAAAAACTGAACATGGGTTGAGGTGAGTGCGTGGAGAGGTGCAGCTATGGAGCTAAAATTCCTTATGAAGCGTCTGTAGAAGTTAGCAAAATCAAGAAATTGCTGTACCTTTTTCCTGTTGGTGGGTGTGGGCCAATTTGCGACAGCACTGACCTTGCTTGGATCCATCTTGACCTGGTCCGGAGCAATGATGAAGCCCAGGAATGAGACAGAGGTTTTGTGAAAATCACATTTCTCAGCCTTCACAAATAGCTGGTTTTCCAGAAGGCGTTGGAGGACCTGGCGGACATGCTCAACATGGGACTCTTCATCAGGAGAGAAAATCAATATGTCATCCAATATGTCCTAAACTCTATGGCATAATCAGACACTCTTTGATTTCTTTGCTTAAGTTGAACTAGAGCTTTA
Organism: Dissostichus eleginoides; assembly: GCA_031216635.1. NCBI lineage: Eukaryota > Metazoa > Chordata > Actinopteri > Perciformes > Nototheniidae > Dissostichus > Dissostichus eleginoides. The sequence goes on along the minus strand of CM062274.1, from coordinate 380,419 downwards.
GCCGCTTCTCTCCCTGGTGCTGTACGATCACAAATCTTTTTCAGGGAATCAGTAAACAGTCTGAGTGTTCTGCAAAGGGGGGAGTCTCTGGCCCACTCTGCTGTAGCCCAGGCTGCTGCTCTACCAGTCAGGTGTGTTATCATGAACGCTATCCTAGACTGGTCTGTTGGAAAGGCAGAAGGCTGATGTTGATAATGCAGGTCGCATTGGACTAAAAAAGGGCGGCAGTCACCTGAGTCACCGGAGAATTTCTCTGGGGATGCGAGACGAGAGCATGAAGAAGGAGTAGTTTCTTGGACCACACGAGCCACAGGATTCACAGCCTCAGGCAGGGGCGCAGCAGCGGAAGAGGTTTGAGATCCAGCTTCCAGGTGAGCAAGGATACGGACAAGCTGATCTGCCATGTGGTTGACTTGGCTGTTCACGGATGTTTGGAAGCTGTCTTGACGACCACTCAATTCTCTCACTCCCTGGTCAATTGATTTCAGCTGATCGTCATGTTGAGACAAAAGCGTGCCTTGGGAGCGCAGAGCTGCTCTGAGCCTGTCTAGGTCGGCTGGGTCCATACTTTGGTCAGTTCGTACTGTTAAGACTGCCACCAGGCTCAGGACCCAAACGCACGACACCAGAAACAGGTCAGGTTTAACAAAGTATTTAATTAAAGGCAAAACACAAAACGCTCACTTGGAGGATCTTAACAAAGAAACAAAAAGAGTCTATCAAAATTCTTAGTGCGATCCAGGAATGACTGGCAGGCTCGGTGAGACAAGACGAACTGACACAGGACAAAGGGAGACGCAGACTATATATACACACTGGGTAAGGGGACACAGGTGGCAACAATTAAGGGAGGGGCTGACAATCACACTGGAGGGAAAACACACAAGGGCAGGAAGGATTCTGAAACGAGAGGGAAAGGTTACTACAAAATAGAACAGGAAATCACAAGACAGAGCAAAAGGCAAAAGACAAAAGACTGAACTAAATAAATTAACTTAACATAAATGGCTAGACACCACAAAATCCACCGCGGAGAATAAACAGAATGCAAACCATGGCAACCAGGCTGTTTTCGTTGTGAAAACAAATGGACCGTAGATACACGGATTGACCGTCCTCATCACCATCTTCTTCGCTGCTTTTGGTGTATTTTGTGGCGGAAGTACAGCGCCACTTACAGGCCTGGCATATGTACTACAGCGTCTCCAGCGGGTCGAACGGTCTCGTGTGGACGGACACGTTTCTGGTGCCGATTGCGTGTGGACGGAAGACTTTTTTGATATCGAATTCGGTTCGTTTTCGTTACCGTCTCCATATGGCTAGGGTCTAAGATAGCTGAGAAATGGGTGTAAAAACTAATCACCAAACATTTAGACAAAGGTTTCGCTCCACTCCACCCAATAGAGTTTGGTTTTCGTGCTCACCACTCCACTGAGACAGCTAACTGTGTCTTTGTTTAAAAGGTTAAATGTATGTTGGACACGAGCCCATATGTAGGTGCTGTCTTCCTTGATCTCAGGAAGGCATTTGACACTGTTGACCACCAAGTGCTCCTTACAAAGCTGACTCATTTCAATTTTTCTGCAGTTTCTATACATTGGTTTAAATCTTACTTATCGAACAGAAAACAGTGTGTTCTGGTCAACGGTGCCAAATCCTCCTACCTTGTAAACCCTGTTGGGGTTCCACAAGGTTCCATTCTTGGACCGTTACTGTTTTCTCTGTACATAAATGACTTGCCTAATGTATGTCCTGAGTTGAATGTGCAAATGTATGCCGATGATGCGGTCATCTTTGTACATTGGAAGAACACTGAAATGATCTCATGTTGTCTCTCAAAAGCTTTGGACAAGGTTCAACACTGGCTGAACAACATTTGCTTACAGTTAAACGGACAAAAAACATTATGCATGATGTTCAGTAAACGACCAGTCAAAACGGAGCAGAAATAGAACTAGTCCCCCACTTCAAGTATCTTGGAGTCATATTGGACTCAAACTTGACTTTTAAGAAACATATTAAGAAAGTATCAAATACCATTAAATTCAACTTGCAACATTTTAAACAAATCAGACCCTTCTTAACTGTCAATGCTGCAAAGTCATACCTCCACTGCATGATTCTATCCCACATTGAATACTGTTTTACAAACTGGTCGTTTGCTTGTGCCACAAACCTGAAACCCATAGAACAGCTGTACAAGAGAGCTATCAAGGTGTTTGACAGAAAGCCTTATTCATACCACCACTGTACCATCCTTGAAAAACACAATTTCTTAAGTTTTGACAATTTTAAGTCTTTTAAAAGTATGTGTTTTTTTAATAAATGTTTACATGGACTGCCCCCCCCCCCCCTCCCTTAGGGGAATTCATCCACAAAAAACACACTGGACGCCGCACTAGGTCAGAAACCAGAGGAGACTGTGAGGTCCACCGTAGACGGACCACTTTTGGACAAAATGTACTTTCCATTAAAGGCAGCTCATTGTGGAATAGCCTCCCAACTGAGATACGGGATTGTCCCACTCTCAATAGCTTCAAAGGTCAACTCAAAGAATGGCTGAGAAACAAACAGACGTGCAATCACCGCTAAATGCACTTTAACACAGGGGTCTCTCCTTTTGCACTTTATGTAGCTCTTGTATCTTCTCTGGCACTGTATAAGTCGTTGCTGCTATATTGTATTACCATGTCATAAATACTTGTGTATGCTGCTCTTGCTCTTTTGCACTTTTTGATTATCATGTATTTTGTTTTTGCTATGTTTGTAAAATGTAATTTTCTTAAATGTTTTATGTGAGGGACTGCGGATGGAAATTAGCTCAAAGCTAAATCTGGCACTGTTACGCTTGACACATTTTTTATGTTTTAAGTGTTCATTACTGTGCATTGTCCCTGCCAAATAAACGATTAAATAAAAATAAAAATAATTACTTTTTCGAATTGAAACTTTGATATTCTAATTCAAAATCCATCTTTTGTACCCGATCTTTATTCATTATTAAAAAAAAAAATTCAAGGAGTCAGGGCTTTTATTGTAATTTGTACATACCTAAATTGCAGTTATGAATGTGAGGTTTTTGGAGCAAAGATGGACCGATTAAAAGTAATCGCAGAGCTTCAGTTGGCAGACTACAAAACAACTAATAAAGCTAGAAATCTAGGTGTAATCATGGTCTCAGACCTGAATTTTAACAGTCACATTTCAACAGTTATTAAATCTGCAAACTATCACCTGAAGAAACATATCTAGGATTAAAAAACTAATGTCACAACAGGACTTAGAAAAGCTTGTCCATGCTTTCATCTTCAGTAGACTCGACTACTGTAATAGTGTATTCACAGGGCTGACAAAAAAATCCATCAGAAAGCTGCAGCTGATACAGAACGCTGCTGCTCGAGTCCTCACTAACATTAAAAGAGTGGATCACATCAGTCCGGTTCTGAAATCTTTACACTGGCTTCCAGTCGGCCAAATAATTGATTTTAAAATTCTATTGCTAGTTTTTAAATCACTAAATGGTTCAGGACCAAAGTATATCAACGATCTCCTGCATAATTATGAACCATCAAGGTGTCTCAGGTCTTCTGGAACGGGTCTGCTCTCGGTTCCGAGAGTAAGAACAAAACATGGAAAAGCGGCGTTTAGCTATTATGCCCCCACAATATGGAACAAACTGCCTGAATCATGCACGTCCGCAGAAACTTGTACTATTTTCAAATCGAGACTGAAAACTATGAGGGGCCGTACAGGCCGTAATTCATACTGGTCCTCTCACGCACATACATTCTCCTTATACATACATATATTTTCACTCTTACACATATATATTCTCCTTTTACATACATACATTTTCACTCTCACACACGTATATATTTACACTCATACATTCATACATTTTGCTCTCATATTATCATATTTCAATGCACACATTCATATATTGTCACTCACACATTCATGCATTTTGTTCTCATATTCAGATATTTTAATGCTCATATTTATACATTTTGCTCTCATGCACATTCATTCAATGTTTACATTTAATATTATAAATAATATATGCATGTCTGAAGACAATATATGTATGCAAGAGAAGAATGTATGTATGTCTGAAGACAATATATGCAGGGGCGGACTGGCCATCGGGAGTACCGGGGGTTTCCCCGGTGGGCTGGTGCTCTGCATGGGCCGGTCGGATTAAAAAAATATATATATCCTACCGGCCCACATTTGTCTATCAGATAGTTTCACTTTCACATATCAGTGATATCACAATACCCACCACGTGTCCCACCCACCATCCCCTTTCCCTTCCATCAGCAGTGTTGCCAGATGGGCGGTTTTCCAGCCCAATTGGGCTGGTTTGGGTTGCATTTGGCTGGTAAAATTGGGCTTGGGCTGGTGGACAGAATTTGGGCTGGTTTCCATGAGTTGGGCTGGTTCAGAAAAACACCACTGGTATTACGTTTCTGTGTTGCAGTCTACCAAATTAAGTCAAACCTATTATATTTGGTATTTGAGCGGTCCATTTCTTTATTCTTATGTTCAGTGCTGCCAACTCAATTGGCCTTGACTGAAGTATTAGCCTATAATATTTGGGCTGGTTTTTATACATTTGGGTGGATTTTGAGCACTTATTGGGCTGGTAAACATCAGACCAATCTGCAACACTGTCCATCAGCCATAGCAGCTGTCACTGCGCAGTGAACGATCAGGAGTGACTGAGAGACCTAGCTGGCAGTTGCTTACAAAGATGGATAAACAACCTCCAAAGCGTAAAGGCGGTGCACAAAAACCTAGGGATAAGAAAATGAAAGCACTTGAGGAAGGTTCAGCAAAATCAAAAAAATTACAGACTTTTCGTTTGGTCGTGCAGCTGGTTCTATTTGTAGTACAACCACCACCAGAGAAGCTGATGTAACGTTAGCCAACACAGCGGCCATTCCCAGTGGCAGTGAGTCCAGCAATGAAACCGACACAGCACTGCGGCATCCAGAGCCCAGTACCAGCAGTGACATGATGGTAAGTTAACGTTATGATTGATGCTGAAAGTGAAAATCCTCATTTGGCTAATGCTAGCTTGCTTTTTAATGTAGCAGATGACGTAACATTAGCTAGCTAGCCTATTAGCTAGCTAGCTATTGCAAGCTAGCTAATGCATTAGCTAGGCTATTGCCTACAGTACATTGTGTGTTCACAGGGACAGGGTCAAATTAACTCCATTCACTGACCAAATTCTGGTGAAATATGCAAGCTGCTGGTAGATTTGCTTCACTCATTGACAACGGTAATCTGTTTGAACATTATAGTCGGGCTGCTCAATTAATCGTATTTTAATCACAATTACGATGTTGGCTTCCAACGATTACGAAAACAAAGTAATCGAAATAAAACGATTATTATTTTTGTATTATTATTATTTTGTTTTTTCTTTTTGTATTGGTTTTTCAGTTGAATTATACTTAACGTTCAGGGTAATCAACTGTTAAAAACATACTGTTCAATAAAAAAAATTCAGTAAATGGATGTTTTCAAAGTAAATGGATAATCGTTTTTAATAATCGTGATATCAATTTTTGACACAAATAATCGAGATTATGATTTTTGCCATAATCGAGCAGCCCTACATTATAGCCACTGGGCTGGTGAATCAATGAGACTACTATGATGGCTTATACTGTCTTTTGTTTGATTAGCTTAGACGTTAGGTTACCTTATTAATACTAAAAATAATAAAGGGTCCATTTGTCAACCTGCCTAGACTAAAGCTACTGTCTGGTGGAAATTAGCCTGTTACTGTCTTTAAGACTTTACTTGGTTTACATACATAATAATAACATGGTGGTAACATAATAACATAACATACTAATCAATACTAATCACTTATGTAGGCTGAAGATGATCCTGCTGCTGACAGAGATAGTCAAGGCCAGGATATCAGTGCCACACCAGTTGATTATTTCACCAGGCCGAAGTCAGACACATTAGACCTCTTCTTCGGTTTTCACCCCCAGCAGAAGGCAGACAAGGCTATAGTGCAGAGGGCTTTTTTTTGCAAAGACGGCACAAACAGGAAATGGCTATCATACAGTGAAGCCAGAGAAGCACTCTTCTGCTCCTTTGTATGGCTTTTGCTAATCCTAGAGATAGCAGCTCCTTCATCACTGGCATGACCAACTTCACACACATACATCAGAGAGTCGAAGAGCATGAGCAGAGCCATCTACACAGAGGTTGCGCTGAGGCATATTTCCTCAGGTCCTCAAAAAACTCAATTCAGGACCTTCTCATGGGACCTCAGATGTCACGTCACAGAGAGGAAGTCCGCAGTAAGCGTCAAGTGTTGGAGCGCATCATAGATGTGTTGAAGCTCATTGGCAAAAGGGGTTTGAGCTACAGGGGCAAGCAGGCGGAGGCAGTATATACACTCGATGATGACACCGTTGATCATGGTAACTTTTTAGAGATGATTGTTTTGCTGGGAAAATATGATGTGTGTCTCAAGGAACACCTCACTCTCTGCATAGAAAAGAGCAAGCAAATACACCAGTCTGGTTTGAGACAAGGTAGAGGTTCCCTTGTCACTCTCCTATCCAAAACAACCATCGACTACATCATCACCACCATCCAACGCCTAATGAAGGCCACCATCGCCACTGAAGTCCGGGAATCTGGCATGTATTCTGTCCAGATTGACACCACACAGGACATCACAGCCCAAGATCAGTGCTCTGTTGTCATACGATATGTGACAGACATTATTCATGGGCGACTTGTTGCTGTGATTAAATGTGAGGCATCCACTGGGCAGTACTTTGCCCAACTTGTTGTGAATGTGCTGGAGACCATGTAACTGGATGTGAGGCAGTGTATTGGAAATTCCACCGATGGGGCCTCCAATATGCAAGGCCAATATAAAGGCTTCTCTGCACTGCTCGCCAAAAAGTCCCCCACCCAAGTCCATGTATGGTGCTACGCACAGGTCCTGAACCTCGTCCTGGCAGACACAACACAGTGTGTATTGGCAAGTGGGTCTCTTTTTTCCCTGTTGAACAACATCGCTGTCTTCATCAGAGAGTCCTACCAGAGGATGAACATCTGGGAGAAGGAGAGCAAAGACCCAAGACACAGACGTCTCGCCCCGATTGGAGAGACACGCTGGTGGTCCAAAGACCTTGCCTTGCCTCGCCTCGCCTCGCCTTGCCTTGCCCATGGATGGCAGCTCCTTCCTGGTGATGTGCTGTGCAGTTTTCACAACCCTCTGTAGAGTCTTACGGTGATGCAGCCGGTCAGGATACTCTCTACGGTGCCCTGTAGAAGTTCAGGATACTCTCTATGGTGCCAGGATGCTCTCTATGGTGCACCTGTAGAAGGTCAGGATACTCTCTATGGTGCACCTGTAGAAGGTCAGGATCCTCTCTATGGTGCAGCTATAGAAGGCCAGGATACTCTCTATGGTGGACCTGTAGAAGGTCAGGATGCTCTCTATGGTGCACCTGTAGAAGGTCAGGTTACTCTCTATAGTGCACCTGTAGAAGGTCAGGATCCTCTCTATGGTGCACCTGTAGAAGTTGCAGAGTATCCTGGAGTCCATGTCGAACCTCCGCAGCCTGCGGAGGAAGAAGAGCCGCTGTCGAGCCGTTTAGGTGATGGTGTTAGTGTGAAGAGTCCATGTCAGGTCCTCAGTGATGTGGACACAGAGGAACCTGAAGCTGCTGACTCTCTCCACCGTAGTCCCATTGATGGCGATGGGGGCGTGTCCCTCTCTCTGCTGCTTCCTGTAATCCACAATCAGCTCCTTGGTTTTGCTGACCTTGAGATGGAGGTTGTTCTCCTGGCACCGAGATATCAGGTTTTGGACCTCCTCTCTGTACGCCATCTCATCGCCGTCGGTGATCACGTCGATGACGGTTGTGTCATCAGAAAACTTCCCGATGGTGTTGGAGCTATGTGTGGCCACGCAGTCGTGTGTGAACAGGGAGTAGAGGAGAGGGCTGAGCACACAGCCTTGAGGGGCTCCGGTGTTGAGGGTCAGGGTGGAGGATGTGATCCTGGGCTCTGCCCGTCAGGAAGTTTAGGATCCAATCACAGAGGGCGCTGTTGAGCCTGAGGTCCCTGAGCTTGATGACCAGCTTGGAGGGCACAATGGTGTTGAATGCTGAACTGTAGTCAATGAACAGCATTCTCACATATGTGTTCCTCTGATCCAGGTGGGAGAGGGCAGTGTGGAGGGGGTGGGTGATGGACCTGTTGTCTCTGTAGGCAAACTGCAGGGGGTCCAGAGAGTCAGGGAGGGAGGAGGTGATGAATGTTTTGACTAACCACTCAAAGCATTTCATGATGATAGAGGTGAGTGCTACTTGGCGGTAGTCGTTGAGGCTGGTGGGTTTAGTCCTTTGTGAACAGGAACGATGGTGGAGTGTTTGAAGCATGTGGGGACTACAGACTGCAGCAGGGACCTGTTGAAGATGTCCGTGAACACCTCTGCCAGCTGAACTGCACACACCCTGAGAACACGGCCTTGTGTGAGTTAACCCTTTTAAAGGATTTGCACACATCTGCCCTGTTTGAAACAAAAGGGCAGGGCTCCAGGGCTTTCTGTGCCTCCACAGCTTGTTGGATCTCAAAACGACCATAGAATCTGTTTAGCTCATTTGGGAGAGACGCACACACAGACAGACCCCTAACACCACCCGCTGCCCCTTTGTAGTCAGTCACTGTTCTTAGTCCCGCCCACATGTTCCGGGTGTTACAGCCTTTGAAGTGTCACCGGCCTGTCCCGTTTGTGTTTCTGCCTATAAGCACGCAGCAGCAGCAGTGAGATGTGATCTTTATTTTGTTTTTTTGTTGTTGTTTTTTTTAGTGTTTTCAACGCTTTGAATTTTCTTTTTTATTTCTCTTTTGATGATTGTCTAGTAGAAAGTCTTTGTGGGCTAGTGAATGTCATGTGGCCCCTACATCAAATTCTCCACCCTCCATGGGGCTAAGACTTGTGTGAGGAACGCCAGGTTGAGCGAGCCCGGGATCTGCATGGTTTCCAGGGCGAGGGAGGACAGGCTGATTGGGAAGGTGACCGGGTAAATCATCAACAACTGGTGACTCTCACAACGGTCCCGCAAACGAGTCTCACAATAGACGCTACGCTGGAACTCAGCGGCCTTGGAACACGCTCGACCTCGCAGTGAGATGTGATCTCCACCGCGCGTCGGGCAGCTGATGTGTTGATAGTACTTCAGCAGGACCTTCTTCATGTTGGCAGTGTTAAAATCCCCGGCCACAATGAAAGCCGCCTCTGTCCTGTCAATCACACCAAACAGCTGATCCTATGCTGTGTTGTTGTCAGCGTGTGGCGGCACATACTCGGCAAATGGAAAGGCCGGCATCCGATCATGAGGTGCTCTAAATGAGGAGAACAGTCCGAATAAATAATGCCCACGTCTCTGCACCAGTTATTGTTCACCATAAAGCACACACCTCCTCCCTTACTTTTCCCTGAGTTAACAGTCCGGTCCTTGCGAAAAATAGTAAATCTGTCAGGGGCAATGGGGGAGACCGGGATAGAGTTGATCCAAGTCTCCATGAAAACCATCACGTTACAGTTGTTAATGTCCTGTTGAAAAGCCATCCTGCTTCTGAGTTCATCCAGCTTATTGTCCAATGACTGGACATTTGCCAGAAGAATATTCAGTAGAGGAGGCCGGTTCTCACATTTCCTCAGCCTCACTACCCGGGAACCCTGCTTTGTCTTCCTCCTGCATCTCTCAGGTAAAACAGCAACAGGTAGCCATGGCGGATCCCCATTGTCTGTCGGTCTTGACGATGGACTGCTGTCCACACAGTTTCTGATCTGTAGATGTTCCGCTCTGCTATATTGTATAGCAGAGTTGGTGCGGTCGGCTCGCATGTTGGAGACAAGGCACACAACGAAAAGTAAACAAACACTGAAATAATACGAAAAAAGGAGAGGAGCCAAAGACATGGCAGCCATCATCACCGGCGCCGTCTTTTTATTGAAATTCACATATTCAAAGTTAGAGGGTTTTTGTGGATGACGTTTCTCTTTGAATCCATCCATATTCCCATCTTCATACAGAAATGTAGTTCTAAGTGTAAAGTAACCTCAGTTAAAGTAGTAATAGATAAGAGGTCATTAATAATGGGACTGAAATGTCTAAAAAAGTTACAGAGAATTGTCTCACTGCTAGCTTACATCACACTCTTGGTAGTTTGTTAGCAGATATGACTGAACAAAGGCATATAATGCAGCAGGGGAGCTTTGAATTGAATGTATAACATACAGAGCTAGTGAGGGTTAGCTGCTCTTAGCATGGAGAAATGTCCCGCCACAAAGCAGTGTTAGAATTAAGAAGAAGAAGAAGATGAACCTTTATTAATCCCCCTAGGGGGAAATTCAGTTTTTCACGCTTGTATATATTTTTTTAATACACACACACTGTATACAGGACGGTGCACACACATGCACATGCAAATACACACACAGTTATACACACTGCACAGAATACACATGCACATGCTGGAGAGGGCCAGAGCGAAGAGGCTGCCAGTTTAGCCGGCGCTGGGGAGCAGTTGGGGGTTCGGTGCCTTGCTCAAGGGCACCTCGGCAGGGCTCAGGAGGTGAACTGGCACCTCTCTAGCTACCAGTCCACTCCGTAGTTCTTTTGGTCGATCGGGACTCGCATCGGTGACCCTTCGGTCCCAGGGGCAAGTCCCTACAGACTGAGCCACTGCCGCCGTAAGTAGTAAGTAGTTAACATTTCTAATAAATGTAGTGTAATAAATGTAGTGCAGTGAAAAGTGCAATATTGGCTTTCAAAATGCAATGGAGTAGAAATACATAGAATACTCAGGTAAACAAGTACCTGCTAATTTTACTGTACAAACTTGAGTACATGTACTTTGTTGCGTTCCACCTCCGTTAGTGTTCTCTCTACTTTTATTGAAGAGATCTGCTAAACATGCTTCAGTTCTGGTGTAGAGTCAGCACAGTGTATGATGAAGTGGATTATCAGTCCATTATCAACGATCATTTCCATTAGCAAAATGTCATAGGCACACATCTGACATGAAAAGACACAAAAGGTCTTCGGATGTTATCTTTGTAAACAGTTACTCATAGTTACTGTGTCTGTCTGACCTGGAGCCTCTACTTGTGTGTGATCAGTGATCAGACGGGCTGGGTTTGATTGAGACGTTCAGCTAGCTGCTGCTCTGTGACTGATGGCACAGGAATGTAGGATCCCTTCAGGTGAATCAGAGCTGCTGTACCTCTGTGAACCAGCCTGTCTCTGCTTGCTGGGAGTGGGGAAGTTGTTCAACCAACACTATATGTGTGTGTTTTTGGGCTGTTTGCATGTTGATGCATGTTACCAATGTGCGTGGGTAAATGTAATTTGTGATTATGCTTTCATTATTTATTTTTTCTACAGGTTTTGGCCCTAAATATATCCAGATAATTTTTAAAGGAGGAGATTGGTTTGAAGCCATTTTTAATTGCATATCATGTTCCATGTTCCAAAGTGTGTGTGTGTGTGTGTTTGCGTGCGTGCGTGCGTGCGTGCGTGCGTGCGTGCGTGCGTGCGTGCGTGCGTGCGTGCGTGCGTGCGTGCGTGCGTGCGTGCGTGCGTGCGTGCGTGCGTGCTATTGTTCAAGGTGAGGAAGAGGAGAACGGTGTGGTCCTCTGCAGCAGACAGGTAAAGGCCATTACCCGGCCTGAATGATATTAGACATGGTCGACGTGCCCGGATTCTAAAGCCTAAAACTCATCTCATCTCTACTTGACCTTTGCCACTATCACAACGCAGCAGAAGGTTAAGGTGGATTGCTAAGGTTGAGGTGTGAAGTGCTGTGAAGCCTTGTTTTCTTTCTTCCTGCTACCGCCACTGTTGGATAGCGGAAAGGAAGGATGGCTGGCATCCCTTTCACTGGTGTGAAAAGCACAATGATGATCACAAGAGTCCTGCTCAGAGGAGACAAAGTATCATAGTTTTCCTTTGGGAACAGAGCCTCTCAGCTGCTTGTTTCACCAGGTTGGAACAGCAGCTCAGTCGCTAACAGCCCGGCAGCGCATATGGCCCTGTGTGCTTTTGGCAGATAGCATACGGTTAATGTTCCTTACAGCAACTGGCAGGGTGATAAACATTCGTCTTGAGAGAATAAACAGAACATCATCTGAGAAAAATATTTTTGTCTTAAATAGTGAGGATAATCATTAAGATTAAAGTCAATGCAGGAGGAGTTCTCTGGACAAATAGTAGGGGTCTGATATTGGTTGTTGAGTCGGCACATTTACAGCATTTATTAGTGTCTAGCTCACGGTGCTGATCTTCTTTGTGAAGAGTCCAAACATTTGTTTTGCTTTCTGGAGTTAAAAATTAACTAACGGCTTCTTAAAAATTGTCAAATATTGAGACAAAGTTTCCAATTTGGAAACACTGCTTTCCTGTTCTTCTTTTAACAAAGATGGGCTCTTTTTGTGCCATGTTTTTTACGGAGGTGGACCAGAAGGTGGTCGAAGTGTCTGAGGAACCCACAGAGAAACACATATCATTACCAAGGATTTGCAATCAGTACCGCAGCCACACAATGAGGTTTCCAGTTTCCCAATGCACGCACTGGGTCTGTAAGAAAGTAGATGCAGAGGTCTGGGGGGGCTGCCCTGACAATTGGATAACTTTCCAAAACCAGGAATGTCCATAGACAATGGCGCAGCCATTGGTCAGGTTTGTGTTCAAACACTTCAAATCTCAAGCTCTCTGTTTTCAATTTTTACACAACTCCTTCTGTCGTCTTTTTCTACAAACCAGAGATACACAGTGAATGGTTTGTGGAGTGACTGACTGACAGGCCATCGGGAGAGTCTGGACTTTTCCCGCTGGGCCGCTGCCTTTGGTGGGCCCGCTGGCTGGCATTGGTGTGCAGCAAAGCTACACAGGACCTGATTAAATTCGCAAATGAAATGTATGTCTGTTTTCAAAAAAATACTGTACCGTCTCGCTTTATGAACACCGAGAGGCTTTCTATATCTTCCATCCGTGAGTTTATTAACAATAATCACAGGTTACTGTTGGCCGTAACCACGCCAAAACAATGAAACAATCCGTATAACTCCTCACTCTCACACACACACTCCGCCAGCTCTCCTGTAGTATTCCTCTAGGAACCTCCCTCTTCGACACCCAACCAATCAGACGACACTCTCACTCACCGCACAGCCATAAGTCACAAGAACTGTCTATCAAACAGTGTCACGTTCGCTGACATTCTGTAAAATGTAAATAAACTCTGACCAGTAAAACACATGAAAACATCAACATTACAACCAATCTGTTACAATACATTATTAAGTTTAAATGCGGTTACCACACATACTAATTTTAACTATAAATATTATTTTGGCGGAAAAATTAGTTTCTACGTAATCTTTTCTTTCGGACCTCTCACGTCATCATTAGTTTTCAGTAAGCAAACGCTGTTAACGCGCCATGTTGAGATTGCAAACATTTTTCGGAGAACACACATACATAGAAAACAAGTCACTTTTATCTTAGCTATAGCCATAATGGACTGCAAAAAACGTAAAGGAGGGGCGGAGAAGGCCAGATTAAAACGAAAAGGAAACTTGACAAGCAGTGCACTACATTGTGCTAAACTTACAGATATGTTTTCACCAGCTATCAAGCTAACATTGGATAACTTTAATGTACGTGAGGAGGAAGACCAGACAGAGAGGGAGGTTGTGACAGATAAGGACTGTGAAAGGGATGTAACAGACCAAGCAACCAAGGGTGAATATGGGACCGATATGGAAATGTCGACTTGGATTTGAGAGGAGGCACTAACGTTACGTCTCGGGATGGATTGCTTAGCCTGCAGCAGTCCGAACTGGAAAACGTTGATTCGCAACCAGGCCCATCAAACGGACAGCGCAGTCAAAGCTTACTGTTTCAAAAGCCTGGTAAAGGTAAACTGGATTCTTTCGTCAACCACCATCCATTACAGATATCCACTGACATGGTCGTTAACAAGGCTTTTCAGAGGAAAAATGGGAGTACTCGCCGTGGGGTGGGCCAATGGAACTCACAATTTCTCGGTAAAACTAAGTGTCCCAATCCGACCCTGCTGACTGACACTGTACATTGTTAATATGCCAGTGGCCATTAGAAACCACCATACCTACCATTCCCTTTAGCTTCCGCCAGTTCTTCTTCCGCCTTTAGTCTGAGAGATAGATCCTGATATCTATACACATATGCCTATTTTTAGGTAGGAATACAGTAGATCTTCACCTCTTGTTAGGTAACTTAATAAAAGTATAAAGGTAGTATATAGTAGGTAGGATACTGTGCAGTGTTGGGTGTAACGCGTTACAAAAGTAACGGAGTTACAGTAATATATTACTTTTTGCTGTAACGAAGTAATGTAACGCATTACTAATGAAATTTGGGTAATATATTACCCGTTACAATGCTCAGTAACGCAGTTACAACACATTTTAACCCGAAATTAAATGGTGTTTTGTTTTTTAAGAATGTACTAATAGCGAGACATTCCGACCCCAGAGTAAAATTGTGCGGGTAGATTAGTAAACCTGGTGTTTACTCTTCAGGCTTCGCGTCGGGATCTTCGGGGGTGCATAGGCATGCATTGCACCCCAGTTGAATGTTATGCACCCTCTATTCAAAAAAGAGAACGGAGCGAAAAATAAAAAAAACAAATTGTGTCAGGTGCGCGTGACCTGCTCCGCTGCGCGTGCATCATTTCCAAAGTGCTTCCACAGCAGTGACACAGATGGATAATCATTTATACGAAAATGGTTAAAGCAACCATCACTAAACGCCAGCAACACTGCATCTACTGCAGACAATAGCAACAGGTCAGATGGGGACATCACGTTACCCTCTGTTGTGGACACTAGCTTACCCCCGCCTGACTCGCCGCCCTCGCCCCGGAGCAGCAGTCTTCGTCACCCGAAACTACGCCGCCCCTCTGCGGCCCGCAGGTGCCAGGATACCACGGCAAAACAGAGCCTGCCCAGGTATATCTAAACAAGTACCCGCCTGCACAGTGGGGTAAGGCGGTCATTTTGCAGCTCGTGGTATAAAAATAGACAATGGCTAGAATATTCATGTGAAAATAGTGCCATATTCTGCCATGCCTGTAGAAATGTTGGGTCAAAAAATAATGCATACAATAGCACAGATGCCTTCACCACGAATGGCTACAAAAAGATCTCATATCCCAAGCTTATCAACAAGCTAATGTTGCAGCTGAAATGTTCTCCAGGTCACAAAGTCAACCTCACATGATGATGTGATACCACTTTTTCAAGCACAGTAAATATTCTCTTCCCAGAGTATATGATGACCAAGGTGATGATGTAGTACATGGTTTTAATAATACTTTTGCTTTTCAATGTTTGCCATTTCAAACCATGAGCTGGTTCAAATAATATTTGCCTTGATTTACAATATGTTCTCTTTTGTTTTATCAGTACAGTTTTGAAGCTTTTGTGCTTTTCCTTGCCATAGTCCACTTTGGACTATATGAAATATTTCAGGATTGCACTTTTAACACACTTGAAATGTTCTCACTTGCTTGGTTTCAAAACATAACAAATGCCATAATCTGTTCATTGGGGACCATAACATCAATGCTATTTTTCATTGCTGTTGCCGGCCACTATTGCTCATGTAAACCTACTAGTGCTGCACCCCTGTAATCTCAGATGCACCCCAAGTCATTTTGTTCTGGAACCGGGCCTGTACAGTACATGGCCATATACTAAACAAAATACAGAGCCCATTCCGTGTTCCTGTTATTGTTTACTTCCTCTCTGCCTTCTTCTGGTGATTTATCTGACGTCCAGCGCTCCGTCTTTTAACCTCTTTTCCTTTCTCTTTCTTGATCCTCCTTAGCAACCTTCATTATAGTCCTTGACAGTGGTCTGTACTGTATTAACAACGTGTCACATGTTAAGAATTTACAATCAGAATCGAGTATTTAACTAAGCCGTGTAATAAAAGTTGTTAGTAGCCTTAATGGCCTACACAGTTGTTATGCTATACCACATTGCCCTTCACTGGATGTATAATGAGCTGCACTAAACTACATGTTAGCATTTAAAATACCTAGCCATTCTTTTGCGGTTATTTTGGTGAAAGTAACTAAAAAGTAACTAAAAAGTAGTGTAACTCATTACATTTCAGAGACAGTAATATTGTAATGTAACTTATTACTTTAAAAAGAGAGTAATAAGTAATATGTAATATATTACATTTTGGAAGTAACTTGCCCAACACTGATACTGTGTGCCACAAAGTGACTTATGGCGCTTTTCCACTGCAGCACGTAGCACGGTTTAACTGCGGTCAAGCCAGCCTCCACTTCGGAAAAAACAGTCAAGCCAGCCCGCACGTTGTATTGCGGTGCGCGAATATCCTATGGACCTATGCATTACGGTAGAGGCCTGGAAAAACTGCCTTCAAAATAAAAGCGCTTACTCGGTCAATAACAAATATACCTAAAAAACATACCAAACATATTCATATATACTCGAGCTTAAATTAAGAAATATGTACTATATAATGTGATCGATAATTATTTAAAACAAACTACGTATAACTACCACATTATAACTGAGTGAATGTAAAACTTAAGGAGTTTCAAAATAAAAT
Organism: Dissostichus eleginoides; assembly: GCA_031216635.1. Classification (NCBI taxonomy): domain Eukaryota; kingdom Metazoa; phylum Chordata; class Actinopteri; order Perciformes; family Nototheniidae; genus Dissostichus; species Dissostichus eleginoides. The sequence continues at coordinate 363,725 of CM062274.1, read as the reverse complement.
ACTTTTGAAATCTCATATATGGGCTATCGTCCATCTGTTTTTAGATAAGAATTAAACAAAAACTGTCAATTATCAAAGACTTATTTCACTCCAGGGTGATAACAGCACACCACAACTGGTCACGTAGAGAATATCAGGATAATCTGATGTAGAGTTTCAAAATAAAAGACCTTTGAAGTCTCATATATGAGCTATCGTCCCGCTGTTTTTAGATAAGAATAAAACAAAAACTCCAGTATCAAAAACGTATTTCACTTCAGGGTGATAGCAGGACACCCCATCTAGTCACTCAGAGAGAATCAGGACAATCTGATTTAGAGTTTCAAAATAAAAGACCTTTGAAGTCTCATATATGAGCTATGATCCCTCTGCTTTTAGAAAAATCAAAATCTCTCCAGCAGTGGCGGTTCTAGACCAATTTGACTGGGGGGCCAGGCTGGGGCCAGTTATTTTCTGAGGGGGGCACAATAAATGCAGGACGAAAATGACAAAGACAGTAGGCCCTATGAAGTAATTGTGCATAAGAAAAACAATGCAATACAGCTATTGGTATTTGTTTCATTACACATTATTATATGCTTACCTTTAACCTTTGTGTGCTGTTTGGGTCTGTGGGACCCGTTTTCAGTGTTTACTAAAAGAAAATGTATGCTATTTAACTATTTTAACCTGCTTTATTTGGGGGTGGACCCCACATCCTCTAGGGGGGTCTGGTGGCGTGCACCCCCGGGAAGATTTTTTTAAATGTTGAAGTGAAATGCATCAATCTGGTGCACTTTGAGCACAAAATGAATTATGGATACAGCTCTCAACACTCAGATGAAAGGGAGCTGTATACTTTTCAATAATCCAAACATCTTTAGAATATGATCACAACCAATAACAAATCATTTAAACTGGTTTATTCTTATCTTATGTTACCTAGTTAGCATTCTTTCTTTCTATTTATGCATATTTTACTAATCACTCCCCTTTCAAACTGTCCTACAGTACACATTGGAATGATTTCTTACTTTATTTTTTACAACTATATTAAATAGATAAAGGTGTGCTCTCTAGCTCTCTCTCTCTCGCTCGCTCACAGAGGCTGTGTGCTCCTCCGTGGCGATGACGGCTTGCGTTAAAAAAAAACAAAAAAAACATATTTGTAAAGTGGGGGCTATTGAGGGCTTGCGAGATACCAGTAGCTCGCGATCGACGTGTTGGAGAGCCCTGCTCTAATGGGTCCGACTAGAATGACAAATATCGTAAATTCCGCCTATTCCGTCAGCCAAGAAATCGTTTAATCATAAACTTTTTTTTTTTTTTTTTCATTTTCAGTGGAGCCACAGGGGGGTCCAAAGTCAGTGTTAGGGGATAGTTTTTTATTAGTCTTTGATACTGGAGAGTTTTTGCTTTATTCTTATCTAAAAACAGCAGGACAATAGTTCATATATGAGACTTCAAAGGTCTTTTATTTTTAAACTCTACATCAGATTATCCTGATATTCTCTGAGTGACTAGATGGGGTGTCCTGCTATCACCCTGGAGTGAAATAAGTCTTTGATAATTGACAGTTTTTGTTTTATTCGTATCTAAAAACAGATGGACGATAGCCCATATATGAGATTTCAAAAGTATTTTATTTTGAAACTCCTTAAAGTGGACCTATCATGCTATATTTGAATAATATATTGTAGGGCCATACCTATAGAAAACATGTCTGTGAAGTTTTTTTTTCAAAATACCAAACAGATCATGCATTTTAGCCATGCCTCATTTCGCTCTATTTGCTCTTTTTTAGCCCTGTTTTTGCAAGGGCTGATTCTGTGAGAAGTCTTCTTCGCTGCTTTTGTGGCAGACTACAGCGCCACTTACAGGCCTGGCATATGTACTACAGCGTCTCCAGCGCTTTCGAGCGGCAATGGCCGTGGCTGTCTCCTCCTGATAGGTGGAGAGTTGCACATATAGGCGGAGCTCCCCGTTTCTGACGTCAAAACAATTTCAAATCTGTATCAGTCTGTATCAGCTCCGTTGCAGCCCCGTTTTTAGAGATTTGGGTACGGAGGAAAAGAGAGAGGGTTGTGTTTTCTGACACTTGGTGGGTTCCCTGACACACCGGGGACACATATTCATGTATAAAAGACGTACAAAAGTGCATTTTGCATGATAGGTCCCCTTTAAGTTTTACATTCACTCAGTTATAATGTGGTAGTTATACGTAGTTTGTTTTAAATAATTATTGATCACATATATAGTACATATTTTTTGATTTAAGCTCCAGTATATATGAATATGTTTGGTATGTTTTTTAGGTATATTTGTTATTGACCGAGTAAGCGCTTTTATTTTGAAGGCAGTTTTTCCAGGCCTCTACAGTAATGCATAGGAAATTCGCGCACCCCAATACAACGTGCGGGCTGGCTTGACTGTGTATTCCGAAGTGGAGGCTGGCTTGACTGCAGTCACGGTTTAGCACTTTTTTTTGCTTTTCCACTAGGGGTAGTTTTTCACCTTTTTTCTGGCCCTCCAAAATCGAGGTTCTTACCGGGCCAACAACCAGGCTGAATATGCTAAACTAGTGACTTAAACACTCTCGACTGCTGAATGGTCGGATAGAATCGCTGGCAGGGGGGCTACAACTACAACAAAATGAACATATTTTACCGTGATTTAATTGTAATACACGTTTCAACATGATGCCGAAGTAACAACATACTGATACCGGTCTGCAGACAAGACGGCAGTTGAAAAACCTTTTAAAATGCGTGTTTTCTGAATGGAACTTTTTATTTTTGGGGAAAATCAGCAGTTAATTAGTTCAATACTGGGCCAGATCTGTAAGAAGGACTAGGGGTATGTTCTCAGAAGGAGCATGTGTGTTATTTTGAGCTTGTATTTGTGTGTAATCCAGATGTAAGGTGTTGGAAGGAGACCACACAAAGGCTTCTCTTGACTTGTGCAGGTTCAGTGCCTCCATTTACTAAACTACTCCCCTCCTCATGCACACCGCACCATGAAGCCTTCAGGAATAGGTGTACACCACGCCATTCGGTTTCTCTGTTCACAGGAAAACATGTGATTGACCTCTGTCTCCATTCCCTCTTGCCTCCACACATAAAGGGGAGCTGAAAGCAAATCTGTTTCTTGCAACTGTGTAACAGTTTCCATATGGGAGTCCTCGGATCCAAGTCTACCACTAAGAGAGTCTATAAACCTTTGAGGTGCACATGCAGTGGTTTGCAAAGTTCAAGTCAGGAACAAGTTGGGACCGTGGGACGATGATAGAGTATTTATATGCTGGATCTATCCAGTTCCTAGGAAGAGTACGATTTGGCAATCAAGGGAGAGGATATGGGTGGCTGTCATATATTCACACTTTCTCACACAGATGGAAAAACATGTTTAAACTATACAACTGCACCAAACAGCTTTGACATTCCCACTTATCGCATTACACACACATTAAAGACAATGTGCAAAATGAAAAGATCATCTCAAACTCAGTGGTTAACACCTTCAAGAGGCTCTGTAACAAAATGGAGATGAAGAGCAACTGCTGCTGAGTGGGAGCAGGCAGGCGGTGCACCTGCAGTAAGTTAATCAGTCAGTGTCTCGGGCAGCTTATACAGGCCAGCTGTGCAGCTCTGCACTCCGGAGGGTCCCCTGGAAAAGCAGCACATTTCCTCTCATGCTAGAATCGGGCACATGATAAATTGGTATCCAACAAAGGCAGCCATTCACGCTCTCTAAAAAGCATACAACCAATTGCTTGTGTATGAGCGATGAGCACGGAATTATGCCCAACAATTTTATGTATTCTTCACTCTCCGCCTACAGCAGAATCACCCACACAGGCGCCAGTTTTGCTGCAGCACAGATCAAATTGAGTGGACCAGGTTTTTGCAGCATCTTTCCTAAAATGGTGGATCTCTGTAAAAAGGGGTTCTCCTCCACTTGTGAGTTGTAGAAGGTTTTCTATTGTTCTAATTGATCTTTGTCAGGAGAAAAATAACCTTGGTGATGTCAGTGAGGTCATAAGGTGGATCTCAGCTTGCGTTTGGAGACTAACAATTTATAACGAAAAGCACATGTTCTAAGTTTTGGACACAGGGTTTGTGATGAGGTGGTATTTACAGCAGGGAGGGCTTAAAGGTTCTAGATATGGATTCCAGAGCAGATCTATGAATCAGGGATTTCATTCACAGCACCGTCACCATGGAGACAACTGAGCTGAATGCTAGCAGCTAACAGTGCTAACCTGATGTATGGAGCGTTCAGTAATTGCTGTATGAGGGCAGAGCTGTGCATCACTAATGCATGCTGTACCGGATATGCGATTAGAGAACCTTGCCTTGAACATGAATTGCCTAAATGATGTTTCATATCCCCTTGCATATCAGTAGTGTACATTGCATAAGAAGCGAGCTCTCATGCAATGTGTGGTGTGTTAAGCAAGTTATTTGTGGGCAAAACCAGTAGCTCCTTGCAGAAAAGGAAAACATCCACTAAAAAAAATGTCTGGTCTTCATGTTATATCACTATTCAGATTATAAAAATGGAATGGCCAACGTTAAATCCACAACGTTAATAAACATAACGTTGTGGATTTACTTGATTTTAGGATTTTATGAAAAAAATAAAAAAACCTTACCTGGAAGACTTTACTTGCTACTATTTACACTCAGACGTCAGAAGTTAAAACACACACACACACACACACACACACACACACACACACACACGTACATTACACCTGCCAGTATGCATTTTAGTCCAAAAACAGTAGCCAATGAAATCCTGACATCCATACAGCAGCAATGCGCCTCTTGAGCGATTCACAGCTCTGACGGACCCTCGGGATAACTGCACTGATGTTTACTTGAATTCTAAACCGAACACCACTGACACACTTGTTACCTTACATCCTTCAATTAAATACACAGGTACAGGTTAAAACACACATGCGATCCATTTCTCTGGTACACACACACTCTCAGGATTCCACAGGGACCACACATGGTGCTGCTGGTGTTAAAGCTGTTAGCCACGGTCTGCGCTCAGCTCCATTCCAAAATGCCTCCCAGTAGTAACTTGAACTCTCCTAACACATGGGAGCACATCCCTCTCTCTATCTTTATGCAACATCATACTCATAATAATAATAATAATAATAATAATAATAATAATAATTCAAGGAAGCATCCAATAATAAATGCCTGAATCAGAATCAGAATTGAATTGGGTGCATAGTGTATAGTAACTATAGAGTCAAATAAATCATGTTTTGGTGATTTGATATGAGTTTGGATCATGTTGGTTGTTTTAGTAATAAGCTGTATACTCACTTACCCTGAATGTGTAATTCTGTAAATTTGTATTTATTATTTAATTTTAAATACTATGTGGGTTAGGGTTAGCATCTAATAGTGTGTTATTTGTATTTTTCATCTCTATCTATACTGCTGTAACAATGTAAATGTTCCCTCTGCGAGACGAATAAAGGAATTGTGATTCTGATAAACACAACGCGGACATCAGCTACGTCTGGAGCTCGGGCTGTTCCAAGCTCTGGAGCAGGATGAGTCTTGATTCCAACAAAAATCCCTGAAGTGTGATACTACTCTGCATTCCTCCACATTCCTAACCATAACCCAATATAAACTCTGTGCTACGAATTCTGATACCAAAACCTAAAACTGAGCTAAATTAAGATATGGAATTGAGTAGACATTTTATTCAAGTATTTATTTTGTGAATTTAAGTGTTACAAGTGTATCATGTTAATTAATTTAAAAACAGGAGACAGTCCTGTAAAATTAAGTCATTGCTATATTGTGATATACTGTAATCCATATTGTGTATTTATATAGTGTGTGTGTGTGTGTGTGTGTGTGTGGTGTGTGTGTGTGTGTGTGTGTGTGTGTGTGTGTGTGTGTGTGATAACACACTGACTGTCCGTCTCTCAGTGTAACCATTCATCAGGTAAGAATACGATAAGATTCAATATTGCACACAGTGCGTGTCTGTTATTGTCCAGAGGAGGTGCATGCAGGCTCCTGCAGCACCATTTCATTTCTCAGCTGGATTATCTATCTGTGACACCTCCATAGATCTGCTGCAGCCCGCTCACTCATACATATTTATGGAGAGATACAGCAGAGAGGGCTTACACACTGACAACAGATGATCGCTGGGACGATAAATACAACATTTTCTGGCTTATGTAAAGCATCTTAATAATAATAATAATTTTTATTATTATTATTATTACTATTATCATTATGAAAACATTAATAAAGTTAGTATTATTATTATATGATTATATAATAATAACAATTATTATTATGAATATATGAGTTGCTTTCTGAAATCAAAGCTCACTTCTAGAACGTATCCAAATACTGCAGACAGTTTTAATTAAAGGATGATGTGCTACGTCTTATAATCACCTTTTTGATTGAACAATAATACAAAATATTCAGGTAAAAGAATGTCTATATTATCATAACTATTCAATATCTGTATTTTGTGATCTTTTTTAGAATTGTATGTTTCCACAGGGAGTAATGAAAGGTGTCACTACTCTGCATAAGGAGATGATTTTATAATAAAGGACATTGTTTTTCCATCACTTGTATCATATTAGATAAAGTAACAATTTCATTTCTGCTGTAAACACAGTGTACCTCAAGTGTCTCAGAACAAAACGTGTTTTTTCCGCCACACACACAGCAAGCAAAGCTGCCATTTTGTTTGACAATTGTTGGTAAAAGCGATTGCAAACAGATGATTTTATAAAATGCCAATGCTGTAACTTTTATTGCTCCTTTAACCTTTCATACTGGACGCCCAGAAGAGCCTACAGACAGTTTTACAGCGCTGCTCGGAAACAAATAAAACGCTGTGTGTTTTGGTATTCTGCGGGTCTCGTGGATTGATTGAAGTGGGAGTGTGTTTTGAATGATGGGATGTTCTGAATTTGGAGCCTGAAATAATTAAAGATTGTAAAAATGTCACTGACACCAGAGATAGAACAATCTGTTTAAGCTCCATGACACTGACAATTACAGCTTCAATATGTCTCTGTTTTATGTCGCCCAGAAAGGCTTTCAATGATTCACCTCTGAAGAAGAGAATTAAGAGAAGTTTATTTTGTAACGTACGTCCATCAGCAGCATGATACATTTGGTTTGTAAAACAGTTTCCAGTCAGCACCAGCACAGGCTCACATGGATCAGAAACATGGGCGGCAGACGGGGGTTCTGGTGCCACTCACCTACCTGCTGGCTTAAATCAAAATGGCGTCGCCTCAGCGGGGCGGGGGGCCTGCTCAGAATTGCGGCCTGTGAGGAGCAGAGGAATCAAAGCATGCAAGGAGGAGCTAATCCTGTTAGCATGGTGTGGACTGAGGTGGGTTGCTGACCCAAAACACAGAGTCCAGCTGGGGGGGGGGGGTTGAGAATCACAAAGGGAGCTGATGTGTGTGTGTGTGTGTGTGTGTGTGTGTATGTGTGTGTGTGTGTGTATGTGTGTGTATGTGTGTGTGTGTATGTGTGTGTGTGTGTGTGTATGTGTGTGTATGTATGTGTGTGTGTGTGTGTGTATGTATGTGTGTGTGTTTGTGTGTGTGTGTGTGTGTGTGTGTATGTGTGTGTGTATGTGTGTGTGTGTGTGTGTGTGTGTGGTTGAGGATCAAAGAGTAATGGGTGCAGGAGGTGAACAGTAAGGTTTTCGTTCCCAAACAGCCAACATCTGAGTCGGTCAGAGCCGCTTGGAGCAGATCCTCAGAGACTGTCCTCTGAGTGACACACACTGTGCTGCAGAGATCAGTGTGTGTGCAGGGCTCCACAGTGTGTTCCTGTACCTACTCAGTTACATCATCTGTCTGTGACTGTTCTGAGAACATTCCGCTTGGAACATTTTCAGTAAATGAATGAAAGGACCACATATTAGCCAGGCTGCTTTATGGTCAATCCCAAAACAAGTGCTATTAAAGTAGGATGACTTGTAGTCATTTTAATAAAACTGTTATTTCTTTGGAAGGAAAAATAAAACCAGTTTTCTTTCAACAAGCTTTAATTTGTATAACTAATATTTAATTGTATTGTATTATTTATTAATTAATTATAATAATTTATGAAATAATTGGATGTTTTAACATGTAATTATAAAATGAAACATACATGTATAACTTGATAAGAACATTTTACCTGGTCTATATATTTATAGTATATCTATCTATATTTGTGTTGAATTGAATCACCTCCAATCAAGATTTACCATTAAAGATTATAAAGCCAGCTCACTCAAACATTGGCCTTTCTTTTATATTTAATGAGGAAAAGTAAAGAACAGTTGTAGATTAATAAGAGAGTCAATAAGAAAGTGGCTGATATCTCTTCTGCTCTGATCCTGGGTCAGACTCCTGCTCAGTCACAGCCTTTTGTTTCCTCCCTGCTGAAGGAACCCGTGTGTGATACTGTACATCCAGCAGGCCTTCTGTTTATCACATCATTAGCATGTAAATGAAAGCTGCTCTGTAGCCGCAGGGCCGGCCACTGTCACACACACACACACACACACACACACACACACACACACACACACACAACACGCACACACACACACACACACACACACTGTCCTGTGTAATTGGTAGGGTAATGTTAATTTGTCTAATTGTTTTGAAATTGTCAACACACTCTGATTGCACACATGCACACACTTCGCTTTTATTGCGCAATTATGCATGCATGAAAAGCGGGTGTAGCATGTGAATAAATGAAATCTATGGGATGATTACAGAGAGAGCAAACTGGTCTGTGTTCCCCATAGATCAGAGGCCAGCAGAGTGGAAGCAAACAGGTAGAGACAGAGATCCAGTCAGCCTGTCACAACATTTACCTTTGGATTTGACAAATTGATCTCAGCCCACTGTAACCCTCTGTTTTCTTTCTTTTCTTTCCTTTTTTTCTTTAAAGATGGGTTATACTTTCGTTAGCCTTGCTCCACAGTGATTACAGTAGAGACAAACCATTCCTATAAGGGAAGTATGAAGCTGGGGATGACAGATGACCTCCAGGCTGCAGGAAATAGCCGGTTTCATCAGGAAGATGCGCACTCGATAAGTAATTTGGTCCAAAATAATTACACAGTGGACTGCTGTCAGAGGCCGTGCCACACTGTGAGCAGCTTCCTGGAGAAACAAATAGATTGTTTTATAGAAACTGTTTCAAAGAGTTTCAAACTGTTTCTAATGCAGAAACATCTTATTAACACTGACCAAAGAAATACCAAAACATGTTTTTCCAACTTCATTACATAATCGTTAGAGGTTATAGACACATATTTGGAGAATGCAAACTCTTTCTGTTTGTCTTTAATCATATTCAGGGTGATGAGTCATTTACTTCTCTGATGAAGAGGCCATCTCTCTGTTACACATCTATTTCCATTATTATCTGTCTAAAATGCCATACTGAAGCCACCTCCTGTCATTTAGAGCAATACTTTCATTCATTTATCATTAAGATAAAAGAAAAAGCTAGGGACTGCCAGAGACTCACATTAAATCATTTTAAAATAAAAATATTCACATGTTTTTCTGTTCAACAATGACATGTTTTACATTGTGTGGGACAACTCAAGCTTTAAACTCACTATTGAACATGTTTAAAATACTTTGCACATTTGTGTTGCTTGGTAATTAAATACAAAATGAATAATTGTATATTTTTGTGAATCGGCATGCAGGCGGTTTAAAGGCTTTGGATACTTCACTGTAATGCATTTTTAAAAGTTTTTTTTGGAAGACTTAGTATTATTCTGACAGTAAATAAGTCGAAATACTTTATCAGAAACGCGGGGAATGAGGAAATAAAAAAAGAGAACTAGAGGGTCGGGATGGTCTTAATATATGTTTGTGACGCAAACGAATACAAATATCAAAGTGCAGGCTGCTCGGCGTGTTTTACATCACGAGGAGAGGGGCCCTGACCCGGAGCCACGGTGTCAACATCTCACACACACACACACACACACACACACACACACACACACACACACACACACACACACACACACGAAGCTCCGACACTTCAGAGTTGTTTCAGGCCTGCAGAGGGCTGCTGATCAAACGACTGAACACAGAGAGGCAATTTCATGCTCCGCAACTCCGAACAGCGGCCGAGACACAATATGAATATGGATCCAGGTGTCCCACTCACTTAAACCAACGAGCACAGAGACACACACACACACACACACACACACACACACCAAACGCAATTTTATTGAAAAGTTGTAACCATAAAAAAATCGGTAGCTGTTTTATCTGAAACATTTTTTCCAATACAAAAGTTTATTTGGAAACATGGTTTAAATGTACAACGTATACAGCACCCAGCCCCCCCCCCCCCAACAAGTCACACGTAGTCTGCCGTGCGCAGCTTTCTCATTCCACTGTGAAAATGTGGGGGAAATATGGATCCCCTACAGTGACATGGGCCACAACGACAGAAGCATTAGGAGAAAATAATAAAAGTGCCACAGATAAAGAATCACTACAAACTCACGAGCTTTCACTCGCAGGAATTTAAAATAAATATTAGTGATGAATGTAAACTCTGCCGACTTCCTTTGTGTATTTATTCGACTCACAGCATTATTATGGGCCGTATAAACTGAGGCTGCAGGACTGAGGTGATGCTATAGGTCAGGATTCCAACTCTCCGAAAATGAATTACATTTCTCCTAAATAGGCCTACTTCGATTTCGTACAATTTATTTGCACTGTTTACGCTTCAGGTATGGTTCGTCGAAATATCGTCTACTCAATATTTATCTTGCTCTAGAAATTATGTCATTTGAATACTTTTCATCAACAAATAATATAAAAGTTAATTTTAATAAAGGGTCTCATTAAGATTTTTCAGATCTCAATTCTCTAACAAAACAGAATGACCCGGATGTGCACCGACACAATGCAGTGCGCTCAATACACAACGGACATAAAGCCAGGGGGTGCAGCCCGGAGACATCAGCCCATCAGTGAGGGGGGGCATGTTGCTTCTTTTTTATTGTTTGCGTGTGTCCACCAGGCTTCGTTGCCAATAAAATCTTTGGTTTTGCGGGGGCAGCTCCAGAGTCCGCGGTGTGTTCAAGTGCATGAGAGGAGCCCCCAATCATTAAATTAGTAATATCTATTTACAGAGTACAGGGGGGGGGGGGGGTGGGGTCAGTCGCTGTCCTCCTTGTCCTCCTGGATGGTGGTGGTGGAATGGTTGTACAGTCCCTGAGCCATCAGCTGCAGCGCGAGCCCGTTCTTGAAGCCGCTGGCCTTCTTGATTTTGGCCCGTTTGTTCTGGAACCAGATCTTGATCTGGGACTCGTTGAGGCCGAGCTCCTGCGCGAGGGCCTGCCGCCGCTGCTCCGTGATGTACCGGTTCACCTGGAACTCCGTCTTCAGCCGCTGCAGCTGCTCCGCCGTGAAGGCCGTGCGCGGCCGCTTGTCCTCTTTGTCGCTTTTCGACTTTTTCAGTTTCCGTGTCCTTGGGCCTGCAGTAAGGGCGAAAGGAGAGAGAACGGAAACATAAATATTCAGCGCACATGGAGGACAAAGATCATGGGCAACAAATAGTTGGAAACATTTGAGTCTGGACAGATTTTACATCAGCTGCACACTCGCTGTTTCTGTACCATCACATATTGGAAAAGTCATCGTTATGGTTGTCTTTTATTCAAGTTCATAGCTTATTGTATACATAATAATAATTATTATAATATTGTCCCATCACATGGTCATAATCTATAACGTCTCGGTAAATCGCAAAAGGCATACGAACAATGGATATTAAGAATAACAACAAGAAGATAATAATAATAATATTAATAATAATAAATAACTGCCTTAGGTGGGATTTACTTCAACATAAAATACAACATCTCGTAGCAAACACAACAGCTATATGAAGTATAATAATAATAATAACGAAATATATGTGTTGTGGTTATTTCCTCAGATGCAGGCTGTTTAATACACGAAGCACACAAGAATAGCCGCCACACAATTATAAAATGATGTTCCTGCCGGCATATGAACACAAATAGACTGAATGGTTACATATTACTGCCTATTCGTGCAGACTAATTTATCATTTAAAAACATTAATATGGTAAAAAATATTGCAAAGGATAGAAACTGAGTAGGCTATATTCATATTCTCCAGACTTAAAATTAATAAAGATGCTATATTACAGAGATTTAGTAAACTGCAGTTGTTTGGCGGCACAGCACTCACACACTGCTGGCATCAGGTCTGAATCAAATATGGAGCTGTTCTTGTTTTGTTTAACACATACATTAATATGTTGACTTGATATGTTGTCTTCTTTTCGAACTAGTTAAAAATACAAAAATAATATCATACCATCATATTATAACACTATGTCCAGAGTGTAATACGGGCTTCATAAATAAAGTTTTTTTAGGAGAAAACCTTATGAGCTCGTTGTGTTTCACACTCTCTGCAGGCAGGCCTATGCGTGTGTGTGTGTGTGTGTGTGTGTGTGTGTGTGTGTGTGTGTGTGTGTGTGTGAAATTTAAAGTGATGTCAGCTAAAGTCAGACCCAAATCCAACAGGCGGTTAATGGATTCAAAATGTCTCCTGCAGACATTATTTACCTTTAATTCCATTTTGTTTGATCCCTGCATGCTTACCTCGCAGCAGCTCAGTGAGCGCACAATAACTATATCCTGTCTAATGATGACTGCACGTGTCACAGCGCACGAGCTGCCACAGTCATAATGTTATCAGATCAAGCCCTGATAAATGTCCCTGCATGTACTTGTGTCTAAAAGAGGGAAGATATTTAATAAATCAGAACAACGAATAACATACATTTATCTTTGTGCATATAAAAAATCCCAGCTGCGTGTTTTTCTTTTGTTATTTGAGACTTACGAAACATAAACAATATCTACGAGAAGGTTAGTTATTATTAGTTTTTTTTTTTTTTACATAAATGTTATCGTATAAAATACCAGAACAGAAAGGCACAGAGAAAGCGGAAAAAACAAAAACGTTTACGTTGATTTCATGTTGTGGCCTAAATGTAAAACACCCAGGCTATGTTACTGTTGTTGTTAATAATTAAATGCAATATAACAGTATGGATGTTTTATTGACTGCTTGTTCCAATGAGGGGACATTGAAATAAACATGTGAAATATAAACTATATATTTTTTTGTTTGCATTGAACCCTGTTGGCGGGAATGATAGAGCTTTTATTTTAGCTAACACACGACAGACCCGGACTTGTAATAGTTAAAAGATTCAGAAATAAACTATTCTAAGAAATCAAAAGGAGGTCCTTCTATCCTGACAACACCAGTGTTACAAAAATACATTTTCTATTAAAAACACCTGCCTATGTTTGACACAAAATGTATTTTAGGTTATAAAGATATAATAATAAAAACATGTCAGCTAACTCACAAGATTGTGATCTCCATTTCTAAAAACATTATTTCCCGCTTACTTTCTCAAAAAATAACTAATCTTGTTTTGTTGAATGAAAACTGCTACATGTAGCCTAGGATAAATGTAAATGTTTCTGTCAGATAAAAATGAACGGGATTTATGAATTCCTCCATTATTAAACGAAATGCACGCTCGGAGAATTTCCTTCATGAAACTATTGCCTTACCAGATGAGGGCCTGTCCGAGTACCGGGTGCAGTAGACCCAGGCCGGCCACAGCAGCGGCTGGGTCTCCGGTGTGGACCCCCCAGAACCGCTCAGCACCACTACCGATGAGGACGTGTCCCCCCCGGTCCCACCGCCAGTTCTCTCCTCGGCTTTCAGGCCGCAGCTCCCGGTGGAGGAGGTTGCGGTTCCTCCGCTGATGCCGCCGTTACTCTTTTTGGGACTCGCCAAAGAGGTGGAGGAGGCGGATGACGAGGTGCTGTCACTGCTGCAGTTGGAGTCCTGGCACGGCGTCCCGGGTAGGCTCGGCCTGCTGACCGCCGGGTGGACGCGCTCCCGGCCGGAGCTCTGCGCCCTCTCCCGCGGGCCCAGGCCGTGCTCCTTCCTGCAGCCGAAGTCCGGCCGCAAAATGTTGTCGATGAAAAAGTTGGTGGTTCTGTGGGCCTGCTGGGCCACCTGCAGAGGTAGCATGGGCGGCGAAGGCAGGCTGGGATCCGGGGAGACGCTCTCTCCCTCACTGCTGTCCGAGCTGCTCGGGTCCCGCTGCTCCTCCATCGCTGCTTCTCTGAAGAACGTGGCTGTTCCCTCAATCCACTCCCACTACACGGGCCTTTGTTTTTATCCACAATATGACAACAGGAATCACTAAAACATAGTTGCGTTCTTTTAGAAATATTGGTTGATGTAATTAGGAGCAAACTGTGGACATCCTGTTTGCGTAAATGCGCTCCGGCGCGTCATTGTCGGCGGCTCACGGTGAGACTGCTATAGCTGCTCGTGCACACTGCTCCACGCACAGAGATATGCACCGCTGTATGACAGTCGGATCTTCACAAAGTCCACACATCACAGCACCATGATACACACACTCGTACAAACTCACACACACTATCCGGAGGGACATGAATAACATCCACGTGCAACGGGCCAATCACCGGGACACTTTGGACAGGCGGTGACGCGGGCCAATGGTGTCAGACGTCTCAGAGCCTCAGAAACCAAACAAGAGATTATCACTGCTCCACACACACACACACACACACACACACACACACACACACACACACACACACACACACACACCACACTCACTCACTCACTCACTCACTCACTCACTCACTCACTCACTCTCTCTCTCTCTCTTTCTTTTTGAGGTACTGAGGTACTGCTGCTGACTGGGGTTCTGAGGTTCTGAGGCGCTGCCACCATTGTGTGGCAGAACGGGCTCTCATTGAGCGCGAGGGAGGATAATTGATAGCTTGTCATTTTTCAGGATGGCGGCTGATCGGCCGGGCCTCCCTCACCTGGCTGCGGGAGGAGGGCCTGTCACCACCAGCCACAGAACACTTCATCACAGCGCGCAAAGTGGCGATAGGATAATAATAATAAGAATAATAAATGCTACAAACAGAGAGGAGCTCCTGCTCCCTGACAATGAAGAACAACCTCAATGATGTAATTAATATTAATATTTAGTTTTAAATGTTGTTTTTTATATGAAGCAGGATGCCTTTTTGGACCATAACTCTGTCCTCTTTCGATAATTTTACCAACGTTTCAGCTAAAATCTATTCCTTTCTGGTGTTTACTGATAACATATATTTTTGTAAATTTAAGATCGAAGGATCTGAGATCGATTACTTTTAGTGTCACTATTATATTTATAGCCAGGTTATATACATTATTATTGAAATGACTGCAAAAAGTGTCTGATATTATAGTGACTTATTAATCCTGTAACATTTGAGTTTTTAGTGTTATTTTATTGTGCAAGATAAATATAATTTGTTGACCGGCGACAAGGAAACTCACCTCATTTCAAAAATATTCATTTAAATGTATGTTTGTCATCACTCTATTTTTCACATTGTTAATATGCAGTCCAAAGTGTAAAAACAACAATTATTTCCTTACAATTAAAACAATATACTGATGCGCGAATCCGGAGCGTGAAGAAAATGCATTTTGGGCAATTACAATTGATACGTGTATTGATACGTATTGATTTCAATTGAGCACTGCATAAACCTGCAGCTTTTTTTTTAAACTAATGACCGCTATGATAATAATGATAATGATAATAATAATTAATAATAAGAATAGCTGCTCTCTATAACAGTGACCCAGTGCATGTCTGACTTAGTAAAGACAGTATAGTAATCAAGATTATTTTTATTAAATTATTATTGATTATAAAATTAAACTAAAGGTAGAGGCCATCTTTGGACCCAGGTTTTATTAATCTGAATTTTAGGATGCTGTAGTGTGTTCTTTTTGTTTTACTTTGCTCAACGGCTGAAAAGGAAACAATTGAATCTCCAGGAATATGAGAAGGTGGCTTTCAGTGGCATATGAGAACAACATAACATCAGAGCGACCTCTAGTGGTGAAGGATGGGAGGAGCGCATGTGAAAGAGAGCAGCTGTGAAATCCAGGTAAGACATCTGACTCCACTTCTCAGGTGTGCAAGAGATCAAATGATCCAGTAGGTCAGCTGAGGTTTGTTTTACTGGCATTAGTTCCCTCCCAACATGATAGATAATGCTGACGAAACAGGTGTCCCTACAGTGCAGACACCAAAGCAGGTAGTGGCAGAGAAAGAATGATATATTCTGTCCTTGGTCCCCTCCTCTTCTCTCTGTACACAAACTCGCTCGGATCGGTCATTAGCCCACATGGTTTTTCATACCACTGCTACGCTGACGACACCCAATTAATTCTGTCCTTTCCCCACTCAGAGACCCAGGTCGTCGCACGCATCTCTGCTTGTCTAGCAGACATCTCTCGGTGGATGTCTGCTCACCACCTCAAGCTCAACCTTGACAAGACTGAACTGCTTTTTCTTCCGGGAAAAGAGTGTCCCACTCTTGACCTAACAATCAACATCGGCACCTCTATTGTTTCCCCGACTCAGACTGCAAGGAATCTGGGTGTGACCCTAGATAACAACCTGTCCTTCACTGCAAACATCGCTGCTACAACCCGCTGCTGCAGATACACTCTTTACAACATCAGGAGGATACGTCCCCTCCTGACCCAGAAAGCGACGCAACTTCTGGTCCAGGCTCTCGTCATCTCACGCCTAGACTACTGCAACTCCCTCCTGGCTGGTCTACCTGCATGTGCCATCCGACCTCTGCAGCTCATCCAGAATGCAGCGGCTCGTCTGGTCTTCAACCTTCCTAAATTCTCCCACACCACACCGCTCCTCCGCTCCCTTCACTGGCTTCCAGTAACTGCTAGAATCCACTTCAAGACACTGGTACTAGCATACCATGCTGTGAATGGATCTGGCCCTTCCTACATCCAGGACATGGTTAAACCATACACCCCAGCACGTGCACTCCGCTCTGCATCAGCCAAACGGCTCGCTGCACCAGCACTGCGAGGGGGACCCAAGTTCCCATCAGCAAAAACACGTGGGTTTGCTATCCTGGCTCCAAAATGGTGGAATGAGCTCCCCATTGACATCAGGACAGCAGAAAGCTTACACATCTTCCGGCGCAGACTAAAAACTCATCTCTTTCGACTCCACTTTGAGCAATACAATTACTAACAAAGCACTTATATACTAACAAAGGACTGGCTTATCTAAAGCCAGTTGAGTAGCACTTGAAATGTTTTGGCTCTATGAAACCTGATGTACTTATATGATTCCGCTTTCTTCTAGTTTGTATCTTCTTGGTCGAATGCACTTATTGTAAGTCGCTTTGGATAAAAGCGTCAGCTAAATGCAATGTAATGTAATGTAATGTAATATATTATTTTAAAAAGTCTATTGGTCAATTTACCCCCAGATGGCTCACACACAAACTCTCAGTTCTAAAATTGTGAAAACAGTTGTTATCTTACTATGCATGTTGCTTCTTTGAACTAAGTGGGAATGCATTCAATTAATTGCCTTGAACATCCTTTACAAATCTGGCTTGTATCCTGGCCACTTAAAGTAATTCTTTGTCAGTCAGAACAGATCGATGCTTTGATTTCACATGTTTCAGGGTAGAAAATACAGACTCAGACGTACAGTAGCAGTCAAAAGTTTGGACACACTTTCTCATTCGGAGGTTTTTATTTATTTAAATTATGTTCTACATTGTAAATGAATACTGAAGACATCAAAACTATGAAAGAACACATATAACCCTATTTGACTACTGTTGTAACTTGTAATCCATATTATGTCACGCAAACCATCGAACGCTATGATGAAACTGGCTCTTATGAGGACCCCCCTGGGAAAGGAAGAGCAAGAGTTACCTCTGCTGCAGAGGATAAATACATCAGAGTTACAGCCTCAGAAACTGCAAATTAAAGCACCTCAGATGAGAGCCCACATAAATGATCACAGAGCTCAAGTAGCTCAAGAATCAGGCCTTCATGGTCCAATTGCTCCAAAGAGCCACTACTGAGGATGATCAACAAGAAGAAGATAATTGTTTGGGCCCAGAAACACGAGGAATGGACAATAGACAGTGTAAATCTGTACTTTGGTCTGATGAGTCCAAATTTTCGATTTTTGGTTCCAACCGCCGTGTGTGTCTTTGTGAGACGCAAAGTGGTCAAGGAATATTATATTCACAGTTAAATATGAACAGTGCGATTTAAAAGGCGAGTGTGTCTGTGTGTTTGCCTCGGACCGATGTGTTCACTTTGTTCTGATGGCAGATACTGCTGACACACGGAGACTGATTCAGCAGAAACACTTCAGACTAAGTTTTTAGTGTTAAAACATTTCTCCCAGCAAACAAAGTGTTCAGAAGTTCAAAATGCACTTTGAATGTTGGATCCTAAAAACACTCGCTACACGGGGCGGAAATCCTGCAGCAGGTCCTCCTCACATACAGGTGCATCTCAATAAATTAGAATATCGTGGAAAAGTTAATTTATTTCATTAATTCAATTCAAAAAGTGAAACTCATGTATTATATGGATTCATTACACACAAAGAGAAATATTTCAAGGCTTTATTTGTTTTAATCATGACGATTACAGCTTACAGCTAATGAAAACCCCAAAATCAGTATCTCAGAAAATTAGAATATTACATAAGACCAATAAAAAAAAAGGATTTTTGATACAGAAATGTCGGCCTTCTGAAAAGTATGTTCATGTGCAGTGGCGTAACAAGGTTGTGATTGGCCCCGGTACAAATATTGTTTTGGGGCCCCCCCCCCCATCGCCCCAAACATAAGCGCACGCTGATGCGCTCACACACATACGGACATACACAACCACTCAGATGCGCCACATGTATAGGCTATCAACAACAGCCTGCCCTGGCCTCAGACCACCACAGCCTGACAACGGCACAGCGAACTAAGAAGAGGATTAAACCTGTTTCCTTGATGTTTGTCTCTGGGGAATGGGCCGGTAGGCCTACATAGACCGGTTGCTATAATATAGCTTTTGATCTTGGCGTCGGGGGTCTCAATAGCGCCATAGAGTCCCCTATCGGTTGGGGCCCTTGGGGGAACTGTTGGACCACTGCCGGGCACAGCCAAATCCAGCCTCTCCTCCTGGCTGGCTGGAGAAGAAGGTTGCACAGCCACGGCCACGGATACAGCTTCACTTGTGGAACTAATGGCAATGATGATGGTGAGGCAGGTGAGCTATCGTTAGCCTCCGGCTCCGGCTGCCGCTGCACGTCAACATTGCTAACGTTAGCGCTTGATTTCGAGGACGATGTATGACAAAAAAAACGGTCTAATTTTGTCAGTTTAGCGGTTACATCTCCTTGTTCTCTATTGTCCTTTCTCTTTTGAGCGCTGCTCTTGCGCTTTGGTTTGCTGTACATTATAAATGCAAGCTATTACATTTTTTATAATGCTACCGAACTTGCTGCTGCTAGCTACAGTACAGTACAGGTTGATTAAACGGTTCGCTCGTCACGCAAGGTATCACATGACATGAAAGGGAGCAAGGTCATTGGACAGACAAATTACAAATTAATTTAGGTTGCTTGGTTACTTTGAAGACTGCGTGAACCAGTCAATGCCATTGGGGCCCCAAACAAAAAATATTAAAAAAACAATTTTTTTTTTTTTTTTTTTCATGGGCCCCTTGCCGGCTCGGGTCCCCGGTGCGTTGCACCGGCTGCACCGTCGATAGTTACGCCACTGTTCATGTGTATGCACTCAGTACTTGGTTGGGCCTCCTTTTGCATGAATGACTGCATCAATGCGGCGTGGCATGGAGGCGATCAGCCTGTGGCTCTGCTGAGGTGTGATTGAAGGAAGCCCAGGTTGCTTTGATAGCGGCCTTCAGCTCGTCTGCATTGTTGGGTCTCGTGTCTCTCATCTTCCTCTTGACAATACCCCATAGATTCTCTATAGGGTTCAGGTCAGGCGAGTTTGCTGGCCAATCAAGTGCGGGAATTCCGTGGTCACTAAACCAGGTCTTAGTACTGTTGGCAGTGTGGGCAGGTGCCAAGTCCTGCTGGAAAATGAAATCAGCATCTCCGCTTGTCAGAAGAAGGAAGCATGAGGTGCTCTAAGATTTCCTGGTAGACGGCTGCGTTGACTTTGGACTTGAGAAAACAGAGTGGACTGACTCCAGCCTCAGTCCACTCCTTGTGAAGCTCCCCCAAATGTTTGAATGGCCTTTGCTTGACAATACTCTCAGGTCCGCGGCCATCTCTGGCGCTTGTGCACCTTTTCCTACCACACTTTTTCCTTCCACTCAACTTTCTATGAATATGCTTGGATACAGCACTCTGTGAACAGCCAGCTTCTTTAGCAATGACCTTTTGAGGCTTACGGCCCGTCCACACGGCGGCGTGCGTTGAAGCTTCAACGCTTCTGCCCATTCACTTTGAATGGGGTGACGTCACGCTTTGCCAAACTGCATTGTGGTCGCTTCGCTTTGCTCGCGTTGCTCGCTTCAAAAGTAGAGCAATGTTCTACTTTTGAAGCTTCAACGGAAGCGTCAGCCAATCGAATCATATGCCAGTACAAGCTCTAGCCAATCAAACCGCGTGCTTGTGTGTCTGGGGCGGGAGATTCATGTGATTGGTTGTTGGTCGAGCTTCAGACACGCCCGCCGGCAAGCTTCAACGCACGCTGCCGTGTGGACGTACCGTTACCCTCCACCAGATGAGGTGGAGGGTGTCAATGACTGTATTCTGGAAAACTGTCAGGTCAGCAGTCTTCCCCATGATTGTGAAGCCTACTGAACCAGATTGAGGGACCATTTAAAGGCTCAGGAAACCTTCGCAGGTGTTTTGAGTCTACAATATTGAACTTTTTCACAATATTCTAATTTTCTGAGATACTGATTTTGGGGTTTTCATTAGCTGTAAGCCGTAATCATCAAGATTAAAACAAATAAAGCCTTGAAATATTTCACTGTGTGTAATGAATCCATATAATATATGAGTTTCAGTTTTTGAATTGAATTAATGAAATAAATGAACTTTTCCACGATATTCTAATTTATTGAGATGCACCTGTGGAATGCGACAGTTGTAGCCCATGTCGTATGATGTTATTTTTGTGCCTCTATCCTGAGCACGCAATGAAACATTTTGAGCATTGAACATTTTATTGAGCACGCAATTGAACATTTTTGAGCACAGAAAAATATATTTTGCAAACACATCAGTTGTATTTTGAAGAGAAATTGACTCTCAAGCCCTCTCACAAACAGTGGCGGCGCCAGATATTTTTCTTTTGGGGGTGCTGTGGGGTAGCTTGACGTTTCATAGAGGGTGCTCAAACATTTAGGGTTTCCCATTAATGTCCCGGGCACTACAGTTGAATTTTCTACTGCAACACTTCCCACACGCACATACACAGTGTACCCCCGACTGTTACAATGAAGGCTCGATAATCAGCTCACGGCATATAGGTGTAAGCAGGGGTAAAGTGCTATTTTTTTACAAGTGGGGGGTGAACCTAACATCCTCTAGGGGGGTCCGGGGGCAAGCTCCCCCGGGAAGAATTTTTTTTTAATATTGAAATTAAATGCATCAATCTGGTGCACTTTGAGAGCAAAATGAAGAGATCTATGGATACATCTCTCAACACCCATATGAAACAGAACTGTAAACCGATTTTCTATTTCTTTATGGATATTTTACAAATCACTCCCCTTTTAAAGTGTATTCTTGTTTTACTGTCATTTATTTCATACCTGTTTTTCCTTTATGCTCTTATCTTTTTATACCTATAATGATCATATAAACGTGTGCCTCGGAAATACTTATTTACATTAATTGTGACCAAAGCGTTTTGAGACCCACTGAGATAACTTAGACCCAAGTTAACTATCTAAACACTGAGAGAGTCCTTTACTTCACCTGAGCTGAGGTTATCTGAGACTCTCAGTCTGACCGGAGAGAGTTCTCCCTCCACCTTGTTGTTGAAAAAACTCCTTATATCCGTTAGCGTAGCTAGCACCAGATGCTAACCACAACGATCTCCGGTACCGGTGCGCGCTCTCTCTCTCTCTCGCTCACGCACGCACACAAAATGGCTCGTGCCACACACACACAGAGCAGAGCTTGAATGAAACACATAGACCCAGAAGTAGGCTACTTGTACTGTAGCATATTATTTTCAAATCAATCCTTTTTCAAATTATTAATTTCACACAAAAAAAAAAAAAGACACACATTTCTTGGGGGTGCTTAGGGGGTGCTATGAGTACCCTGGGGGTTGCTTCAGCACCCCTAGCTTCCCCCTGGCGCCGCCACTGCTCACAAACCCCTGCTCTGTGCGCAAACAGACCGCTGCACATGCTCTCTCTCCCTTTCTTTCCCTCGCTCAACCTCTCCACCCTGTGTGCGCTCAAGTTGGCACAGCGTTACAAATGTGCCACAAAACCAACCAATCGATGTATAATCAGTGGCGTTTTCTCCTGGAGGCCAAGGGAAGCCAGGCTTCCCCTTTTTCAGACTATAGTTATCATATTAATAAATAAAAAAAACAATTAGTTTAGTTTCGGTAATTCTTCTGTGCTGTGTGTTGCATCCATCTCTCCCCCATTCTCAGAGTATTTTACAAAGAGGGAAACAGCGCCCCTCTAGGTGTTATGGTGAAACAGTATATTGCACTCACTGTTGGAGAGGAGGCCAGCTGAAATTGGCATCCCTTGGTGAAAAAAAATGGATGGATTGACCAATCCGATGAGGCTACCGTCATGCCCCTGCCAACCTGTGATTAGTCAGGGCCATGCCAAGGGAAGCCACCGCCGTCTGGCTTCACTCCAATCAAATCGCATCAACTTCGTACTGTCATCACCGCCGTTAGCATGTAGCAACATTAGCAAATACAGTTATGGAGGGTGGAGATCTAGAGCAGTGGTTCTCTCCCCAGCAAAACTGTCTGGGTGGTTCCTTCGCAAAAACATCTGCATTTCTTCAACAGAAACATTTTCCGTGCCCCTGTCTGCACGAATCCTCTCTGGACATCCACCTATACCTGAAACTGTTTTGATAAAGTAACTTGCAACTACTTTAGGATCACTGTTTGTTGTATAGGCCTCCATCCATAACACATAGCGGCTAAAACCATCTATACAGCCGTTGATGGCAATGCCATAGGGCTTTAGCTTATCATAACCATCCATGTGCCAAAGTGCATTTGGCCCTCTGCATCTGTACTGACGTCTTCTCAAGCGGTGGGCTCGTCTTAATTCCACACCTTGTGGATCAACCAGTTTGATGATGCGTCTTATGCTATCTTGTGACACAACAAGGCCCTGTTGAATTGCACGGAGATGTAGCCAACGGTATCCCTGCATCTGTCCATTGGTCATGATCTCATGCTGTACAAAAGCTAGCACTTCCTCCAAGTCAGACTGGTTCTTCCTCCTGAACAGGTTAAGTCTTTTACAAATTCTCTTTAATGTTCGGACACTAATTACAATGTGATAAGTATGTGCCAAAATAGCAAGTATTTCTTTGTTACTTAGGGAAAGTCTGAAGTATAGTTTAATTAAGTCATCCAAATCCGGCCCTGCAGGCATTGTTGTGAGCAGCGCAGCAAACTGATGTAATGCAGAATATAAAGAGGACAATTTGGTATTCGTAGGAGGGGTTGTAATATGGCAGTTGAAGTTGAATTGTACATCAGACAATAACGTTGCTTTTATTCTGCAAAAAAGAAGAGAAAATACATTGTGTAAATATTGTAAGGTTAAGACTCTTCTTCCTATTTTACACGGTATATGCTAAGTAAAAGTGTCCATTACGGAGTACTGATCTTATTTATCAGGAACACTTTATATGCAGGAACAAAAATCCTACCTTTAATTTAAAGCCAGAAAGTGTTAAACACTCTTACTTTTAACCTCACTAACTTGTTTCATAAAATGTGTATTCTTTTACAATATCATTTTTCCCACAACCACAACTGTCTTACTCCATTCTAGATGAGATGATGTTTGAGATTTTGATCATTTTGATGGTTAATAGCCTTCTGATTGTCAGCTAGCTGCTAGCTGCCTTGTTAAACACACTTAATGAAATCTCTACAGAAACATGAAAACCACCAGGCTGTTGCTCTTGGTTAGTTTCACTGTTCCAACAAGCACAAACTTGCGTGTCAACGAACTAAACCATTATTTACTGAATTAGATGGGGGGGGGGGGAAGCCATAGCATACAAGCTAATGCGCTTGCTGCTAGCTCATCAATGTCTGCATTTCACATTCTAAGGCCTTTTCGTTGTTTTTACGAACGCCCAAAACACACTTATATATTTATAACTCACCTTTTGTTCTTCCATTTGCAATATGATTTCCTCTTGGACCCCTCTGGCGTGCAGAAATTCACTCACGTCCTCCATTATTGCCTACTGCAATGTGTAAATCAGAATTCTGAGATTAAAGTCAGAATTCTGAGATTAAAGTCCGAATTCTGACTTTTTTCTCCCAAAAGAAAATAATGTTTCTTTGTTCTGAGGAAAAAGTCAGAATTCTGAGATTAAAGTCAGAATTGTGACTTTTTTCTCAGAAGAAAAAAAAAACTTTTTTTCAAATCCTCCCAAAAAAAAAAATCATGTGGCCCTAATCCTCTTCCGTAGATATATTTATGATCCACGTCACGTATTCAGTTTCGGTGGCATTTCTTCCAGTTTGTCCAGAAGTCTTCTCATCAGGGCTCTATAAATGAAGAACTAGGGCAGATGTGTAATATTTAATGCAGCCGAACCGTGTATTACAATGCCGTTATGTGATGACTTCCAAAGAGAAAAGCAAGAACACTCGGAATAAAGTATTATTTTATTTTTTTTGAATGTTTTCCGATTTCATATCGCATAAACACCATATCCCGACGTGCATTGCGGCTAAAACATCCAGGATTATGGGTAGTTCGATGTTTTAGCCCAGGGCTTCTCAAACTCCGGACCAAGGTCCGGATCCGGACCAACTGCAAATCAATCCGGACCGAACTCTGTGTCTCATTATAAAAAGAAAAAAAGAAATTATAAAAAAAAAAGAAAAGAATTTCTGATTCTGATGTAAATTGAAGTGGCATATGCTATATTGGAAAAATATATTGTAGGGCCATACCTATACAAAACATGTCTGTGAAGTTTTTTGCTTAAAATACCAAACAGTTCACCCATTGTAGCCATGCTCATACTGCTCTTACTCCTCTTTTGCAGCCCTGTTAGAGAAACGCGGATTTTGGGTCCTTAGCTTGAAAAAAAAAAAAGAGGAGGCGGAGCTAATGCCTGATCAGAATTCTACCGGAGATAAAGTTACATTCTGCTGTGATAAAACGCCATCCTGTTCTAAACCACATAAAAGATTATTTCTGAAACAGTATGGAGCTCAAATGCTTTTTCTCTTGCGGGTTTATCACAAGGTGAGTTCCTTTTTTTATTTCCTGCTTTTTAAACACATGTGCTCTACAGCAGGGGTTCTCAAACTTTTTGTTTATGCGGACCACTATTTATTATCAAGGATTTTCGCGGACCACCTCATATGCAAACCGTAAAAATAAGTACATATATAAACGTAGCGTTAAAACGCCGATATTTTTTTATAGTTAATTATAGACAATCAAAAGTCAATTGAAGCCTATTTGATACTTTTGTGACCGGTGTCTGTCTGCGTTGTGTATGTGTCTCAAAGAGGACCACAAGTGCGCACGCGCGCAGTGCACTCACAAAACGGGCAGACAGGTCTACAAAAAACTACCGGTATGCTCCTACTTTAGTTACTGTACTGCAAAAAGCAGACGGCGCTGCGCTCAACACACACACACACACACACACACACACACCACACACACACACACACACACAGGCATATAAGTAACATAAACAATGTATAGGCCTAAGTTGCATAAAGGCTTGAGCTACAGTATTGCAACTAAGCAGACAGCGCTGCTTCTCTCTCTCTCTCTCTCCACTTTCAAAATCTATTTAAATCTCAAAACAAACAAAAACAAATTAACTTATTAAACGAAACGAAAAATATAGCCTACTCAGGGGTGGATCTAGAAAAATATTCATGGGGTGGCAGGAGATTTTGAGGGGTGGCATCCCCTGGCAGAAGTATATACTGATTTAATCGCAGTCATATCAATCAATGTTAACTTGGAAAGCCACAATATTGTTCGCCAATCATATTTCCATGCTTGCGCCAGGGCCGGGCGAGGGGTTAAGGCTCGTGTCTTGTGGTGCATTTACTTGCACTCGGACATTAGAGATTTTCTCTCATAAATGTCCGATGAGCCCAACGACCACTACCCCACTGCCTGATATCATTAGAAAGCTAGGAATCTCCTCTTTCCAACAGTGTATACAACTCAAAATGTGTCTTCGGGTCCCCGAAAATCCTTGATAATAAAAAGTGGATTTTACTTAGCTTTTTTCCACGGACCACCTGCAGTACCCTCGCGGACCACAGTTTGAGAACCGCTGCTCTACAGTGTTAGCGAGGCTTGCTAATGTAAACAAAGACGAGATTACGTCCAAAACACGTCAGGCATTGTTTCTGATAGCAATTTTCTGTGGGTCCGCTGCCGATTTGACGTCAGATCGGCAGCAAATCTGTATCCGCTCGTTGTACCCCTGTTTTTAAAAGATTTGGGTACGGAGGAAAAGAGAGAGGGTTTTATTTTCTGATGCTGCGTGAGTTCCCCGACGCACCGGGGACACATATTTATGTATAAAAGACATCACAAAGTGCATTTTGCATGATAGGTCCCCTTTAATGTATATTTTCTTGTGTCTGACGCGTTGTGAGAATGAACGTGCATATATATTTACTTGTGTGCGCAAGCGTGACACGCATTGCAGACCGCAAGTTAACCGCAAGTTTACCTTGACTTTCTAATGCTTCTAATGCCGAGGTGTTAAGGCTTCAAAGATACTTCTGCGTAACAAGAACTCAGGAACTTTAGTACTTTTTGGAGCGTCACAGCCAGCGCCTCCGTTTATTATTGTAGAGTCACCCCACACTCTCCTTCACAACTTCAGGACAGACTGCTCATGCTCAAAACACATGACCTCTCAACCCAATGCTTACATGTGTCCCCCCTTACTGAAAGAAATGTCCCCATTTCCACACACATGGTGAGAACACAACAAAACATAAAAAAAAACAATACCCTGCAGAACAATACATGTACGCATGATGTAGAAAAAAATAATAATCTTTGAATAAAAACAATGACAAACAAAACACATCCACAGCCCAAATAAGACATCAAACTTGGTATGACATAACCTATTCCCCTGTCCTGCACACTTGAAACATGAACAAAAAACACAATTATGCAGCATAGAATACACAGGAGAAAAGAAGCACACAAGCACGTAAAAACCAGTCATTCAGCCCATAACAAAGTCCATAAAGCGGACAGGAGGCCGCGCTAACCTCCCAGCCCGAGACACCGTCGGTGCGGCTTGTTCGAGCTCAGGGGAATCACCAGCCCCAGAACCCGGCCCAAGAACACAGTCACTTTCCCCATCGGAAAATCTCAAGCGTCCAGAGCTCTGTGGGGAGACTGCATCCTGCAACGGAAGAGGCTGAGAAAGGTTTAAGAGAGACCTTGACGGTCCCTCAAAGGGAAAGGCTACCGGCAGGTTGTATCGCCGTAGCCTGTCATAATGGACAGTTTGGAGAGAGGCCTCATCCCCAAACGGGCTACTTAGTTGGTACGTGACCCCCACTTCATCACCCCTGTCCATTCGCCTTTGCACCAGATAAGGCCCCTTCCAGCGGGGAGCCAGCTTATGGCGGCTCTCAGTGGGATCATTTAACCACACCAAATCCCCGACTTCATACGGGTCGTGCCTCACTCTGGCGTCACAGCCAGCGCCTCCGTTTATTATTGTAGTCACCCCACACTCTCCTTCACAACTTCAGGACAGACTGCGCATGCTCAAAACACATGACCTCTCAACCCAATGCTTACAATATCTTCACATGTTTCCGATCATATTTCAGATCTGCTGTGTTTTTTGCATAATACGTGCAACGCGTTTGTCCCTGTCGGCCACCGTAGATATATGATCATAATGCGCTACAGGAACTTGGAATTGAAAAAAAATGTACTGAGAAATTAACCATTTATCCATCAAAGAATTGTACTATCCAGATAGAAAACTGAAGAGGTTAATGTTAATTCTGCCCACAAACTTCAGTAAAGGTCATAAAATAGCCGGTATTACACCTCTGACTCTTCAACCCTACCTTATCCCTCCAGATTAAAATTTGATGTCACAGTGACAGCAGAGGATGGAGGACATGTATTTACTACTAGGCATTAACTACATATTGGCAGGGACCCTATCTACAAACTGTGAGAGTCAATGGGAAGACCCACAGAACTGCAGTCCCCAACAATGCATTAGTGTCCCTTCATAATCACTGAAACTTAAAGGAACCATTCAGTGTGGCATTTCAAGGGATTGTTTTTATTTCAAAATTGTAAACTACATGACCAGCTACCTGCAAAACTTCCCATCCGCCTCAGCTGTCTTTGTGTTCAGTGCTAATTAGCAAATGTTGGCATGTGTGAACATCATAAACATTACACCTGCTGAACAGCATTGTGATTTTTGAGCATGTTAACATACTGGTTCTAGCATTTACCTCGAAGCACAGCTGTGTCTACAGCCCCCCAAACCTGCTAACAGCTTGAGCCTGGTAAATGTTTCCAAATAGCATACCGCTAATACCGACACCAAAACGTAGCAATAGTTCCTGTAATTAAGGTTTTGTTGCTCTCTCCGACTTGTCCTCATTCAGCTGCAGTGAAGGCTCCATCGGTCAGTTCTGCGAGTGCTCTATTGGGGAAAAAGACGTGCGCACGCTGCGAGCGTCCTGTCAGAGGCACAACGGCACAGAGTGTGAGGGCCGAGGAGATTTTGTATGTGGCAGGTGCCAGTGCCACACCACAGAGAGTGGAAGTAGTTACCATGGTGACTTCTGCGAGTGTGACGATGAACACATGAGAAGTTCCAGAATAAGCTATGTGGAGGTAGAGTTTTTGTCATTTTCCAAAAATATAACCTTTTTCATTGTGTGTTTTACCAGATAGCCTATAGGTACTTTCATCAAAACACTTTGTATCTCTAGGACCTAACATATGGGTAAATTGCATTTACTTTCTCATAAATCATTTGTAAAGCATAAAGCAAAGTAACAGGAAAACCCCAATATTTGTTTTAACATAAAGACATAACGTAATGTAATGTTTTTACAAGATATAGTTATAGAACTACCAACACCTCCCACATTCTGCCCAATGGGATCTCCCTGTCACTCACAATGTTATGTACCTAGGCTCTGAGTGACACAGGTCATTTTTATTTTACATACTGCAAATGTACTTTAACTATTTTCTCCATTTCTCTACTTGTAGGAAACGGTAAATGCAATTGTGGCAGATGTGAATGCTTTTCAGGCTACGAAGGCTCAGCCTGTCAGTGTAAGGTGTCTGAGGAGGGCTGTCGGACCCTCAACAACACTGTGTGCTACGACAGAGGGACCTGCAAGTGTAACCGCTGCGAGTGTAAGGAGGGATACCAGCATCCACGATGCCACACATGCCTCGGCTGCCCAGACCCCTGCCAGACCAAACTGTAAGCATTTCAACTTCTACTGAACCTTTACTTCAAATGAATGTAGACCTATCACATTTAAAAAAGAAATCACTCTAATAATATGTCGAAGCTTAGAAAATGCCCCGGGTGATTTAAACTGTGTTTAGGGGAAGATGGGGCAGCATGAAGAACATTCATTAGCTTAACGTTTTGCTGGGTTATTATTACAATAAATGTTTGTGATGTTACTTTTTTGTAGTTCTTCGCTGATATCATCAGTATCTACCCAGAAAGATAATCTGAACATTTGTTTTACTGTTGTGTTTCAACATTTTATATCTTATACAATCAATGTAAGTTTAGCAAACATAGGTAATATTTCTCAAAATTATCCTATGCTTATACAAAACTTGTGTCAATGCATTATATGTAAATTCATAGTAATGTTTTAAATGATGGCATGTTTAAACATTTGGAAACATTTTATGAATTTAAAAATAATCTTGTTTTCAGGAACTGCATTGAATGCCTTGGTTTTGAGTCCGGTCCCTTTAAAAAAAACTGCAGTGTGGCTTGCAGCAAAAGCATTTATCACGAGATGGTTGATCAGTTCACCATACAAAGCAGGAAGTGCCAGCAGAAGGACACGGAGGGATGCTGGATCAGGTTCAATCTGGACCAGTTAGTCGGAGAGGATTACTACAAGGCTGAAATTTTCAAACAGAGAGGTGAGCAGCTCATAATGTGTGGAACATTCTTCAGAGTTATCAAACTCTTACATTTAAGAACTATAGTTGGTGTCGGTATGCTATTTGGAAACATTTAACAAGACTAAAGCTGTTTGTGGGACTGTAGACACAGCGGTGCTTTGAACTAAATGCTAGACACAGCATTTTAACATGCTCAAAATGATTATGCTGTTCAGCAGGTGTACTATAATGTTTATGATGTTCTTACATGCCAATATTTTTCTAGTAAGCACTAAACACAAAAACAGCTGAGGCTGATGGGAAGTTTTGCAGGTATTTGTTCATGAATATGAAGCAATATGGAAATTCAGAGGATCACTAAAGTGATCGCATTGCAACTAGTTTTTATATAAGTTAGTCAGAGGATTACCATAATTGTTAGGATTCACTCTCCGGGGACCATTCATGTCAACACAAAATAGTTCAAATAGTCCAAAGTGGTATGCCGACTGACCAACAAGCCGACCAAAATAAACACTCAAAAATTTCAGCAGACATACTCTATTCTTCAATTCATCATTTTCGATATAGGCTGTCGTTTCGGATATCAGTAAATCTTTCTGTAGCCTAATTTCTCCCTGTTCCTCCAGACTGTCCGGAGCCCCCTAGTGTCATAGCTATCATCATATTGCATCTGTTGCTCTCATTGGCAACCTGCTGCTGATGCTCATCAAGCTACTCATCTACATGAAGGACATAAAAGAATTCAGAACATTTGAAAATGAAAAGAAGAAATCCAAGTGGGCAGAGGTGAGACAATTTATATATTTATATACATTGTTGCCCAAAAAGTTGGATTAAAATATTTTGTATCGCTTCTCATTTAATGATTGGGACAATGTGATTTATTCCTGATAGATAGTGTATATCTTCTCAAAACGTTATTGATCAATATCTTTCAAACATATCACAGTGAAAATTAAATAGGAATAAAAAGAGGAAAGTGTCTGAAAACAAAATTATTCCAACTTTATGGGTAACATTGTATATTTATATACACACAATGTCGTTTTTCTGTGATCTTTTGATGGACTTCCTGTTGCCAGTAGTTGCACATTGACTATTGAAGGGTAATCAACTGTTAAAAAGATACTGTTCAAATTTATTTTTTTATTATTATTATTTATTTATAAAAAAATTATTTGAACAGTATCTTTTTGACAGTTGATTACCCTGAACTTTAAGTATAGTTTAACTGCAAAGTATTCAGCTGAAGCCACATCTTTTTCAACTTCCCCACGGCATTTGTCATATACTGCAGGGCAGGCAGTGCAGATCTGGTGAAATAATGGCAGAAATGGCATCGCGTAACGCTTGTCCATAGTGTTAACCAGTTGCTTAAACCCCTGGTTGCTAACCGTGCTAACTGGGCACATGTCTTTAGCTATGTAGAATGTGATGGCATCTGTTATATCTTTGTGTCTTTGCGAGCTGGTTGAGTAGGCTGTTGCACTGTAAAGCGCATCCTTAATTGATGACTGTGATGTGGTGGATGAAATCGAGGGGGCACGCTTGTGAACTGTCAACGGGGGGCCGGGGGAGCCTCGCTGCGGGAAAACCCAAAGTATTTCCAAACAGCAGAATTCGTTTAACCTTTCTTGTTCACGAGGTGCTCTTGTTCTGCCATCTTCGCTCGTGCTGAACTCACACAACTATTGTCACTCACAACCTGGCCGAGAGGGCTTTTAGGGAGGGGCGAAAGCGCACGCAGCTAAATAATCGTTTTATTTAGATTATGTTTTTTTTCATAATCGTTGAAAGCCAAAATCTTAATCGAGATTAAAATACGATTAATTGCACAGTCTTAGTTTAATTTCAGAAAGTTGTTTTGCATCGATGTTTTGATGTCAGTGAGGCAGTTGGTGAGTTGGGAGTGGGTGGTTGCAGAAATAGTTTTTGTAGAGAGGAAAAGTTGGGTGTCGTCGGCGTAATAGTGGAACCGGAGTTGGTGTTGACGGAGGATCTGTCCAAGTGGGATGATGTAAATGATGAAAAGCATGGGACCAAGTTAGGGCTGTCCCGAATACCATTTTTCGGGCTCCGGATATTGGGTAGTAATCAGCAGCGAATATTCGGATATTCGGTGTGCGCGGGGGGGTGGGGGGGAACCTTCATTTCTCAGAAGGTTCGGTTTGCGTTCACACAGGCAAAATTCAAACGGACTATAAACTTTAAACACAAGTCATGTGCACGGAAATGGAAATTGGTCAGACATTAAGGGGGTAAAAAGGCAAATCCCGGCAATTTCTACCGGAGCCTCTGCCATGGAGCATCGGCAGGTTATTTTCATGCTGCTGTTAATCTGGAGAGCATATCAACAGACACTAGTGGCCCGCGCATATGATTATATAATCAGACAACGTGCGTTAAAAACATTATAACCCATATGAGAGACGTTCTACAGTAAGGAGGAGGTTTCACCAACGACAGGTGGCTCTGAATTGTATGTATAGTTGACGGAGCATTTTTACTTTTACACGACACTGTTCAACTCTCTGCTTCACTCTGCTTCACTCTTTCGCTAAAGATGTTGAAGACATCCGCATTATTGTGACTCTACGCTTCCTATGTTTTGGTGCGGACTGCGTTCACACCAGCGATGAACCGCTCCAGAGTTCACTAGCAAGCGGTCCGAGACCACCTCTTTTAGGAGGACCAGAGTCCGGTTGTTTAGTGAACTTCAGATAGTCCAGGGGATAAGCACAACAATTGTGCATTTTATGAGAAAAGCATGACATTTCTAACATAGTTAGTGCATACCATAAGGTTTATTTTCAGATGTGGAGGGAAGTCAGATTTGACCTGTGAGGACCGTGAGAGGTCAAATCCAAGATGGCCACCAGTCTATCGGGTCAAATGTTCAAACACGCTTAATTTTGGAACCAAACATTGTAGAAAAACATTTAAGGTGTCATATCCAACTAAATTGGGGATGCCCAATCATTTGGTGATACTTTTGAGATCGCCAGGCTTTAAGAAAATGCATTTAGGTGAAGATCAGGGTAGAAATTGACCAAAAATAAGCTGTCAATCAGTTGAAATTTGCAAATGAACACCCAGTGGTGTCACTGTGGTGAATGTAGTTATTTATCTAGTCAGTGTGTGTGTGTGTGTGTGTGTGTGTGTGTGTGTGTGTGTGTGTGTGTGTGTGTGTGTGTGTGTGTGCGTGTGTGCTGGTGGCAGATGTGGCGCAGTTATGTATTGTGTATATCCATGCTTCAACTAACTGGGTATAGATGCATTCTCTGTAGAGTTCTATGTTTTCTTGAGCCATACAGGTAAATACATCCTGGATATTGACATGTAGCTTATGGTCCCGCCTTACCAATGATATCAACTTATCATCAGCTAGATAAATGACATCAAAGTAACAGTCAAATCCAAATCACACACACACACACACACACACACACACACACACCACACACACACACACACACACACACAGACACACACACACACACACACACACACACTGACTAGATAAATAACTACATTCACCACAGTGACACCACTGGGTGTTCATTTGCAAATTTCAACTGATTGACAGCTTATTTTTGGTCAATTTCTACCTTGATCTTCACCTAAATGCATTTTCTTAAAGCCTGGCGATCTCAAAAGTATCACCAAATGATTGGGCATCCCCAATTTAGTTGGATATGACACCTTAAATGTTTTTCTACAATGTTTGGTTCCAAAATTAAGCGTGTTTGAACATTTGACCCGAGAGACTGGCGGCCATCTTGGATTTGACCTCTCACGGTCCTCACAGGTCAAATCTGACTTCCCTCCACATCTGAAAATAAACCTTATGGTATGCACTAACTATGTTAGAAATGTCATGCTTTTCTCATAAAATGCACAATTGTTATAATATGAGAGCTAATCCACTACAAGGGAAAGCAAGACTAAATACACACAAGGGTAATCACAATAACCGTGCCATATTCCACTGAAATCTGTTCGGTTCTAGCTCCGTGCTGGTGCTTGTTTAGAACTAGTTGTGTTTCCACCGCACAGAGCCCAAGTCATGACATCACCGTTTGCGTTGATGATTTTCTCGGCAATGCCACTCACAACAACAACAATGGCGGACTGCATCGGGTCCATGCTCATGTTGCTCTTAATTGTATAAAGCCAGGGGCCACTCGTGGTATGGCAACAATAAGAATTAGCTGCTATCATAAATCTATTGACCCACAGCTGTTGCAGAAAAAAAGGTAAGGCATGGATATTGATGAGTTTACATAAATATTTATTTTACCACTCTTATGAAATATCAATATAAGAGCTGCCTCAAAACTTGTTAATGCCATGCAATGAAACTCAACAGCAGACTGAAAACATTAGAAAGCACACTAATTATTATTTACCAGATGTTATTTGAGAATTTGTATTCCTTCTGTATGGTGGTGTGCGCTGTTTAAAAGCATCAATGGGACTGTGTGGAATTTGTATTTGCTTGTTTCATATGATTTTAAAACTTAAACTTTAGTGTTAAAGAAAATATCCCTTTCTTTCACATGTTATTGTATTAAAAATGATTGTATCATTTGTGTGAAATGATCTTCATTAGCGTATGAATGATTGAGAAGTGTTTAAGAGACACACAGAATACCTGAAAACATAATGACTTCAAAAACAACATAGATGAAAGAAACTAAGCATTTTGATTTGTGTGTTGCCAGGCTGACAACCCTCTGTTCCAGACGGCCACCACCACGGTGAGCAACCCCACCTTCACCGGAGAGTGAGACACACGGAGGTGCAGCGCTCACACAACACACAGCCATGTGTGTTTAGGGCAAGGTCATTTGTAAATGCCTTTTGCAAATATTTATCAACTTTTGTTAATGTTGACACGCTGTGGTTCTTAAAGAGGCCCTATTCTGCTTTTTGGGTGTGTTCTAATGGATTTTAAATAAAAGCAATCCCTGTGTTCCGTCCAGAGGGGGGAGGGAACACAGGGATTGCTTTTATTCACTGTCTCTTTGACTGTAGTTTGATTATATTCGTTTACATATTTTTACCAAAAATGATGCACATTTTGGTTTTTTGCTTAAAATATTTAAAGGTGTTAAAGTATGCTGCTCATAATCATATACAGGAGGAGAGTAGGGCAGAATCTATTGAGGAGCAGCCACTCATTTTATAGTTTAAAGCAGTTTCTCTGTTCATGTGCCATTATGCTTGTAATGATGTCTAAAATGATTCCTTTGAGATGTATGTCTGTGTAAGGGAAATTAAACTGCAGGTCGAATAGAAAACAAAATGTTCAACTTTCAAAATTCACCATTTTAAATCATGACTTCCTGAGATAAGTATCTGCTCTCCAAACCTTAAATGCTGTGTCTGTGGTGAAGAGCTGACATTTATTTTGACACAAGTAGGAAGATCACGTTCATATTTGGGCAGGCTGAAGTGAAGAAGACTGCATGGTGCCCACCTTCCTGGCAGAGCTCCTGAAAACATTTATGGCTGGATATTGGACTCAGATCCATCTCAATATTAATAAATGCATAGAAGTATAGACAACTGTGTTTTATGATCTATAAATGTCTTATTATAGCACCCAAAATGTGTTATTAATGTACAATGCAGCAGAAAGTATTCACACTTTTAAGAAAACTCAAGACCCACCTTTTTAATTTAGCTTTTAACTGAATTCTATTGTATTCGTATTTTATCTCTTTTTATGATGTATATGTATATATGTGTTATTTGTTTAGCCCAAAGCTGTTACTCTGATCATGACCTGGGAAGGGGAGATAGTATTGTTTGTATGTGTTTTGTTTGTGGAGCACTTTGCTTCATACACCTTTGTGTATTAAAACTGCTATATAAATAAAGTTTGATTTGATTACAATGAGATGAGGGTCATAATTACATTTCTGATGCACATACACAAATTACCAATTTCGAATAAATAATAGAAATTTGAAACATGTGAATTAGAAAGTATTTGCGATTTTCAAACTTTGATGTTGTTGCATATATTGTGTTTTCTATGACTAAGGGAAAACACCTGGAGGAAACTCGCAACACATTTTACAACTTTGAGTAACTAATGCATTCAATAAGTACTTTAAGTGTTTAGACTGTTTGAAGTTGATTTAGCTGAAGCAAAGAGTATAGCCAATGCACATTTGTGTGCATTTATTTATTTGTTATAACAAAATATAATATTCTGGTAAATTGAAAATAAGGCACTGGGAAGAAAATCAATTATTTCCATAAATAATAATTGTAATATCTACTAACAATGCTATATATAAGCTCAAAGGGTTCAAACAGGTTTGGATGATGACATCATGTTGACCTGGATAAGTTCACGTGTAAAATAATAATCTTTAACCTCGTTAACAAAAAAACCAAGACACAATTGAATGGATCATTGGAAAACAGACTGCTTTCATTTTATTTTTTGCAGGCTGAATGAGGAAATATGTTATACATCTGAAATAAGCATGTCTTCATTCCACTCCATGACATCATGTGAAAGCTGGCTCAGTTCACATGTTCTGGTTTGCTCGCTTTTCACAACCGGAAGGGGCTGCTGTAGCCTGAGCCGGGTTAGGAGACACCATCAACACAAAAACACTCTGCTGATGATTATTATTGGGGGGTCAGGGCGTAGGCCTGGGACACAGGGAGAGCACAGGGAGAGCACAGGGAGAGCACAGAAAGATCCGCCCCAAGTGCAAAAGCAACATTTAAAGAAGTCAAACAGCTGCTGCGCTACATCTGCTGGGTGGAGTTCCCGTTCCAGGTGTTGTTCTCGTCCTCGCTGTCCTCCTGGTTCCTCAGCCTGCAGATCTTACCATCTTTCCTGAAGTCCTTGGGCCGCTTCTCCGCAGTGTGATTGGGGAGAGTTTCTCTGACACACACACACACACACACACACACACACACACACACACACACACACACACACACACACACACACACACACACACACACACACACACACACACACACACACACACACACACACACACACACACACACACACACACACACACACACACACACACACACACACACACACACACACACACACACACACACACACACACACACACACACACACACGTTGATCAAACAAAAGAGTGTGTTTAATGTGTTGGTTGTGTCCGCAGCAGCAGTTAAACAACATGTTCTCTGACTGAGAAGTGTAGGCTTGGGGCATTTTGTATCGTACATATACGTATATATCTGTGTGAAATGAAGCAGTGACTGGCTCACCTGTCAGAGGCTGCTGCAGCGGCAGAGTAAGAGCTGGGCTGGGGGCCGGGGC
The DNA here is from genome assembly GCA_031216635.1 of Dissostichus eleginoides. Classification (NCBI taxonomy): domain Eukaryota; kingdom Metazoa; phylum Chordata; class Actinopteri; order Perciformes; family Nototheniidae; genus Dissostichus; species Dissostichus eleginoides. The sequence continues at coordinate 325,985 of CM062274.1, read as the reverse complement.
CTCTCTGTGCTGCTCCTGGAGGGGGCGGAGTTGCAAACAGGAAGGAGCTGAGGAATCTCCCAAAAGCTAGCACTGGGTAGAGGATTGTGCCCAGGAGGGCCCAGACACCGCCCCCTGAGGACTGCAGCACTGTGTTAGCAGGCCTGCCTGACTGCTGCAACATATAGTTCAAACAGGTTTAACAGAGGCTGAGAGAACGCCATTCTAACTGGAGCTCTGCACTTCACACACAGAGACACCGATACCCACACACACATCAGATCATTTCCCAAATGTTGAATCATGCCTTTAAAAGCAGTGCAACATCACAGTGACTGTTGCGAGCGCACTGAGCCTACTCACTGGCAGAAGCACGATGGAAGCACTTGGAGTAAGCTCCAGCTCTAGAAAAGTCTTATTCAGGTCTTCGCTGGTGAACTCCCGCCGAGGGAACATGGTTGCCAGCGAGAAGTTGCCGTAACGGTTTCCCACCTCCTGAAATAGGAACACCATCAAATATTTCACAGTGATTTTGCATGAATGTACAGACCCAAATTTCAAGGAAGTTGGGATGTTGTGTAAAACGTAAATTGAAACACAATGATTTGTAAAGTCTTTTCGACCTATATTCAATTGTATATACTAAAAAGACAAGATATGTAATGTTAAAAGCGATAAACTTTATTTTGTTTGCAAATATTCACTCATGTTTAATTTGATGCAAAAAAGCTGGGACAGAGGCAACAAAAGACTGCGAAAGTGGAGGAATGCTGAAAAAACTCCTTTTTGGAACATTCCACAGGTGAACAGCTTAATTGGAAACAGGTGAGTTTCATGATTGGGTAAAAGGAGAATCCCAGTGGGGCTCGGTCGTTCACAAGCAAGGGTGGGGCGAGGTTCACCACTTTGTGAACAACTGTGTGAGCAAACAGTCCAACAACGTTTTTCAACGTACAATTGCAAGGAATTTAGGTATTTCATTATCTACAGCCCATAATGTCATCAAAAGATTCAGAGAATCCAGAGAAATCTCTGCATGTAAGCTCCAAGGCCGAAAACCAACATTGAATGCCCGTGACCTTCGACCCCTCAGGCAGCACCCCATTATAAACAGGGGTGCACATCACTTTTTTGCCCTGGTTCTCAAAGGAGCACCTGGAGATGTTAGTTGGTGCGCATCCTTAAAATGAAATAAACCGGACCTTTTGAGGGGTACTTGACTTTATGAACGGGGGGGGGAGGTGCGCTAGTGAGCACGCAGCAGGGTTACTGTGCGGAGCGCATAAAGCAGACCATTCACGCGATAGCGAGGGGTAGAGCGAGGGATCGCAGATGCCGTGGTGCTCGTGGACGGATTAAAACAATTAAACCTAAATGGCTCACGAATTTTACTTTGGCGGCCGTTAATATACCTGGGCGGCCCGCCCAAGAAAAGTCTGTGTGGGAAACCCTGCTATCTTACCAGTTCTTATGCACTCGCAAATATCTCTCTCTCTCTCTTTTCTATTTCTATCTCTCTCTTCTCTCTTCTCTCATCTCATCTCTCTTTTCTCTCTCTCTCTCTCTCAATGTTGGTGCGCAAATGCGCCTTTTTTTCAAATGATCCGGTGCTCTTTTTTGGCGGGGGATGCACATGCGCACCTGCGCACCAGTTATGTGCAGCCCTGATTATAAACCGACCTCATCCTGTAAAGGATATTACCACGTGGGCTCAGGAACACTTCAGAAAACCATTGTCAGTGAAAACAGCTCGTCACTACGTCTACAAGTGAAGGTTAAAACTCTACCATCCGAAGCCATATATCAACAACACCCAGAAACTCCGCACGCTTCTCTGGGCCGAGCTCATCGGAGATGGACTGACGCAGAGTGTAGAAGTTTGCTGTGGTCTGATGAGTCCACATATCAAATAGTTTTGGGAAATCATGGACGTCGTGTCCTCCAGCTAAAGAGGAAAAGGACCATCCAGATTGTTTTCAGCGCAAAGTTCAAAGCCAGCATCTGTGATGGCATGGGGGGGGTGTTAGTGCCCATGGCCATCTGTGAAGGCTCCTTTTAATGTTAAAAGGTACAGACAGGTTTTGGAGCAACATATGCTGCCCTCTAAGCGACGTGTTTCTCAGGGATGTCCCTGCTTATTTCAGCAAGACAATGCCAAGCAACATTCTGCACATGTTACAACAGCGTGGCTCCTTAGTGAAAGAGTGGGGGTACTAGACCGGCCTGCCTGCAGTCTAGACCCGTCTCCATTGAAAATGTGGGGCTCATTATGAGGCGCAAAATACACGGAGACCCCTGACTATTGAGTAACTGAAGTTGTACATCAAGCAAGAATGGGAAAGAATTCCACCTACAAAGCTCCAACAATTAGTGTCCTCGGTTCCAAACGCTTATTGAATGTTGTTAGAAGGAAGGTGATGTAACACAGTGGTAAACATGGCCGTCCCAGCTTTTTTGGAACGTGTTGCAGGCATCAGATTCAAAATGAGTGAATATTTGCAAAAAAACATAAAGTTAATCAGTTTGAAAATTATATATCATATCTTGTCTTTATAGTGTATTCAATTGAAAATAGGTCGAAAAGGTTTTGCAAATAATTGTGTTCAGTTTTTATTTACGTTTCCCACAACGTCCCACCTTCATTGGAGTTTGTATTCAGTGTTAAGATGTGACTGTGGGATGTAGAAACACTATGGGGTTAGATTTGTCTCAATAATATTTGTGTGAACATAAAAATAATTTATGTGTGATTTGTAGATGTAAAACACCTTCCACAAAGATCTGTGCCTTCCTGCAAGGGGAAGATGAATTAGTCTCTAAATGCCAAGGTAGTTCAAAAGCCCAAAGAGACTGAAACAGTCATAGGAGTTAGCTCTGTTGTACATACAGTAACAAATATATAAGGTAGTTATTCCTTATATAATACTACAAAATAGGTTGTTCTCATAAGTTATTCTAAAATATTATAAACCATTTCTAAATTCTAGCGGAAACCATTTTCTTAGTTCGGAATGAGTGGATTACACTCTCTTACCAGATTTTTACATGGTAATGTATTATTGGTCATGTTTGCACTTTATGTGCTTTTTACCACTGAGAGGGTAGGTCAAACCTCTCTGTCCCAAAGCCAAAGGGGATTGGGCACAGCACAGATAGTCCGCGCGAGCCCAGTCACGTGGGCGCAGCACATGATTGATATTGGAAGGATTATTTATTATTATTATTTTAAAACATTGCACGCACTTTTTATGAAGGTAGATATGGTGCAAAATGTGAGAGCGTGTAAAACCTGATGTGAGCACTTGCAGAAAAGAAATCTGAGCTTGTGTGCATACATTTACACTTGTATAAAATATCCACGTATCTATGAACCACATTTGAAGTCACAGAAGAAGAAAAAAAAGTTTTGTACAGTAGATTGTAGAAAAAAAATGAAATTAGTGATGAACTTGCAGAAAAAAATATATATTTTTTAAATATATTTTCCATTACAACTGCAACTTGGTTATTACAACCTCTCAATCAGTCATTACAACTTCACGAATCTGCTCTGTGGCAGTATAAATCCACGAAACTGCGGCCTTGACTTTTGCTACACTTCTTGCAATGAATGTGTCGCTAAAGTAATTTTCACCTGTAGATGTGGGGGGAGGGAGGGGGGTTGGAGCGAAGGGGCGGAGCTATCAGAACGAGGAGGCGCGTAAGCTCGGGTCAGTCACACAGTCATGTCAGGTCGAACCAGATGACTGCGGGGCCCCGCATGTTGCCCCTTTCACAACAACGCGGTTCCAGGGCCGGTTCGGAGCTTGTGCCTGATAAGCACCGGTTTTGCCTGTTCACGCCGCAGCGGAGCCGGCTCTTTTCCCCGAAAACCGGTTCTTACCAAGCTCGAAAAAAGTGTCGGTCTAGTCTAGAGGCAAGAATCGCATACGTCACGCTTACGTCGGAGGGGGGCGAGATTAACCTGAACTAACAGTTTATTGAGAGTAAGGCAAATACAAGTTGAAACAAGCAGTAGCGCTGAGCAAAGTGACTAGAACGCAACCACACACTTTCTAAAGTCAGGCAACACTAACCAGTAACCAGGCTTCGTGTGATTCTGTTTATTTGTACCTTACTTTGACCATCCGTTCGCTGTTATTGATCATTGTGGAGGGGGCAGACGTTTTGTTTTGTATTATAGCAGCTATCAGATGGAATCAATACATGGGCTGCACAGGTTGTCATGTCCGACTATCACAAGTAGAATCATAATGTAAAATGTCAAAAATTGCGCAAGCCACGTCCACTTCCGTTTTTTACGGAAACTCCCCCCACTTTAACTTTCACGTAAACGAACGAAACTCGCTACGTATATCTAAGGCGCCTCTTGGAGGGGTATACAAAAAACGTACAGTTAGTCGGCCATTTTGAATTTGGCGTTGGAAAAACACGATTTAGGGACTTTATCCGTAAGACCCCAAATTCGTCGGGTAGCGTCTCGAGACATGGGCGACAAAACGATATCACGGAACTTTTTTTCTTTCTTTCCGTGATCTGGCGCCAAAGTTTGCGTTCGCTCGATGCTAGGCGATCCCTCGCCATGGAACACGATGATGTCATAACACAAACTGACATGCTCAGAACGCCACCAAACATCACATGATGGTTAACACTGCGGCCCTGAACAGCTCTAGGTCAAATCTGATGTTACATAATGTGGCGTTACCATGGCAACGCATCCCTCGCCATAAAACACGATGTCGCTGTAACTCCAATGGACAAGGTCCGTTCGTCCCCCAATCTTCACTTGTATATCACCGGTCCATGCCTCAATAGCTCTACGTGAAATCTGTGATCTCATCATATGCCGTTTCCATGGAAACACATCCCTCGATAAAAAACACGATGTTGTCGTAACTCAATGGAAAATCGTCCAACTGGCACCAGACTTCAGATGATGGCTAATGGTCCGGCCCTCAACAGCTTTATTTCAATTATAGGGTGTCATCATATGCCGTTGCCATGGCGACAGATCCCTCGCCATGAAACACGGTGTTGTCGTAACTCAATGGAAAAGCGTCCAAACGGCACCAGACTTCAGATGATGGTTAATTTTCCGGCCCTCAACAGCTTTATGTCCCTTATGGGGTGTCATCATATGCCGTTTTCCATGGCATATGATCCCTCGCCATAAAACACGATGTTGTCGTAACTCCTCTGCAAATGGTCCAAACGGCACCAGACTTCAGATGACAGTTAATGGTCCGGCCCTCAACACCTCAATATGACATTAGTGAGTTTTCCTCAAAATATGTTCCCATGGCAACGCATCCCTCGCCGTTAAGCACGATATTGCTATAACTCCTGTGTAAATGGTCAAAACGTGCTCAAACTTCACATGTGTAACGGTACAGCCCTAAAGACATATATGTGTCAGTTTTGAGATTTCGTCAAATGCCTTTGCCATGGTAACACAATGCTCGCCATCAACAACGATTTTCTCATAACTCCATTAGCCGCTTTCACACCAAGTACTTTGCCATACTTAGTGCCCAGCACTTAGTGCCAGAATTTAGTACCCCCATGGAACTAAGTACAGATCGCGTTCACACCGGAATAAGTTCCCTGAGGGAAGATTACGCAAATGAAGCCGCTGACGTCACTTCTTCTTCTTCTGCTTTGGGTTTACTGGCAGGCCGCAAACCACTTCACGGCGTTTACTGCCACCCGAAGTTCCCGGCCGGAAGTCCCCGGAGTTGGGGACTTGCTTCAGTAGAAGCTGCTGGGAGTCCCAGCCGACACCTCCTCATCACTCCACCGCTCCCATGTTTTTTTTTGTGTTGCCATAAGTTATCCTCTCTCCGTTGGTGCGCGGGGCTAATGCTAATAATGCTAATGCCAGCAAATACAATGGCGGCTTCACAAAACTTTTCAGAGTTTTACGGGGCGTGGTTTGCAATTTGCCCAGCCAATCGAAATTGGTACTTTTTTCTCCCCAGGATAGTACCACCTCTCTAGCAGGCACTAAAAGACATTGTCCGATCGGCCTGAAACTTCCCACGTTTGCCAACGGCCGAGTCCTCGAGACACCTACGTGACACGTCGACGTGCGGACAACATCTTGCGGAGCGTCGAAGACCCGTTCAACGCTGCTTGCAGCTTTAATTAGTGTTATTTTTACTTTTCTCCTGACATATGTTATGGTCCACAGTTTATTTCTGCGATTTAGGCAAGGTTTTTCTTTGACAGATGTCTTTAAGAAGGCAGGGCTATCTATTCTAATGCAGTGCAGAGATTATGGCTTATCTACATTTTGTTAGCTACAATATAAGGGGAATTAACAACCCGATTAATAGGAAAAAGATCTTGGGACAATTAAAGAAGCTGGAATGTTCTGTAGCTCTGATTCAGGAAACTCACCTAACCGAAATAGAGCACTTAAAGTTAAAGCGAGAGTGGGTTGACCAGTTCTATAGTGCATCATGTGGGAACAGAAAAAAAAGGGGAGTAGCTATCTTATTTAACAAATCAGTATACTAAAACAATTAGAAAGTCTTACAGGACATTGTGGATCATTATGTTATGTTGATTGGAACGATAGCAGGTCTAAAAATAACTATCTTAAATGTGTATGCACCAAATGAAGAATGCCCACATTTTTTAAAAAGATTGCAGCCCTAGTGGCAGATAATGGAGAGGGAATAATAATCATAGGGGGGACTTCAATTTTATACTGAACAAAGAAATGGATAGATTACCTGTAACGATGAGACCCCTACCTAAAATGTACAGAAATGTGCTAAACATGATGAGGGAGTTGGGATTAGTCGACATCTGGCGTCGTTTGCATCCAAGCGACAGAGACTTCACGTTCATGGAAGTTACTTGAGAATAGATTACTTTTTTGTATTAAAAAAGGACACATACCGAATAAAAGATAGCGTAATTGAACCAATCACAATTTCAGACCACAGTCCTGTCTCTATGAAAATTAATTTAGGGCTAGATAAATGTTTTAAGTACTGGAGACTCAACATCCCTACTGGCAGATAACCAGTATAAATAAAATTGTCTCTATCCGAATACTTTGCGAATGGTACTGTCTCTCCTTCAGTGCTATGGGATGCGGGTAAGGCCACAATTAGGGGTAAAATTATAGGTTATAGATTAAAGAAGCAAAGACTTGTGAAACAACAAGAATTGGAAACAGAAATTAAAAGGTTAGAGAGGGAACATAAGCAATCTAGAAAAGAGGAAGTACTTAAAAAGTTAAAGGAAGCTAGCATGAAACTGGATGAAGCATTAACATACAAAGCAGAGGGAGCCCTCAGGTTCATAGATAGAAAATATTATGAAATGAGAAATAAGGCTAGTAGATTATTGGCATTTCAATTTAGGAAAGCCCAGTCCAGCCGCATAATCTCTAAAATTAGAAATCCTGAAACAAACCAGACAGAAACAGACCCTAAGAAAATATCAGATGCTTTTGCAAAATATTAGGCAAATTTGTATAAAGGGCAAGATCAGGAATTTAAGAAAGAAATAATTTGTGAATTCTTAAAACCCCTCAAAATAAAAAAACTGACAATTGACGAAGCATCTAAATTAGCAGAGTCTATCAGAGAAGAGGAAATGCAAGAATCCATTGCTAAACTAAAGAACAACAAATCACAAGGAGTAGATGGATTTGCAGGGTAATACTATAGAGTCTTCGTGAATGATCTTTCCCCTATATTATGCAGAGTATATAATTATGTATTGAATTCAGGAGACCCCCAAAATCATGGTCGGAAGCTATCATCACAGTCCTGCATAAAGAGGGAAAGGACCCTTGACAATGTACTAGTAAGTAAGGCCCATACTAGTAAGTAAGGCCCATAAGTATTTTATGTGTTGATTATAAAATACTAACTTCAATCTTAGCAACCAGTGTACAAAATTATATAAAGAAGTTAATAAAAGCTGACCAGACAGGATTTATTTCAGGTCGCCAAGGGACGAACAATGTAAGGCTTTAAAAGATAAACATCCTACAATGCTTCTCAGCTTAGATGCTGAGAAAGCATTTGATAGACTTGATTGGCCATTTCTTGAGCAAACATTCTTGGAAATGGGTTTTGAAAAAACATTTACTACATGGATTAGTTTGCTTTACAAGGATCCTAAATCAATAATAAGAGTTAAAGGTCATTGTTCCGATTTCTAAGTAGACTTAAGTAGAGAGGGGTGTGAGGCAGGGCAACTCAATGTCCCCTCTTCTTTTCGCGCTCAGTATTGAACCCTTGGCTGAGGCTATACGTCAAAATAAACAAATTCAAGGAATAGCGGACGAGGGTGGGTCAATACATAAAATTGCTCTTTTTGCGGATGACATTTTGCTTTTTATAAAACCCAATAACTTCTATTCCAGCCCTTATGCAAAGCGTGTACAAATACGGAGCAATTTCAGGATACAAAATTAATTAAGGCAATGATGGTAACAGGGAAATGGCCCACACAATTAAACAAGGATGTCTCTTACTGCTGGTCCAAGCAGGGGTTTAGATATCTAGGAATTACTCTTATATCCCACCCTAAGCATTTATTTGACGCTAATTATAAAACATTTATAAAACAAATAAAGAATGACTTGATACGTTGGGAAATCCTTCCCCTCTCACTATTCGGAAGGGTGGAGACGATAAGAATGAACCTACTTCCTCGATTGCTCTTCCTATTTCAATCCCTGGGAATTCCAGCCTCCATTTTCAACATGTTAAATAAACTTATCTCTAAGTTTATTTGGCAGAATAAGAGACCCAGAGTAAGACTTAAAACTATTTTCCTACCAAAAGATAAGGGAGGCTAGGGCTTGCCAAATTTAAAACATTATTATTGGGCTGCTCAGTTAACTGCAATACAAAAGATGAGGAAACGGGATGGGCACAGATAGAGCGGAGTGTAACTAAGGGTGTGTCGTTATCAGTTTTGCCTTTTATTGATAGGAAATCTGTCAACAAAATAAAAAAATTAATGGATAAATCATACCCTAAAGTTGTGGACGACAGGTAAAAAATGGTTAAGGTGCCCAGAATCAATATCAAGAGCAATGCCGATTGTAGGCAATATAGAGTTTCCTCCTTCTACAAGAGATGGAGGATTTAAAAGATAGGCCGATAAAGGTCTAATCACAATTAATCAAATATTTGATGGAACAGAAGTTAAATCCTTTTCCCAACTACAAGAACGATTTGGGCTCCCATCAAATGAACTATACAAATATCTCCAGATAAGACACTATATTACGAGCCACAAGGAGAGAGAGGCAGTTAGAAAAAATCTAAACAATATTTTATTAGTATTGCAGAACAGTGCTTCCCAACTAAAAAGCATGTCTCTCACTTATATAAGAGGCTCATGGCGGACGACTCCCAAAATACCTGGAATGTTAGAGAGAAATGGGAATTAGAACTAAACATCACAATTGATGTTGGGAAGGCTTGTGTATTGGCAGCCATAAAGGAATTAATAGCAAGTTATGGAAAGAGTTTGATTGGAAGCTGAAAATTAGGTTTTTTAACACTCCTTTTTTAATTTCTAAGTATGTACAAGGACGCTTGGTTGCATTATGTTGGAGGAAATGTGGAAAAATAGGGGATCATACACACATCTTTTGGGAATTCCCAGTAATAGAAGGATTTTGGAGGAGGAAGGAGGAAATTAAAAACATATTGGAAGTGACTGTCCCACTGGAGCCGATGTTGTTCTTGCTCGGAGCTATACCTACAGAAACATACATTCCGGACCAGATGTACATATTACGGATACTACTATTAATTGCCAAGAAGACGATAACTGTGAACTGGAAAAACGTAAAACCTCCGACAATTATTCAGTGGAGGCACAGACGTAAACAGGTCTACACAATGGAAAAGATGACGGCAAATCTACAAGTGAGAATGGACTCCTGTATCAAAAGGTGGGACGGTGTTGAAAGATACCTGGATGTCTAGCTAGTTGAAAACGGTTGTTTTAACTTAATTGAGTTTCAAAAGAACATTATGGAAAATGTCCCCGTGTAACCGATCCTGCTCTGCTAAAGATGTGACTCCTCGTTTAAAATGCTTTTATTTATTTGTATTTACTTTACTATTTTTCATAATTTTTTTATAATTATCTTATTTATTTCCTTATTTTAACTTGTAACTGTTTTACTTTATACTTTATTTCATATTCTGTTTAACCATATTATTATTTGTCATTTGAATGGGAAAGTCCTATGTCAGGATATGTCTTGATTTGTAAAAATTAAAATAAACAGTTAAAAACAAATAAAAATAAAGATTGTTAGAAATTAAAATCAATGTTTAATGACGTAATTTAGTTTAAACATACAGTAAGCTTAAACCAGTTTTATTCTGAAAACATTTCCGGTTGGCATTCGTCTGTGGCTAACATTGTTGCTAAAGTTTATTTGGAAAAGCTATTCCGGAAGAAGTCTCCGGAATACCAACAGTAAGCTTGACTTCCGGTTTTACGTAAATCACGATTAGAGCCGTTAAAATGCATTAAGTAAAAAGTCATGAAAGAGAGTATGAGGAGAAGAGGCGTGTGGAGTTCTACAATGAAGACACAATGTCTAAATCCTCTGATTTACGCGATATCAGACAGAAGACTGAGGTGGGAGGTCCCCCTGCGTCACCACAGCCGCCATTGAAGAGGAGGAGCCAAATGATGAGATATATAGTTAGGTGGCGGAGTTTTGGGTCTCTTCTCCACGGCCGCGACTGCGAGAGGACAGCTGCAGCTGCTCTCTCTCCCACTACACCTCTGTGTGTTTCATTACCATGCTACTTAATTAAAGTACCAAATTGAACCTTTTCAGAGACTCCATTAGTCTCTTTATTTTAACTTCTCTCCTGGGACGCGAGAGAATCAACACATATCAACAAGATCTGTGAATACTATAATTAATTTACAAATAAACAAAAGGAATTGTGAATCTCTCTGTAACATTGACAACTTTCGATCAGACATTTGTGAATCAATTTTGGATTTTTCGACCAAAAATGCGTTTGTGGAACTCAAATAGGCTGTATTGAACAAATAAACACAAACTAACTATCACTAACATGATGATGGTGATAAAGAATGCACCTAACGTACCACTGTTCATTATAGTAATCCAAAAACGGCGCATTCAAACAAACCACCATGCTCTTACTTTGAAACGCAGAAATTTCGTCATCAGCAGGCCATCACGTGGTTTCCGAAAATAACCGAGTGACACGAGCAGATTTTAGTCGAGACCGGCGGAAAGTTTGTCTCAAAACTGTGTGTGTAAAAGACGATCCACGAGCAGAGATTTGAGATCCACGAGCAGAGATTTGAGATCCACAGGCAGAGATTTGAGATCCACGAGCAGAGATTTGAGATCCACAGGCAGAGATTTGAGATCCACGAGCAGAGATTAGAGATCCACGAGCAGAGATTAGAGATCCACGAGCAGAGATTAGAGATCCACGAGCAGAGATTTGAGATCCACGAGCAGAGATTAGAGATCCACGAGCAGAGATTAGAGATCCACGAGCAGAGATTTGAGATCCACGAGCAGAGATTTGAGATCCACAGGCAGAGATTTGAGATCCACGAGCAGAGATTAGAGATCCACGAGCAGAGATTAGAGATCCACGAGCAGAGATTTGAGATCCACAGGCAGAGATTTGAGATCCACGAGCAGAGATTTGAGATCCACAGGCAGAGATTTGAGATCCACGAGCAGAGATTTGAGATCCACAAGCAGAGATTTGAGATCCACGAGCAGAGATTTGAGATCCACAAGCAGAGATTTGAGATCCACGAGCAGAGATTTGAGATCCACAAGCAGAGATTTGAGATCCACAAGCAGAGATTTGAGATCCACGAGCAGAGATTTGAGATCCACGAGCAGAGATGTGAGATGCACAAGCGCATTTTTGGTTGACAAATACAAAATTGATTCACAAATGCCTGATCGAAAGTTGTCAACGTTACAGAGAGATTCACAAATTCCTTTTGTTTATTTGTAAATTAATTATAGTATCACAGATCTTTTTTTTATTTGTGAAAATATTTAGCGTATTTGCAGATCCGTTTTACATTGCAAAACATTTTTGTGAGTTTGCAAATCTTTTGAATGCATTTGTGGAAGGTGTCTTACATTTACAAATCACACATTTATTATTATTAATTATTTTTATGTCCACACAAATATTATTGAGACAAATCTTACCCAATAAAACACAAACAGATGAATGGGTTGTCAGTAGGGATGGGTATCGTTAAGGTTTTAACGGTACTACTGCTTTTATCGATAGCGCTTATCGATCCGGTCCTTTAACGGTACTCTTATCGTTTTTTTTAGAGGAAAAAATAAGGTAAACTAACTAAACAAATTGTGAACAAAATTAACATTGCTTTTTATTTAAATTAAATACATAATAATACACACCGTATTAAATAATCTGATGACAGAACTGTAAACAGAATAGCTGAAACTTTAACTAAATAAATAACTCAGTTACCTCTAATCATTAACCCATGTTTGTATAATGAGTTAACTCCGTGTGTTGCTGCTAGCATACATAATACCTGACGTGGAAACGTTACTCGTGGATGGAGCTACAGAGCTACTAGTAAGACAGTCGAACCCGGTGCATTTCTCCGTCTGGATGTGGTGCACTTTCGCAAGATGTTTAAACAAATTGCTCGTGTTTCCGCCCTGACATGCTAAACTCTTATTGCACTTTTGGCAACGAGCATTGTCCACATCGAGACGGGTAAAGTTTAACCACACCTCGGAGCGCTTAGTTCTCCTCGCCATCTCTGCCGTGTGTGTGTGTTGCTGCATGTAGCAGCTGCGTGTGTGTAAACTGCCCCGCCCCCTCGCACACAGACGGGGGAGAGAGAGATCTCTCGTCTGGATTGGAAAGATCGAAAATACTAAAAATAATCATAGACGCATTTTGCTGTCTTTTTGCATATTAGAAACGGAGTTGGCGACACTAAAACTGCAATATAATGTTTGTGTAGCAATAATACATATGACATATTTTTTAGATGTCTCCAGTACCGATAAAAAGACCGATAACGTCGGAGCTTAACGGTACCACGGTCTTTAATAATTCAGCCCCCGGGGCCCGTTTAATACCGGGGCTCGGTACCCATCCCTAGTTGTCAGGGATTTACTGAGGTTATCTGGCATCACTTCAACATTGGTCATCAGCATGTTTCTCTATTAGCTATAGCATGCTAATTGACCTAATCTTGTTAGAAACAGGTTGTTTAAAAATGTATGCAGACATTCAATCAACTATGGCTGCTTATCTGTGAATACAATTTAATTTCACCTGTTGTAACAACTATGGAACAAGACAAGTGGAAGCGCAGCGACAGACCTGAGCCGCAAAGAGCATGGCCTCCTGCAGTCTGCTCTGAGAGGGAAACTGGCTGCTGAGGGACGAGCCGTCAGGGAGCCGGAACTGGATCCTCGCTCTGGTACTGAACAAACACACACACACACACACACACACCACACACACACACACACCTTAAAACTGTGCAGAAAACATGTTTTTCAACTAATGAGCATAAGCGACAATGAGTCACTGTAACGTTCAGACTGACCTCAGTCCAACGAGGACAAAGACGTAGAGCTGCAACGAGAACTAGTCAATCCCATTCAAGCACAGGGTCTAAATCTGGAGATATTCACATTTGTTTTGTATCTTTGTTCAAGAGTGTTTTTCAATTAAATAGCCTGGCTCCTTGATTTCAGATTCAGAAATGCTTTCACTTAACCTGGTTTAACAGGAACCGCACAGCAGTACAGTAAGAGAGGCGGTAAGAGTAAAGTACCCTTACTCATTTCATTGTGAACACTACACATGGGATTGTTTTTGCGCAATGTAAAGTCTTTACAACTCCACAATATTTGTATTTACACAACTGCCTCTGGGTGAAGCAGGCCCCCAGTGAGAGAGAAAAGAAAATGTGTTTTGGGGTGTTTCTGCCAATTTGGATTTCAACCAAAAAAGAAATAAACAGCCACCGGTTAGTGCGCAAAGACAGAAATGCCCAATGTATATGCAGTGGACACACCTGCAGGGCAAAAATAACAATCATTTGGGAAAAAGGCCTTAAAAGTGTTGTTTTTAGTTGTGTTATGTTGATATGGTCACTTCAGGATGATAAATTGTTCCGGGTCAATTTGTGCTGTGACAAGGTTTAAAGTTTGTGTATGTAACCCTCCTTTGTCTCCATCTCTTTACCTCCTCTCCCTGACGAAGGCCTCCTTCCTGGCATCCTGCTCTGCCTGCTGGGCCTGCAGGAGGCTCTGCTTGGTGCTCTTCTCCTCCTCCTGGGTTTTGGCATAGCGGGCTGCTCTGTCAGCTCGGTCCTGCAGAGTGGACATAGCTGGAATGTAACCGTATGTGTGCATTGTTTCCAACAATAAAATATTGTTATGAGAGAGAAAATAACCTGCCAGCACGTTTATGTAGATTGTACGTTTTTTTCCTAGTGCGCATGCATGGGACATGGGTCTGTGATATGATTTATTAGTTTGATGTTTTGATTATAAAATACAGACGTTTTACATTGAAAATGTATTTATTATTGGATTTTTTTATTTGTTTGTACTTTCAGTAGCTCCCCCGCGCTCTCCCTCTGTTTCTTTGTATTCACTTTAAACATTTTGATGGATAAATATATAAAATACTCCTCTGTCTGGCTCCCAAATTGAATTTAATCCTTACAAAACGCTGCACCGGCGTTTAGCCTACAGTTTACTTGACTGTCAAACAAGCAGCTGATGCATATCCCCCATCCCCATAAATGTTTGAATTGTTTTTAGATGTGATGGAGCAGGGGGTCCTTTTTGGAGATGTGTCTGTTGTCTATGTTGTTTTGGAATGTGTGTCATAATGGATCCCCATGTCTTTTACCTGCAAACCAAATCTGCCAATGGATACAAATAAATAACGTGAACCTGAAACCATAAGTGAATGTTTTTTGTATTGAATACACTGGATAGCTGCTATAAAAACAAAACTAAAAAGAAAAACGGGAAAACGTCTGACGCTCAGGGGTTTTTCTAGAAAAAGTATAGTATGAGGGCAAAACTGTGGCGCTGATCTTGAATATAAGATATATTAATTCTGGCGAGAACATGACAAAGGTATACAAGATGGCGCCACGGACGTAAACAACAACGTGACGTCAGAGCTCCGTAAAATCAAAGCTGTCTCTGCCGTCTGACGATCTATGACACAATTTTCATATTTTTTGAGTAATTACACAGTTTTTGAGGAACAGAAAAAAGTTCTCTGGCGTCACTTTAACATTTTATAGGGAAAATCTGCACTTTGGTATGAGGGCGCACGCCGAGAGTAAGAGGGCGCAGCGCCCCTGTTACCTGGTTTAGACAAAACCCTGACTCTGACGCAGTGTGCTGCTCTTCAAAACGGTCAATAATAGCAAAATGAGGTAAAAAATAAACAGTATGCCTGGTTAGTCTGACTTTATATATGTGTGTTTTTGTGTGGTCGCGAATAGAGCTTGAGAAGAACATAGGCTATGTTGGCTTCCAGTACTGTCCACTCTGGTTTACAAAGAAGGATCTTAGAATGTCATTTCTTATATGCCATATTGAACCTTGATAACTGGTTTTCATTTCTCAATTTAATCCTGCAAACTGTGATGTCATCTGTAGGTAGGGAAGAGAAGAGAAAGAAAGATAAACTTACCAAGGCAATCTGCTGTCTGACCCGCTCCCTGGCTGCCTTCTCCTCAGCCTTTTCCCTGTTCCTTTCCTTCAGGAGTCGCTTGGTCTTCTCCTCTTCCTGTTGCCTCTTTAAGTCCAGCACGTCTTTCCCCATCTTCCGCCGTTCCATTTCCTTCTTAATCTCATTCTGAATCCCAGGGATCACACAAGTAGGTTAGGGGCGTAGTCATAGCTATAATGATTATGTAGTCAAATCAACTCGTTATGTAGACACTCAGTCAGTAAGGCAATGATAATGAGCACTTTGCCATCCTCATGTTTGTATCCAGGTGTGCACAAACCTGAAGCAAAGTTGTTGTTTTTTAAAAAGTTGATTCTTTGGGAAACATCTTGCTATGCACACAGTGCAAAGTTTGCTTAGGGAGTGTGTGGTTGAGCAAGAGGGAGAGCCATTGTGGATGGACTTGGAGTGATTGGAGCAGAGACGAAATTAGCAGTTCAGTTGTAACAAAGAACAAAGACCAAAGTGAAAATGATCAGGGGTGTTTGTAGTTAAAAGAGTATCAGTGGAAAAACTGGTATTTTTAAAACGCAGGTACCGTTATTTTCTTTCTTTTTTATAGGTGTTTTTTGTTTTCAGTTTATGCTATACTTGTTCAATAAAAGAATGTGGGAAATACTTCACCCGTCATTTTTTTGCAAATAATTTCTTGCATGTCAGCAGAATAGTGAAAGCAGCAGAATTGGGGTTAGAGAAATATCTATTATTAATATTGTGATATTTTGTAATTTTGGAATTTAAATGATTCTAAAAAAGACAGTTGTTTTTAAAAAGTAGTTTAGTTTTTTATTTCATTTGCAAAGACATTCAGAGTACTGCTATGATGTCGGATGTTACATGGACTGTGATAAATGTAGCTGCATATCCCACTGGTCTGTTAACATAAAAAAGGAAAGTTTATTTTACTCAGACTAATGAATATAGTAGTGTGTTTTCTATACTATGACTGATTTCCTAAAATACATTTAAAAAAAACGGTTGACACTATGATGAAGCACGAGAACTTTGGTGCTACATCTCCAGTGGGTTGTGGAGCCAGTCAGCTTAACTTGGAAAATTGAGGAAAACAAATGAGCACTCTTTTAAGACAAATCTAATGTGTGGCCAACTACACATATTATTCATATTTCATTTATTAAGGGTAAATGACACATGAAAGAAATGCACTATATAGAGATCTTAACAGGCTATTCTCCTTACCTCTTCTTCTCCTCTCTTCGTGTTCTCTCGTCTCTCTTCCAGTTTCTTGGTTAACCTGACAGGACAATATAAAGTAAAATATGACATGACAGTGCATGGCATTCAGTCCTTTCTGTTAAAATTCATTACAATGTAAGCAGTTTTTGGCTTGTTGACGAGACTGATGGTTGGTTAAATTTAAGGTTACATATATGAGGATGTAACTATTATGAGTTGAAAACAATTGGATTCGGACAATTCAATTTATTGAAAACTTTCATTTGAGTAAAATATAAGCTTTCAGGAAAATATCTCCTTTGTGAAGCTTCATTTTTTGTTTAAACCTTTTAGAATTTTTTTTTAAGTATCATCTATACAGTAGTACATATACTTGTTTACAGCTACACTGTCCGGCAGTGGCTCAGTCCGTAGGGGCTTGGAATGTGAGCCGTAGGGTCGCTGGTTCAAGTGCCCGAACAGACCTAAATATGGAGTGTGGACTGGTACTTGGAGAGGTCCCAGTTCACCTCCTGGGCCATGCCGTGGTGCCCTTGAGCAAGGCACCGGACAACCCCCCACTTCCCATTGCTCACCGGGCGCTGTACAATAGCCCACTGCTCCTAGTACTAGGATGGGTTAACAGCAGAGAACAAATGTCACTGTGTGTGAGTTATAGTAAATTCCAGCACTTCACAGCATGTTTAGAGCTATGGATGGGACGTGCGGGTGTGCATGCTATTTGTGTTGGAAAATCATTTTTTCAAGCAATAGACTGGATAACACAAATCTCTGTTCATCAGTTCTGCCCAACTCAACCGGCATCTTTAACTGACTCCTAGACTGGTCATATACTGTACATGTCTGCCTAGTGTCAAACAAGTCTGGACTCCAAAGAACAGAAGCGCTACCTAAAGTTTAAGTATAATTGTTTACTAAAATGTATGAATATATGATAATATGATGAGAGACTTGCTGACTTCTGTTCACATCCCTGGGAGAAATGATCCCCGACTACAGAACAGATACAACTGGTACTTCTGGTCTGCAGTGTAGCAGCAGTGTGCTGCCGGTTCAGCCCAGAGAACACAATTAAAGTAGCCACGTGAAGTCATCTGTCAGAGGAGAACTCGCAAAAACTAATTTTGTTGAAATGTACTGCTCGTATTTGCCTATTTTGGCAATGGCCTAAGTGTCATGGGATTTTACCAGGTCAATGTCTCTCTATCTTGACTCTGCATGCCCTTATAAATGCATGATCTATAAACTTGTTTTGTATATTATTTATTAAGAAATTAAAATGATATGTTATTACATACACAGTGTGAGAAAAAGTTTTTAGAGAGTACTTGTCCATGGACAAGTGAGTTTGGCAATTTACTTGTCCGAATACATTTTTCACTTGTCCAGAATGGACAAAAATTGGGGCCACTGGAATCTTGTTCTTCGCCATCGTATTTAACATTTTCCCACGGTTTTTATGACACCGCCAACGTAAGTGAGCGGTAAGATTTTACTGCATCACACATAGGGTTGGGTATCGTTTGGATTTTAACGATTCCGGTTCTGCTTTTCGATTCCGGTTATTTTCGGTCTCGATTCTTCTTTGAGAGGGTAAAAATAATGACAAACTGGGAGAAAAATATATTTATGAAAACATTAAGTCAAATCTGTATTCCTATTTACAAATCACTTCATACTGTTTAATTTCTTACGGTTATTGAATACAATTATATAAAAATAATCTCTGCATTGTTTGGTCAGTTCTAAGTGGTGCAGTTTGAGAATGTACAATTGGCCCAGTCTCCTCTGATGTTACACTGCAACCTGCCTGTGAGACAGAGTCCAACCACACATGTCCAACCTAATAATAATAATAATAATAATAATAATAATACATTTTATTTATAGCCTATAGGCCTAGCGCTTTTCTACAACTCAAAGACGCTTGCATGCTTACACATGTCCTGCAATACACATGCTGCAGCTGCCCAGCTGCTCACTGTTTGGAAAAGTAAATAAATAGTATTTTCATTTCAATACCCTGCTTCATAAACAATACTGACATCCCTGTGCTCCTCCGAGTCTGGGGGTCCGGGGATGTGAGGACAGCGCGAGGACACAGACAGGGAGGCTGCTTCACTTCATAAAGGAAATGGCGGTCAATATTAGGAGCTATAACGCTTAATAACCTTCATTACGTGTTAGAGAAAGAACATAAGAAAGTTTGACAAAGATGAGGCTGTTAAACGGGCAGCGGATCCGCTGTGTGTAGAGGGAGAGAGAGGGAGAGAGAGAGAGAGAGAGGAGAGAGAGAGAGAGAGAGAGAGAGAGAGAGAGAGAGAGAGAGAGAGAGAGAGAGAGAGAGAGAGAGACACAGTCCGCGGGGCTCGGCCTCCGCCCCCTGTCCTCACAACTCTTATTAATCCCGGGACCGGACAATTGTTATTTGTTCCTACTCGGAACCGAGTTTTGCTTCCCAACCCTGCCACTGTGCTACACTTCCCGCCCCGCCCCCGTGTAACTGTACAGAAAGCGGAGAGATGCATTTCCTTAGGAATCAACAAGCAGAACCGAAACTAACATTTCTAAACGAACAATGGCGGACACGGACAATTTGCGAATGAGTTCTGCCTTTTGTAAACTGAATTTATCAATAATTTGTCAATAAATGAGGGCGAAAAACGTCACTTGTCCGCCGGACAAGTCAATTGAAAGATCTACTTGTCAGATATTGTAAATAACACGTCCCGGACGGTGGGAAGTGTGCTTTTTCGCACACTGATACATATTTGTGGAGTTACTAATGTTAAGGTGAATTAACATAGTAGACTCCCTTCTAATGAAAGGTTGCAGATATTTCTAGAATGAAGATCTCTATTCTCCGTTTTCTGTCCATCAATTATGCCGCCAAGTAAAGGAACTCGGTTTTGCCTTGGCCAGTCATTTGACGTACTTACCTTTTCACATTATCATCCAGGTGTTCTTCAATCTGCGTTGCATGGTCTGAAGGTGCATTCTCTGCAGTTACGGAGGCTAAAATGCTGCCATCCTCTTCTGTGCTTGAGAGGGATGCTTCATGGTACAAACAGAAAGCAGTAGGTTAACTCCCTTATTGGCAGCTTTATCCACATTACAAAATCGTTGGGGGCTGGACACGACTTCAAACACAAAACCATGATTATTTTTAAGAGGGGGTTAAAACTATTCTTATGTTACACTGAACTAATTTCTCTTCCTCTATTTCTATTTGTATCATATTCATATTCCTATTCCTGTCCCATGAACGCATGTTACCAACTTGGAATCAGTGGAGTTTTTGTTCCTTACCATGCAGGTTGACACGAACTGGGCTGCACCCATATGGTCCGGAGACATGCTCCCAAGCACCTTTTTTTCAGGGCGCCATCAGGTGCAACCAGGTCGCACCGATGGTGCCATAGCCACCATATGTAATGTGAGGAGAACCACTTATCACAGCCGAGAGATGTCTTGACTTCCATAAAGAAAAGTGTACGGCAGATATGGAGAAGTTAATGTCACATGACCATCAAAAGCCTCTGCTCTCATGTCTCAGGTGACAGACAGACAGACAGACAGACACACGAGGAGAGCGCATGCCGTCGCATGGGGCCTCCTCAAGAAAGAGTACGGCACAGTAAAGCCACCCGATGACACACATCCTAGATCAGGGGTGTCTTTTATGTGGCCCCCAAGAGCTAGCAAAGAATATAATAAATGTATTATATGGTTACATGCCACTTTACAGAAGCACGTTGCCCATAAACTACATGTCTCACAATGCATCTCGTTTTGTGACATGCGCACTGAGGCAACATAATATCAGCCGTTTATAGCATCAGCACTCTGAGTGAGACAGTCAGTGACAAAATGACCCGCTCTGTTAAGAGTCAGTCCGGTGTTGCTACGGCTCATTCAGAGACACAAATGGATTTGTGTTTTTAAAAAAACTTGCGTTATGGTTATTTCCGTATGAGGTCTTGGCTTGCAGAGTGTGAAATTGTTCTCTCTATATTCAGTCAATAAAAACTTCGAGATACGTGTTTAAAGTTTGTGAAGGCTGGAGGAACACTTCCGCGATCTCTGTCTCCTCTCTGTTTCTACCCCCCACCCTATAATGTAGGCAATAATGTGATAACAAACATTTTATATATGTATATTTATATAGTCTTAAAGGTCCCATCGTATGCTTTTCCGGTTATTACCCGTCCCCTTGTGTGTTATGTAGCTTTTTCTGCATGTAAACGGTCTGCAAAGTCACAAACCCTCAAAGTACACCCTGTAGCGAGTAAAACTCTAACACAGAAAAGACCTGTCTATGCTGCCCCCCCACGCCTCATCGTAGATTTTTCTTTTTCCATTTTTTCTTCCGGGGGCCATTGACGTCAGTAAATCTGTTGGAATGTCGCACGCCCATAGCTATAGAACAATAGGCACACCCTCTGCCAGCCGACCATTTACTGTTGGAAGGCTGAAAGGTTCAGTTCAAAATTGTATCCAGTCATGTCAAGAAAGTACTGTGGTTGTATAGATACGAATTTTTGTATACTATCATGTTTAATCATGTTTTATGCCGTTCGCCAATACTTGATAAGTCGCTCGTAAAACACAGGAGGTATGAAAACTAAGAACACCATATGTGGGGGGGTTGATATGCACAGGCTGCAGTGGAGACGCTGCGCACAGCTGATCGACAGCTGGAACACAAACCACCAAATACAAAAAAATAATTCAGATCCAGTCGTCATGACTCCGCTCCGGAGGGAGTTCCCGATCATTTCTTAGGGTTTCTCATCAAGGGGGTGTCTCCTGTCCCTGGTACAAACACACTGACTGAGGAAGGTTAGGCTATGTGTATTTTTTATTATTTATTTATTTTGGTGACGATCCGACCTCCATGCTGCTACTCCAAACAATATGATTTTCTTTGACTATTTATAGGCAAATATGGGCGTAAAGTGAAACCCGCAAAAGCTGCGTCGCATTTCGAGTTGATTGTGATTTATAAAAGGGAAACCGCAGTGTTTTATAAATCGGAAAATATCTGTGCGTATTTATTTGCTTTGTCCTACATAAGCAACCTTCCCACGTGAATCCTACGCAAGGCTTTATAAATGAGGCCCCTGGGCTCCTTAATGTCCCGCTAACATGGCACTTACACTTTATGCAGCAACCAGGAAATGACACCAGTAAATCAACCTCACACTGTCCGCTCTTCATGCCTCACAGGGCGGACTCGTGAGCTCCGTAATGTCCCGCTAACATGGCACTTAGACTTTATGCAGCATTCTCATCTGTTTGTCATTACTGGTGTCATTTCCTGGTAACAAAGCGTGTAGGACAGAGAGTGAATAGAGATACTATACAGAGATGCTGTATGAGAAAACCAATGTGATTTTGGAACATTGAATTCATGCCCCTTTGGAGCGTCCGCATGCAAGCAGTGAGCTCTGTGAAGAGAAGGCTGTCTACCAGCAGAAACTCAGCTAAACGCTGCCGTGATTAAACGCCATATTATGTTCCAAACCACATCAAGCATTATTTCTGAAACAGTATGGCGCTCAAACGCTTTCTCTCTCACAGGTTTACCACAAGGACAGTACCTTTTTATATCCGGCTTCTTTAAACATACTCTCTCCAGTACAGCTTTAGCTGTGAGTGTTAGCGATGTTTGCTAATGTAAACACAGACCATATTACTTCTAAAACATGTCGCGCATTGTAAAGCCAGCCCAAATTTTAGTAATGACGTTATGACCCGCGAGAGGGTTGTATTTTCTGACACTTAGTGAGTCTTGCAAAAAAATTCCAAAATTGGGATCAATAAAGTAAGTAACTATCTATCTATCTATCTATCTATCTATCTATCTATCTCCTTACACAGAGGGGACACATATGTATGTATAAAAGACATAAAAAATGACTGTTTAATGACTGTGCTATCCAGGCATACCCACCTTCTGCAGTCCCACGTGCTGCTGCAGGTTGTGAGGCTGCTCCCGTCCTAACCTGCGTTCCTAGAGCTGAAGCTGCGACAGGAGGCTTGCTATCGAACATGCTCGTCTCCACAGGACCACTGGCCTCTGGGAGTTCTGTTCCACCTGCCATCTGCTGGGCATGCATCTTTGACAAAATGGAAAAAGATCATCGTCAGAAAATAATTTAGTAGTAGATTTAGTAGCTTCAGTGGCAGTTCATAAGCAGTATTGGCAGGTAGTATTCATATATAGGGGTTGTAAAATACTTGCATTCAACGATTACAAAGTCGTTATGTTTCAAGAAGTGGTACACAACATTGCCCACCCCGGAGCCGCTAAAATGTCTAAAGGCATGCATGTGATTCTTCATCGTGTTTTGTTTTTTTAAACTAGAGTAAACATAAACAAAGGATTGAAAAACCAGTAGTGAGCTCCCTGCACCACTGTTTACACCCCCTCCCTGCGGCCGTACCTGCTTTACTCTGTTGATTCTTATCATCAGTTCTTCAGCGGACACACTGCCAGCGATCACCTCCAAAGGGATCCCATTCTCCCCAATAAAGAAGCTTGAGGGTATGCACACCACTGGATCTTCAAACGGGGGGGTTAAGGAAGAAGCTCCCAGCAAATGTGTTTATATAATAATTATAAATATCATTCTTCACTGATCACAGACATATGAAAGAACAAATCGTTAAAAAAACGATGAAAGTGGTGGTCAAGACAAATCTTAGATGCCCTGTGAAAAGAACTCAACTTTATAACCAAACCACAGTAAATTAATCAACGTAATGTGGGCTTAAATGAACAGTGCCTATTTGTTTGAAAACAGCAATGAAATGGGTAGTGCTACTATGAGCTTCCCTCAGAGATTAGTGAGTATAAAAAAATGGCCTCCATCAATATTTAGGGGCACAAAAAGATACAGATCTGAGAGAACTGCACACATGGCTCACTGTGGAAGAAATGTTGCAGATATGCATATGTTTAATATGCACACAAAAAATACATGTTATTATTCAGTTATGTACAATGACTACTCTTAAAGTCCATGTCCACCAAACTATTAAGACACAACAGTTTGTCCAAGACATTGGGAAGTTGAGGTGATAAGCACTTAAAGTAATGGGTCATCATATTTTACTAATGGTTGACAAGAATGCTAAGCGTTCACTTATGGACATGTCTTGCTAACAGTTACTTCTCTTGCAACAGAATGAAATGTAATACATTTAAGTGAACACAATAGTAGTACCTTTTGTCATTGACTTGGATAGCCACACAACAGTTGTGTGCTGCCTCTGAGACTCTGTCATCCTCCCAGCTGGACATCAGCTGTGTGGACTGCTCATCTCCCCCTGAGGACACACATGTCATTCAGTACAACAACGATCCTGTCAAAACACCGCCACTGCTAGCTAATGCTAGCTCCCGGATGCAATATCATAGAGCCCACATAAAACGACACCATAAAATCGCACGGTGCAATGTATCTATGTGTTGTTATACTAGTCTACTGTACGGAGAATGGTAGACGCACATTAATAAAATCCGCTGGCGCATCATAAACACGTTTGATAATGTCAGTGCAGTCAGTCTCAAAGCACTGCAGTGGTCATTTCCCAAGTCCTAATGAATCCTCTTTCCTTAACCCCATGACGTCCATGATGTTAAGGAATAGTTGGGTTAAGCTTTTAAGGACTATATATGTATATATGGCACATCTCGTGACATTGTGTCTATCTTCTTGGCCTATAGTCCTCCAACATGCGTAAATACACTACTCTACTATTGTGTGACATGGGTTCACTATGCTAGTTTAAGAAGCAGCTTAGCACTATCAGCTACCACTGCTAGCTGGCTATCGCTTCTAGATGACTATTTTCCAATGCAGCTAGCAGTAGCTATCTGGTTAATGGACAAACACACACATACCTGTGATGACAACGACAAAGACGGAACTCCGCAGTTTAGCCAAGTTAATAGCATCAGGAATGGAGCCATCAAACCAAAACATTTTAATGATCTGTTTCTGTCACTGGTTCGTGACGCTGTATACCAGAAAACTCGGATAAACTACGGAGTCATCTTCTTCTTCTTCTTCTTTCGGTTTTTGGCGGATTGCAAACAACTTTAAGGGAAATACCGCCACCTACTGTACAAGAGTGTGTATCACCATATCAACCTATCACCGCTTGTGGAATTATACCACTGTGTTTACTTTGTTTTTAAATTCTTCCAATCAATCCTGTTTCACTCAAATACTTAATAATGGCCTTCCTGGTAGCTCTTACCCCCTCACCTTCTGTTCCCGGTATCCCCATCAGGCTCCACTCCCTTCCTGCCTCTCTGACCCTGTCTCTTAGTTTTTCCCTCTCTGTTTTGTACATGTTGCAGTGTAATATTATGTGTTCCACATTTTCTTTCACTCCACACCCCCTGCATTCTTCAACTTCGCTTTTTCCCATTATAAACATTGTGCCGTTTAATCCTGTATGATCCAGTCTGAGTGTAGTGATGACGATCTCCTCCCATCTGTTCCTCTCTGTATAGATCTTTGTTATGACTGATTTCTGTAACTTGTGGTATCTCCTCCCTTTCAGATCTTCCTCCCACCTTTTCTGCCATATTTCCATACCCTTCTTCTTAATTATTGCTTTTCTTTCTCCTTTCCCAAGTGAAACTGGAATTGCTATTGTAACGCATCTTTTGCTAACTTATCAGCATGTTCATTCAAGCCCCAAAGATCCCGCCGGCGGGGCTTTTAAAAATTGTTTCACGACACTGTGTCTCAGGGCTTCTTAATATTTAAAAAACGATGTATGTGTCATACCCTCCTAACGGGAAGAAACTCAGCTAACTGATGATACGAACCATTTTTACCGAAACAAAACACAAGTCTCACAAGAAGGGTCTAAATGAGCCCTGAGCGAAAACATGCTAACGCACTTAGCACAAAACTCTAGGTATAAATCTATCAATATACTTATCGGATCTGCACAAACAAGCTTAGCTAACATGCTGAGATTCCACAGATTATAGAAATATAAGTATCATCACTGAGCGATCAGAACTCGCGACAGGGGAAGCAAATACAGACAACACACGACATAGCTTTAGGTAGCAAAACACGGAGATATGCTCACCTTTAGCTGTTATTCTGATCAAAAATTGTATTCAATGGCATTAAAACGAGAAAAACGCGGCTGAAGGTTAATCCATAGGTTAATCCAATGTGTCTGTCACTTTAAAAAAATTATTGATAATCCATAATTCCATTTTTATGTAAAAATCGGAGAATTAATATTAGCTGCTAATGGTAGCCACCAGAGTGTATCGAAGCTTCCGGTTTTGGCTACGCATCACTCTCACTCCTTATTTGGTAACGTGTGTTATGTGGAACTTCCCCTCGATTCCATTGGCTCTAACGGTTAAAAAGAGATGTCATTCATCAAAATCGACCAAGGGGGGCCAGAGATATGGAAAATCCACCCAAATTACCCCAGAAGTGGTTTTATTTTTCTAAATCTCTCTAAAAAGGTCAAATGTCACTTGTTTTGCATCAATCTTGATACAGGGTACTTATTATATGTTATAGTTTGGATTCCTAAAGCTTTTAGTCTACTATCCCATCATTCAAGGGTGGTTTTCACTATAAGTAATGTTTTTTTTTGTGGACGGACACAATATCTTTTTTATTATGTTCAATCTGAATTTACTTTAAAATAAAAAAAATCTCTATTGATTCTGACTCTTCTACATCCAACTCACAGGTTTATCATTGCTTTGAGAAGAAAGATTATTAATTTACCCCTTTTAGAAGTGACGTTATGGTCATTTGTTCTGGGAATGTCATTTTCGAGTCTGAGACCTGGAAAACAGGCTCGGGGTTTAACAGGTTAACCCCCTCATGTGCAGGCACCGAGCATAACTGCACATCTATTCCCCTTCTCTGAAGTCTCAGTAAGCAATGATTAAGTTCAATGATTAGATCTTCTCTAACAGTTATTGTCTACTGTATACTTTGCAAAGCATATAGTGAGTCTGTGCATATCACCACCCTATCAGGACTGACCTCTTCGACCCATTGTAGCCCAATAATTGCTGCGAGTATTTCTGCTGTATAAACTGATAAGTTATTTGACACTCGTTTTGAGATTGATATTTTAAATTCTGGGATATACACGCCTGTCCCTATGTATTCTTGCTTCTTAGATCCATCTGTGTAAATGTTGAGGTAATTGTAATACTTTTCGTTCAGATATATACTCGTTTTAATTCCCACTTCATTTATTTGCCACTCTTTTTTCCTTTCTATGATACTCACATCTATGTTAGCTTCTGGGAAAAGCCATGGGGGAACACGGCTAAATGGGCTTGCTTTGGTAAACGTTATGGTCTCCACTCCATATGCCCTCGTTCTCTCCTTACTTGTCCAGCCAAACCCACGCCCCTGGAACTTTGTGTATTCCCAGCAATCCTGTAGTATTCTGTTTGTGATATTTTCCTCTCCACTTCCTTGTAGTCTGACCCAGTATGACAGAGCAAGTTTCTCTCTTCTGATCTCCAGAGGTTTCTCTCCTGCTTCTATCAGAACTGCATTAATAGGGGATGACTTTATCGCTCCAATACACAGTGCTTTATATTGTATTCTATCAATTTTTAAAAGTGATGTTTTTGCTGCTGCTCCATACACTATACAGATGAAGCCACTCATTTAGGACGCTTTTTCTATCGAGGAGGGTGGTCGGTCCTCGATAAAGAGACCGCCTCCAGTTTCCGTTGAGACCGCCCCGTGTGATAAATTAATGTTTTTATATGAAGCCAGCTGCAATGGATCATTGATCCACCAGGGGGTGCCTGCCTCCAGTTCCAAACTGGAGCTCATGTGAATACTGTGTAGCGATCTTATATCGATAATATAATATCCATATGTCACGGATAGGATCATACTCTGTGCTAAATAAGAGACATGTAATCATTACAAATTTACAAAACATCACCATGTTGTTATTTAACAAAAATGTTTAATCCACGTTGGCGTAAGTACAAAACCATCGCAACAGTAGGTTTTTTCATTTTTTCATCAGGTGATTATTGCAGAAATGCAGACCGGCTCAAACAAACGACATTTAATCATCATTCTTAAGGTCATTTAATGTATCATATGTTCGCCGAATTGGCATGAAAGCACTAATAAATGTAGTTTAATTCACGTGAGTTTACAACTATAAAAATAATCGGTTTGTTTTCAGGAAAGCAGGAAATGCACCACGGCTCTCACGAATCCTTATTTAATCATCATTTTCACCACGATCATTTATGTTTATGTTCGCCGAATTTACATGAAATCACTGAAAAATATGAATATATATATATAATACACTGTAGCCTATTCAATTCAATATACTGTATTCAACTTCATTAAAACGTTATTAACGTGCCTAAACTCGCTGCACATTAATCCGCTTATTACATGGCCACATTCTCATCAAAGTAACGACATGACTCCCAATATTAATTGAAATGCTTTTTATGGATTTAGAAAATGTTTTTATTGATTAAAAAAATAGTTGTATTGATTTTCATCCGCTAGAAAGTTTTCTTGAGAGTCACATCTCTCAGTTTAATCAAGCTGCGACAGAACCAAAGCATAGGCTACATACACCAAACCTTCCATTTATATTCCTATCAATATTATGAAGGCGTTCGCCGAATTGACATGAAAGCACTGACAAATATGAATATAGGCTACCGTAGTCAACTTCATTAAAGCGCTATTATCGTTATTATCGTAGGAAAATGCCGGCTCACACAAAACTCTGATTTTAATCATCATCATCATCACGATCATTTAATGCAGGGGTATTCAATTAAAATTCAACGAGGTCCAGTTAGCCTGGAACGATATTTTGTTTTAATAATGTTCATTGTGGAGAAAGCTTCGCAGCCTCGCGGCTGTATGTGGAGCCAAAACACTCCTCTCTTTGCCGCTACTCGCTGTCTCCAATAACGTCCGCTGTCTTCACCTAGGTCCGCTGTGTGTGTGTGGGGGGGGTTGTTTACCTCCTGCAGCTGGGTACAGTATCCATGGAAACACAGCATGTGACCTCACAGCGTTATCAGAGACTAGTTAGCCTACTGGTTAAAATAACTTTCATGCACAGGTGGATTTTTAAGTCCTTTCAAACAAATAAAAAGAGATGATATTGATATAGGCTGCCATTTATTTATTTTTTGATACATTTACGAAACAATATGACAAATCACAATATGCCTATCTGCGGAGGTAACCAGGACGAGGTGTTTCTGGATCCGTTTTCCTTGGGCTCCTCTGTCTCTCGTTCACTCTGTTTCTAATTTTATGCCACTGGTCCATGGTCAGGCCTGGGAACCGACGGGAGACACTGGACTCAAGTGTCTGCCTCACATTGAGGGGAAGAGGCCTTTTCCCTTTGCTCCCACTCCAGTTGGTTATTTTGACCATGTTCTCATATGTTTCAAATGGCAACATGGCCATGAACATATAACCCGCAAACTTCTCAGGGCTATGCTGTCCCTTTAGAAAACAGTCCTGGAAGAATATGTCCTCGCGATCTGAGGAAACTGCCCTCATGGTGGTGGGCGCACCAGGTGTGGCTGACGGCTGCAGAGGATGTGGTTCTGCGTCTCCCACATCAGACAGGTCAAATAGTCTTCGTCTGGGTCTGGATTGGGAGGCGCTCGGGTACGGCTGTGTGTCCAGTTGCTGCTGCCGTTCCAACCTCATAATAGCCAGCTCCGAGTCTGCAGTCTTCTGGGCCGTCTTCATGCTCTCCCGTTCCGAGTCTGCAGTCTGCTGTGCCAACCTCATAATAGCACGCTCCGAGTCTGCAGTCTGCTGGACCCTCTGCATGGCAGCCCGCTCTACAGTCAGCTCCAACAGTTGGGCCTCCGTGGCGGTCAAACGGATTTTCAGTGCCCGGATTTCTGCGTCACCCAATCCAGCCGTGCATGTAGCAGACGCCGGGAGCTCCTTAACTGTGATGGCCTGATAGGAAACAGAAACAAAATATGAATACCAGTAGTAGCCTATCTAATTACCTATTTATTTAGACTTATTATGTACTTATACACACACACAGACATACACACAATAGTACGTACCGCTTTCTTTTTAACAAGTCTGACTTTGCTTGTTGCTTGTTTTTTGCCGCAGGAGGTTTAGACGGCTTGACATTCTTTGCTGCGACCTGCGGGGCTGTCTACCGGAATTGGGAATAAAGAATATGACATAAGCACAAGTGAAATTAACAAATAATCACACATAGGCCTACAGTACAGTAGGTCTAAAGGGCAGAGTATAGTACAGTAGGTTATTTACAATCTGTCAGCTTACCTGTGCAAGACGTTTTCTCTGGGTCTCGTAGAAATTGCTCGAATCCATTCTCTGACAAAAAAAAGAGCTTACGTGCGTTCTTCCTTGATTCACAAAAGAGTCTGAGACGCTGTGCCAAAAGAAAGTTATGCGCTCTATTTATCTGTGAATCGTACATTGTGTCAAGCACCTTGATGGCCACCTATTTTTCCTATTGGTGCGTCTACAGACAGCCAGCCACACCCACATTTTGTCGGCTACTTAAAACCGGTTTGTGGAATGCAGCCGGCTCGAGGAATGCTGCATTGCCTATTACGCATTACTATGACGCGCATCAACAGAGAGAGGTCCGAGGAGATTCGTGTCATGCGAGCAAATGGAAAATCAACAAGAGAAATCCAAGAAACGTTTGCAAGCATTGGCATCGCAGTTTCACAGAGCGCTCTGCGAAATCACTTTCAGGAGAAACCACCCCGCCGCTCAGGTCCAAGAAAACTCCTGTAACACTCCTGTAGTCGACTAATTACAGGCCTCAATAAAGTGCTGCCGTTGGTTGTGCAAAATAAAGGTGGACATAGTGGAAAGTGAAATTGACATTGTCAAATTTAATAAAAATACAAAATAATCCTATCTGTGAACGTGTTTTTTTGGCTATTCTTCCTGGGGTCCTCAATCACACCAAACATACATAAACAAACATACAACAAAATTAAAACAAAACAAAACAGCTTATAATTTCATGCAATTTTGTATGAAGTGAAAACTAAAATGCTCATTTACTCTATATTTTCTATTTCAATCAAATGTTCCATCGTCCCACTTTAGGAAACATGTTTCGCAAAGTGGGACAGTATGATTTGGTATGACAAAGTCAGGGATAATGTGAGATATAAATGTCAGAGTTTAAAAGATGGCAATTAATTTAGGCCCAAATATTCATAGTAATTTAATAAATCCTTCCAACACACGTTGTCAAAAATAAGTTAAGAAATCATTCCAATATGTGCTATACAGTAGGTCAATTAAAAAATTCAAAAACACAGTTTAAAAGGGGAGTGATTTGTCGAATATGCATAAATAAAAAAGAAAGTAGAAAGAATGCAGACTAGGTAAGATAAAGATAGGAGAAAGGCGTTTATCAAATATTTGTTATTGGATATTGGTTATTCTAATGGTTTTTGATTATTATTATTTCATATGTTGAGAGCTGTATCCATAAATCTCTTAATGTTGCCCTCAAAGTGCACCAGATTGATGCATTTAAATTCAATTTAAAGAAAAACATCATCTGTTGTAACAACAATAACTTTATAAAGAGTAACATAGCTGAACATGGTATTCCACATTTAGCTTTGAGTGTTACTGACCTGAGATGTTTTTATTACATGAATTAAGGTGACTGAGGCTTTTTAACATAGACTTTTCAGTGTCCCACATTTTGCACAGAACTGTCCCACATTAGGACATGCAGATTGTCTGAGACAACTTGGCACTAAGAGTCTTCAGAATGGTACTGGATTTTGAGTTATTGTATTGGCTTCATATCGCAATATATTCCCGAAGTCTGAAATGCAAAACATGTCCCACATTAGGGCAATTCACCCTGCATGAAACTATGTCTATTTGTGTGTTTACCAAGCGCAACCCCCCCGCGGTAATCCGCGGTAAACTCTTTGTTTAAACTGACCATCGGAATGTCGGGAGGTTTGCACACATGCAAATATCCTCCCATCCCCCGCTCATAGCGGTCTTGCTGTTGAAAGAAGAATGACAACACCTACTGTAGATCACCAACACTGGTTTATTTTGTATTCACAGGCAAGTCAACGTTGTTGCAGTAAAAGTCCCAAGATAGGTGTAGCTTTGTCTCTGTCCTTGAGAACCACGTATCTTTCAAAAGTAAACTTTTCAAGATAATATCATCATATATGTGTAGCTTTGTCTCTGTCCTGTGAGAACCACGTATCTTTCAAACGTAAACTTTTCAAGAGTTCCTCAGAAAAACAGCTGTTTTCAGCTTTGTGGCGGTGCATTTTACAGCTAATCCAAGAGGCTTTTTACACACCTTACTTGGTTTAAGAAGGAGGGGATTTTTCTCAACACATAAAGGAACACTTTATCCTTCAGTTTATCACAAACATTCAACATCAACACATTTGGAGATCCTAATTTGAATCCAGTCTGTAATTTGATTTATATCCCGCGTCCCGCCCACCCCGACCCTTTCCGAGCGCTTCCGAGCCGCGCCGATTACAACGAGAGTTAGAACGAGAACGTGACGTCACATTTACACAATACGTATGCTTTCTAGCTGTCACTACCATAGGTCACTACCGGTCACTACCCGATCTGCCCCCCTGCCCGATCTGTCCTGCGCATGTGCGAGATGGTCAACTACATACGGCAACTCTGATAGGACACTTGACACAGTGGCGTTTGGCAAAGCAGAAAAAGAACCGAGAGAGATGAGTTATTGTTATTACAACGTGACTGCACTATTATTTAACAACTCGGGCAGGGGGGCAGATCCGGTAGTGACAGCCATAACCGAGGTCCCGGAGGTCCGCTGTCTCGTCTCTTCTTCTCTGTTTCTTTCCTTGTATCGCTCACTCGTCTCTTTCGCCCCCTGTCGGCGGGGCGGTCAAAATAGAATCGCCCCGTCAAAATTGAAATCAAATCAAGGTTTATTTATATAGCACATTTTAAAAACGATTTTTATCTCTACCACAGTGAGATGATACACATGTGTGTGTCAGTAAATGTGTACTGAGGCTCACAGAGGCTGCAGGGGGTGTGTGTGAACCGGTGTGAACACAACGAGGGCTGCTGTCAGACGATCAGCTGTGAAGCGTCGCTTCACGTGACGCTCCGGAGGAAAGGATGTCGCATTGCTCTTAAAACTCATTTCAAACTCATTTAAAAAATGTCTATATTATGAATTTGAGATGTGTCTAAACTGCTAAGAAGCTGACAGCTGAGTTAGAACTGTGCTTAACCACCACACTTAAAGCAATAACCGCAACCACACACTTTTAATGCACTTAATGTACTATTTTTATATCAATATTTTAAATATTTGTAACTATTTATTCCCCCGTATGATTGTCTATGTTGTCTGTCCTATTGCTGTGTTATTTTTTAAGTGTTATGTATGTGCACACCGTGACAGAGTTGCACTCTGAAATCTCGTTATACTTGTTTATAATGACAATGGCGTCAGCTAAATGCAATGTAATAATAATAATAAAAGGCTTTAACTTTAACTTACCTATAATAATAATAATAATAATAAAATAAAAATACAAAGTTTGCCACATATTTATAAATGCATCAACTGTCTAAAGGGTGGATCTTCCTGGTTCTGTTGCATAAAATATTTAAAATAAGTCTTTTCCACGTCATGCAGCCTACAGTAAAGCTTGAAATGCAATGTACTGTAATGAATGAAGCGCCCTCTCCTGGTTTGACCCTGTAAATGAAAATCTGGCCACCCCCACTTGCTGAGAAGTGGGAGGAGTTAACATTCCTTAATGCTGGTCTTTGGCTGGGAGCTGTATGCTGGAGTCCTAAATGAATGGCTTCATCTGTACAACCATAGTCTATTATGGACCTCATAATTGATCTGTCTATGTCTATTAATGCTTGTTTGTCTGCGCCCCAGTTGCATCCAGCTACAGCTCGTAATAAAATTAATACTTTTTTGCCTTTTTGTTTCCACTTGATTAATATGCATTTTCCATGTATATTTGCTATCAAACCACAGTCATAGGTATTTGAACTCATTCACCTTTGTCATTGGATGATCATATAGTGTTAGCTGTTGGCCATCAATCTTGCATTTGTTTGTAAATACCATGTAGCATGACTTGCTTTCTGACATTTTGAATCCCCAGTTATATGACCACCTCTCCACTTTTTTAATCGCTCTAGCTATATTCTCCATTTCTTCCCCTCATCCAATAGCCCCATCATCTGCGTATAGAGCCGATTGGATTGTCTAAGCACGTAAATATGTCATTAATCATGACATTAAACAATATTGGACTGACTACACTCCCTCGGGGAATACCATTTTCTATTTCAAAATAATTGGAAATATCTGCACCAACCTTTACTCTAAATGTCCTGTCTGTTAAAAAGACCCTTACCCAATTGTACATTCTCCCTCCAATACCCATTCTACTCAATTTGATCAGTAATCCATCCCTCCACATAGAATCATAAGCCTTTTCAATGTCAAAGTACATTATTGCCATTATCTCTTTCATTTTCAGTGTTTTTTCCACATCATTACTCACTCTTAAGGCCCGGACACACCAAGCTGACACCAAAGAACTGACACAGACGGACCCCCGACTGTTGTGTCGCCTCGCGGCCATGTGTCGCACTGGAACACACAGCGAAGACTTCAGCCGACGGGCCAAGAAGCACGTACGAACTACCAGCAGTAGTGTGTATTCGTCATTCAAAAGAGGCAACAACCGGAAGACAGACTGCGTGATAACCGAGAGAAGAAGAACAGACTGCGTGATATAAACAAACAACAAATAGCGTGTGCGTTCCATTTTCACTCTACAGCGAGAAGCTCATGGGGCTTTCCCGAACCTGTGTCGAGAGCTGGAGTTAAATGAAATCTCAGATTTGCCTTCTTAATAGTTTGTTTGGGTCCCTCACTTCCGTTTCGCTTCTCATGCACTGATTCGCTAGCTGAACAGCCAATCAGAGTGATTTCTTTTGCCGACAGCCTTTCGCCGACTGCCGAAAACCATAGCCGAAAACCCACTGATTCAACATGTCGAATCGGTGGGTTTTCAGCCGAAAAGGTGTCGGCACGGCTGAAAAGACACGACGGTGAGGGACACACCAATCTGAGTAGGGCGTGTCGACGCTCATCGTCGGCCTGACGCCCATCGACGGCCAAAATCGGCTTGGTGTGTCCTGGCCAAGAGCTATTGGTCTGTAGTTACTAGGGTTAGCTGTATCTTTCCCTGGCTTATTGAATGGTAGCACAACTGCTGTTTTCCACAAACTTGGTATATCTCCTTCTCTCCAGATTTTATTGAAAAGACTCAGCACCATTGTCATAGTTTCCATAGGTAACTGTCTAAACATAGCATAACATAGCTGGTCTTGTCCTGGGGCTGTATATCCTGTACCTTGTAAGGCTATTTTGAGTTCTGACATTGTAAATTCCACATCCAGAGCTGACCTATTATCCTGTCTCTTCTCCTTCACGTTTTCATTCTCTGCTAGTATCTGCTGTTTTTGCTGCCTATGAATATCACTGAGATGTTCCCCACTATGTACTGCTGCAAGTGTCCTTCCTAACATATCTGCCTTCTCTTTATCTGTCACTGCCAGCCTCTCCCCATCAACCAAAGCTGGAATTTTAATGGATTTCCTTTTCCCACTCATCTGCTTAAACATGGACCAGACATCACCTAATGTCACTCCTCTGCCAATGGTAGAACAAAATTCTCTCCATGATCTCTTTTTTGTGTATTTTATTGTCCTTCGAGCAGCTGCCCTTTTCCTTTGATACTCTATAACATTATTTTGTGTCATGTTTTTCTTTAATTCTCTAAATGCATCATTTCGCTCTTTAATAGCCCTGCTGCATTCCTCATTCCACCATGGCACCACTTTCTTCCTACCCTTGGTTGTTGTTTTGGGTATACTGTTCTCTGCTGCATTTAGTATATGTTGCGTTATTTGGCTTGTAATTACCTCTATGCTTCCCTCTGATGTTAGCAGGTGTACCGACTCCTCACACCATATCCTAAAATGCAAAAAAGTATTACATTTATTGCGAGCTGTAGCTGGATGCAACTGGGGCGCAGACAAACAAGCATTAATAGACATTTACAGATCAATTATGAGGTCCACAATAGACTATGGTTGTATAGTGTATGGAGCAGCAGCAAAAACATCGCTTTTAAAAATTGATAGACTAGAATATAAAGCATTACGGCTGTGTATTGGAGCGATAAAGTCATCCCCTATCAATGCAGTTCTGATAGAAGCAGGAGAGACACCTCTGGAGATCAGAAGAGAGAAACTTGCTCTGTCATACTGGGCCAGGCTACAAGGAAGTGGAGAGGGAAATATCACAAACAGAATACTACAGGGATATTGCTGGGAATATACAAAGTTCCAGGGGCGTGGGTTTGGCTGGACAAGTAAGGAGAGAACGAGGGCATATGGAGTGGAGACCATCACGTTTGCCAAAGCAAGCCCATTTAGCCGTGTTCCCCCATGGCTTTTCCCAGAAACTAATATAGATGTGAGTATCATAGAAAGGAAAAAAGAGTGGCAATAAATGAAGTGGGAATTAAAACGAGTATATATCTGAATGAAAAGTATTACAATTACCTAACAATTTACACAGATGGTTCTAAGAACAAGGACGAGTGTGTTGGAGTTGGTATATACATCCCAGACTTTAAAATATCGATCTCAAAAAGAGCGTCTGATCAATTATCAGTGTACACAGCAGAAATGCTGGCAGTAATAATAGGATTACAGTGGGTTGAAGAGGTCAGACCAGACAGGGTGGTGATATGCACAGATTCATTATCCATATTAAAAAGCATACAGTCAACAACAACTGTCAGAGAAGACATTCTCATAGAACTTAATCATAGCTTGTTAAGACTTCACAGAGGCGGTATAGATCTGCAGTTCTGCTGGGTGCCTGCACATGAGGGGGTAAAAGGGAACGAGTGCGCTGATAAATCCCGCCTGATGGTTTTCAAAGTAACGTTACGGTACATCACGTCTCACTTCGGTTAGATAAGTCAAATTGACTAGTTAAAGGGGGTGTAAGAACATCCATAAGTTGTTAGAAGTGGTGAATGAAGTTTTCAGATAATTTACTTCAGTAAAATTACTAGTGCTACATTGTACAAAATCTCTCTTACAAAAGCCCTGCATTTAAACATGTTAATGTTTGTTCAGTAAAGTACTTCAGTTAATTATTAATAGTTCAGTAATATTTCCATTCAGCGTGTGATGTTTTTCTGTGCCATATTTGTGTTAACAGCATAGTAATGCTGAGATTCTAAGATCAGTCAGGCACTTGATGTTCTCATTAAGCCCGTCTGAAAGAGGAGGGGGTGCAGCTAGTGGCAGTGTCCCTGGCCCCAGTCAGGAAATAAGGTTAAGTGTTAAAAATACACTTATAATTACGTGCACATAGATTCTTTTGTTAACTTAACAATTACAGGCTTTGTTTACTGATTTTTTTTGGAAACAATCCTGCAGGGAACAGAGGCAAGGAGGCCAGAATGAGAGGCCAGGAGGCCAGAATGAGAGGCAAGGAGGCCAGAATGAGAGGCCAGGAGGCCAGAATGAGAGGCAAGGAGGCCAGAATGAGAGGCCAGGAGGCCAGAATGAGAGGCCAGGAGCCCAGAATGAGAGGCCAGGCCATCAGCCACCAAGACCTTCTCTTCAAATGGAAATTACAAGGTTCATAATTAGATTCTGTACATTAACTTGATCAGATAAAAACTGATAGTAATTATATATTTATGTAGATCACATTTTAACTAAGTCTGGGCAATATATTGATTCATCGACATCTTGATTTGAGTCTAGATATCATAGTAATGATAAGTGTATTTTCCAGGTTTTAAAGGTTGCATTACAGTTAAATGATGTAATTTCTGAACTCACCCGACTGTTCTGGCTGTTCTATTATTACCCTCATAGTCATTATATCCACATTACTGATGATTATTCATCAAACCTCTCACTGTGTAAATAGTTTGTGAAAGCACCAATAGTCCACACTACAATCTCGTCGCAATATCTTTATGAAGGTATTAGGTAAAAAATATTGTGATATTTGATGTTCTCTACACATACTTCTTTATTTATTTATTATTTTCCACAGATCCTTTCCAGGCATGTTCACTAAGGGAAGAGGGAAGAGGCGTTTTCCTGCAGCGACTCTTGTTCCTGCCAAGAGACCCAAACCCCTGGAAGTTGCTTTCCACCTGTTACCAAAGACGTATGAAAAAACTCCAATAGGGCCAGAGCAACTAGTGCACTTGCAGGCGGGGCTAGGCCGCAGGACTGCTAACATAGATGAGAGCACAACACACAATGAGGTAAGCAGATGCTATAGATGAGTTAGGGTAGTTGTACGTAACATATGGATCATTCTGTTAATTAGTCCTACACCACTCCTATTGGAGATGTGGCAACTAAGACTGCCAACTATTTACTGCAATTGACTGGAAAAAAGCTACTCTGGCAGTGAGCCATCTCATCTGAGTTTACACTGGCATGACGATGAAAAGATAATGACTGAATCTTAAATATTGGGTGACCTATGCCTTTAACATATTCTGCTTAAATGTATTTGGAAAGTTTTTGGCCTGGGCTTTAATTCTCCAACCAGGCTAACTCATTTGAAATTATTAATTTTTAATGCATCAAAGCAAGACTGACATGCTAGTACAATGAGCTTTCATCTCGGCAGCTTTCAGAAGGAATTAATGTTTATTAATCGTGAACAGTTGGCTTTTTTAACTAAAACTGTTTTGTGTTACTGTTTTTCTTACAGTTATGTCATACACTCAAAGTTGTATTTCCAAAACTGGAGAAAGTAACTGGTGGTTGGCTGCTTTACAAACCAGCAGGTTTGCAAAACTTTGTGATCATTTTTGAAATAGTGTCAGCTTTTATTTTGACTAAATGGATCCAAATAGAGCTGTGAATTGCTCTTTTCTTTTTTGTTTAATGTGTTTTGGCATGCCATTCTCTGTTATCAACTGAATGAATGTAGGTCATGTCTAACTGTAAACTTTTTAAATAAAAATAAACAAGTTAATTTATCCATCAAGCCATTAAAGGATTTTTTTCACATTGAAATGTTCTCTATAGGTGGATGGGGTACACGAAAACTCTCCCTTGTGGAACCTGATGATACTGGCTACACAGGCAAGATCATAAAGGCTGCAAACCGGGGGGGAAGATCTACTTTTTTCATAGCTCCAATGCAAGAAGAACTCGACACAACTCCACTGCTACTAACGGATGAAGCATTCAGTAGCATGCATAAAGCGACGTGTCAGAAGTGTGGAGCAGCCATTCCACTGCAGCTCCTGACGGAACACATCAAGTCTTGCAACATCATTGATATTGACAGTGATGAAAACCTGGCTGTTGTGGAGGATAGTTGTGAGCAGGGTAAGATAACATGTACAAATTAGTTCATTTCCATTATCATTACACGCAGATGCCCTAAAATCACAATTCATGGTAAGGACACATGGCTTGTTGGAAAATACAGTCATGACATAATGCAGTGGTTCTTGCTGACCTCTGATTTTTGTTCATCTTTGCTAACTTAAATTTCACAGCACCAGTGCAGCAGCCCTGTCCTCTGTGCATGGAAATGTATCTAGCTGACTCCATTGAGGCACATGCTGCTTGATGTGGGGAAAGGTATATATTGTATATACTTTTTTCAATAACCAACAGATGTAAAACATGAAATCAGCCTAAAAAATAGAATATAAGTGTAGAAAAAGTATGTTGTGAATGTTGGCAGTGCAGGAAATTAGGGTGTTGGATAGGATTACTGTCATTGAAGAACAAGCAGCAATGCCTGGACCATCCGGAAGTAGTGCAGCAGTTACAGAAGGTAGGTCCTAATCAGGGTTAGCTGTGGGGCAAGAATGTTAGGGAGGGTAAACTGTGGTGGTGCAGTAAAGAGTAGCATATCCAACATGGCATAGTCTACACATTATTGGTTTAAACTAAATACTTTTCTTAAATTGTATCCTTGCTAAGGAAAGGTCAAAAGGTAAATTCTGATAAATAGGGAGCTGTAACTGATGAACTGTCTACTGAATGTATTTTTCAGAGCTGGCTTTCTTTACAGGCAGGTCTGACGTGAAAGCTTAACTGATAACATTTTTATTTTGTCTCTTACTAGAGTGGGTCACTGTTCAGGATCTTACCAGGGCCATATCTCAGTTTCGAGATGATGTTCTGAGCATTCATGAATCGAAGAATCCTTTACTTCTCAGCATGGATATTAGAAGCAGCCCTGCGGAACAGGACGCTGTACTAATCTGCTTCTATAAGAAACCCAACATTGAATGGGGAAGACCCTTAAAAGGCAGATTTGAAGGTAGCTTCAATTACATGTCATAGTAGTCTAGGAAAACTTAAACCTATTGCTTTTGCCTTTTACTATAGACCATTTCAGTTGTAAACTTAAACACTCTAAATGTGTCCCAGTTTATTTCCGGTTGCCGTGTATGTGAATGTCATCAGTTGACAGGAGGTAAACATCGACATAAGCTGTTGCCAAGCAATGCATTCCGTTTAAATGGTATATCAAACCCTGAATTGTGTTACAGGTGATGCAGCCATTGGAGAGGGTGTTAGTCACCTTTTCTTCTCAACTTGCATGGACAAGCTGAACTCTGGGTTTTGCATCAACTTTGGTATGTAGAATGCAGCTTTGTGTAAGATGAATTGTAAATAACTATTTACAATTGCTATTGCAGAAGCAAGTCTTGTGTTTAAAATATGTTTTAAATATAACCTACATTTCTGTTGTTTTTTCATATTTTTGTTCACCTAACCCTGAAAGTTCTAAAAGTCATAATAAATATGTTATGCCTACAACGGCAAAACAATTGTAATCTTAATAAAAATGTTAAAAAAAATACAACTACCCAATGGTAGTGTTGGATGTAGTACTTAATTTAACTTTGTTTAAATGTAACATCTCTTATACAGCAAACACTGACGTAACACGGCTCTTTGATGGAGAGCCAGGCCATTTAGTGCCCTCAGCCTCTCACTTTCTCGTTGAAAGTGACATGTTCATCATGGCCGGGAGAATGGTGGGACACTCCTTCGTGCATGGAGGACCATGCCTGTCGGGGCTCAGCCCTGCTGTTGTTCATGTCCTGCTTGGAGGAAGTCCTGAAACTGCCACTGTCACACTAGAGGACTGTCCAGACCTAGACATCCGGGCAACAATCAGGCTTGTATGTTTTCAATCTAACCCCATTATTTCTTCACTTATTTATACACTGAAGCAAGAAAGTCTCCACCCTTTTAGCTATTCTTTTTCTGTGTGCTGTATTATATTGTGGAAAAAAAGCTAAAGGGGTGGTGAGTTTCTACACCCGTCGTGTAGTGTCCGTCACACATTTTTTCATTCTATTTCCTCTTTCACTTCCCTCTGTGTCTTTAAGCTTGAAGGGGAATCCGAACTCTCTGATGAGGGTAAAAGAAGTGTCCGGGACTTGGCCTTCGCCTGGGACCTCCCTGCCTTACCGGAAATAACCGCAGATGGCTTTTTGAGAAGATGTTGATCCATGCTGTGGGTGAAATGTAATTATATATTGACAATGCAGAACTTTATCCCAAAGCAATTTCTGTGGATGAGATAAAAAGTGTCATGATTTGTTCCACCTTCTGTCTGTTATTGTCAATAACAGGTAATTGGACGTGTCATAAGACAAATTAAGCAGCTTAGACGTGGTCTTAAAGAGACGCCAATGTGGGCCATGCTGAGTCAACGCCCTGACACAGTGGCCCTGCTATTTCCACAAGAGGGAGCAGTGGATTATAGCCCTGCGGTAAATTTGTCCAATTTTATCTTTTTGTATATAACATATATTCATATCATGTAATATTTTTAAATCCAAGCCTTTCTTGAATGCTATTACATGGCAGAGGTTTCATATCTTTATCCAGTATCAGTCATTGTGCCTGTAATCAATCTTTTATGATTAGTTCCTTAGGTTCGTCGAACATGACTCGCTTGCTGAAAAATGAATCTTTTTAAGACAAATCTCTCACACTAGTGTCCGGTAACCATGTTGTTATTTTATATGGCTGTCAATGTAGGTCATTCTTCAGCGCATCACTTGGCCTCGTGATGATGAGGACGATGACTGTTCAGTTGACACAAAATGCCGTGTATCAGGATATCTTCGCCGCTTCATTGAAAATGGTATGTTTACAGTTAGAAATAATGCCAACATGCTATTGAAGTACAATACCTAATATGTTACATTCCTGTTCTTACAAACCTGTGTGCGCTCCACTTTTGGATATGCTTTCTACTCCACTCCGACACAACTGTCCTACACATGCAGGTGTGCAAAGACACTCAAGTAAAACAAAAAAGCTACTTTACAACTATTTCTTACATTACAGATAACAAATGTGATGCTTTAATTGACTACTAAAAATTATTTGAATGTCCTAACTTACTTTTCTTTATTGTAGCAACCATTCATTTAAACAACTTTTGGTTATTCCACAGCGTCACCTGATGTAAGGACCAATCTGGTGAAATTCTGGACCGGGTGGGAGATTCTGCCACGGAATAATCTGTCCATTGAGGTGGTCAACGGCAGATTCCCCACTGCCTCAACCTGTTATGAGACCCTGCGCATCCCAGGGCATTACAAGGACTATGCATCCTTTGAAAATGACATGCTGGCTTGTATTGGCACTTGCCAAACAGGATTTGGTCTTGTGTAATGTGTTGGTAGAAGGCAGAGGTGTTCATTGACTCCAGTGTTAAGTCTTTTTCTGCTGTGGAAATACTAAATAAAGTTCTCCCTTTCTTCTGTTCAGAATCAGCCTGTTGTATATTGAACAGCCCAGTATATGTATTAGGGATGCACAGTATGGATGTTTTTCAGCCGATTACAGATCACTACCTGCTTCTCATGGCGAATACTGATAACTTCATAACCTGTAGTTTACTGACACCTGAAGGTCTACAGATCAGCTAAAGGACAACAACCAATCAGAGCTGAGGGTAGTCAGAAGCACCTGTCAATCGTACTCATTAACTCCAAGAAACTAATTAAATAGGCAGCGGTGATCAAATATGAATCAAGATCAAACGTGACCTTTTTTAGATTATCTGTCCCATTTTTTGAATTGACCAACTGTATCTTTAATATTTTATGTGTCTGATCAAATCTGACATCACTATTGTTCGCATAACAAAAAAAAAAAAGAATATTTGTCATTCTTCAAATGTTAATTTATTATTATTTTTCCTATACAATTTGAAGATTCCAAAAGCAGAACACTTGTCTGCCATAAAAACATAATACATCTGTAAAATAACAAGGAAACAATGGCGAAGTGGATGTTTGTGCCACATTTGGATACATTGGAGAAAAACACCTAAGCTCTCTTTCTCAGTCATCAGATAGAACATGCTCACAAAATTGAACAGCAGCAATGTAGATATCAGAGCCAAAGGACTGGGATGCAGCTCGTGGGTCAACAGCTTCTCTTAAAGCAGCCATTTGTCCATCAGTCAGTGGGCTCCCTGTGTCTGGGACAATGACACTAGAGTGGCCATCAGGAGCAAATCCCCTGTTCTCCCACTCAATCTGAGGAATATCCACACCCTAAAAATAACAGAAATAGAAAGCCTAATTTATTTGCGGTATTAATTATCTTGATAGACAGCAGCAGTAAGGTGGGCACTTGTGGCTTTTGAAATCTGTATGCTCCTACTCATTTATCTTTCTGTTTTCACATACTGTAACTCCTTTTCTAGGAACATAAGCCCTAAACCACTGCCCATGTTGTTTAGCAAATGTTCATGGCTAAGAGAAATTAAATGTTCTCAGCAGGAAACCTTTCTTATGCATTTGACCCATCCAAACTTGTGCCATACAGTATAACTATGCTATAGTTAAAATATTTTCACCGCTTTACCTTGCTGTCAGATAGCCCTTTCTGACGGGGAACTGAGGCTTTATAGCCACCTATGCTCTCTTAAAAGGGTGCTCTGGGCTGAAAATACAGGGGAAGTTTCAATGGAGTTGGTAGGTGTTTGCAAGAGCATGGATAGCGGTTTCAGTTTTTTAGTGGCTGAGGGATCAAGACTATTGAAAGCACTGAAGTTGTAAAAATTGGACAAAGTTACCTCCATGTTATCAGAAACTGGAATTGGGTGATGGATTCGTCCCAGCTCCCACAGCTGATTTGGGGTCACATGGCCTTCTGTTCTTTTAGGATGATTTGCCCAGCCACTGCGGAATGTGTCCAGGTCATCTTGTAGCCGTGGCAGGAACACATAATGGCAACAGAAGAGGAGTGTAGCATTGCCAATGTTGAGGAAACCCTTCTTCGTGGTAGTGTAGAGCATCAGATGACTGTAACAGCTGTCCACATGTCTCTCCATAGTCTCTCTATCCTGGAAAATTGCAAGTTTACCAGAACATTTTAAAGTTAAAGGACAGGGAATTGCAATATCTGGATTTGTGGCAGATTTGACATGGAATTATTAAGTATTTATAATAAACAACTGATAATGTAAGATCTCAGCAGTTTCTTTTGTTGAGAAAAGGTTTCCAT
This sequence comes from Dissostichus eleginoides, assembly GCA_031216635.1. NCBI lineage: Eukaryota > Metazoa > Chordata > Actinopteri > Perciformes > Nototheniidae > Dissostichus > Dissostichus eleginoides. Next base: position 281,320 of record CM062274.1, on the reverse strand, counting down.
CAACAACAAATGCACAGATGGATTTTCTTTTAATGCAATCCAATGATCTGCTTGTTCAATGTGTGTATTTCTTTATCTACCATTTCTTGAGTCAATGTCAGTCCAAAACAAGAGATGTTTTTGTAACATGTTTCTAAAACATTATCTCGTGTTATTTACATACTAAGACAATAGGTGTGACATACAAATGTAATTCGACACACACTGCCCAGCAAAAAATCTACACATTTTTATTTTTGCAGCAAGGAAGAGATTGTTTAATTTGCATGATGAAGAGATCACAGTTCAGTACCCTTTGACTGACATCAACTCCCACTGTAGAGAGGAATTTTACCTCACACTTGCAAATAACAGTACTGCTTCTAGTAGGTATATGTGTAGCAAACAGTACAGTTCTGGCATGGCAGCAGTGAGATGGTGTCTTTCAACTAGCAATCTCTGATCTTTTGGACTTACCGTTGGTTGTGAACACTCTTGCCGGATATAAAGCTGCCCCTTCCAGTGCCACGACTGTAAACATGAGACTTGCAACGTCCACATTTTCCACCCCGTGATCAGCTCGTACCCTAAAATACACCAACAGTTACAACAAAGACCACATTAAGTGTTGGTTTCAGTGGCAGCTTCCCCACTGCCTCAGGAAATATTTACCTAAGAGGGAAACCAAACTTCTCGACAGCTTCTTGGAAGAAGGCCACGTTGGTTGACGCAAGGTTGTTGGATGCTGCACCAAGATACATTATCTGCAGATAAATGCGGTTATACCAATTGAATGAGACAAAAAGCTATATGCAGTAAGCACGATAAACATGTATATGTATATTTATCCCTGAAAGCTGCTTACCTTCCGCGAAAAGCCATCTATGCCATCAAAGATGACAATGTTGTAGCTGTAAGTTACAAATACAATAAATTACATTTTCAAAAGCGTCTGATATCATCTTCAATTGAGGACATGTGTGTTCATGGTAACATGAAAGAACAGTGTGCAAAAAGCACACGTCCCACCGTCCGGGACGTGTTATTTACAATATCGGACAAGTAGATCTTTCAATTGACTTGTCCGGCGGACAAGTTACGTTTTTCGCCCTCATTTATTGACAAATTATTGATAAATTCAGTTTACAAAAGGCAGAACTCATTCGCAAATTGTACGTGTCCACCATTGTTCGTTTAGAAATGTTAGTTTCGGTTCTGCTTGTTGATTCCTAAGGAAATGCATCTCTCCGCTTTCTGTACAGTTACACGGGGGCGGGGCGGGAAGTGTAGCACAGTGGCAGGGTTGGGAAGCAAAACTCGGTTCCGAGTAGGAACAAATAACAATTGTCCGGTCCCGGGATTAATAAGAGTTGTGAGGACAGGGGGCGGAGGCCGAGCCCCGCAGCTCTCTCTCCATGCTCCGTATCGTCTTTCTCGTCTTTCTCGTCTTTATCTTTCTCGTCTTTTTCTTTCATGTCTTTCTCGTCTTTTTCTTTCTCGTCTTTTTCTTTTCTCTCTCTCTCTCGTCTTTTTCTTTGAGTTGTAGAAAAGCGCTAGGCCTATAGGCTATAAATAAAATGTATTATTATTATTATTATTAGGCCTATCTGTTGGACATGTGTGGTTGGACTCTGTCTCACAGGCAGGTTGCAGTGTAACATCAGAGGAGACTGGGCCAATTGTACATTCTCAAACTGCACCACTTAGAACTAACCAAACAATGCAGAGATTATTTTTATATAATTGTATTCAATAACCGTAAGAAATTAAACAGTATGAAGTGATTTGTAAATAGGAATACAGATTTGACTTAATGTTTTCATAAATATATTTTTCTCCCAGTTTGTCATTATTTTTACCCTCTCAAAGAACCGGAATCGAGAACCGAAAATAACCGGAATCGAAAAGCAGAACCGGAATCGTTAAAATCCAAACGATACCCAACCCTATGTGTGATGCAGTAAAATCTTACCGCTCACTTACGTTGGCGGTGTCATAAAAACCGTGGGAAAATGTTAAATACGATGGCGAAGAAGAAGATTCCAGTGGCCCCAATTTTTGTCCATTCTGGATAAGTGAAAAATGTATTCGGACAAGTAAATTACCAAACTCACTTGTCCATGGACAAGTACTCTCTAAAAACTTTTTCTCACACTGAAGAAGCACTATTAAATCAAAATGTTATGATGAATAGGCCTATAGTAAAATATATTTATATTATTAGTAAATTATAATACTTTTATGAATTAATCTGTCCTTAAGAGTAAAATAATTTACCGGGTTAGTTTATGATTTGTAGGGGTGGGCGATACCACAACATCTGGATTCGATCCGATACCAAGTATTTCAGGGCCAGTATCGCCGATACCGATACTTTTTAAAATGAAAAGCGTCTTATGTAGTTTCATGTAGGGGAGAGCTGCATGACATGATTTTTGAGCTGAAAGCATCATAACTAGACTAAATCTGAATTCATTTTCATGATTAAGGACAGGACAGTTTTTATAGACAAATAAACGTTTTACTTTTGCAAATTCAAAGTGCAAACATGAAAAATAACAACACAAAGTGGCCACAGTAGCGAACTGCCTTCTTGCACACATCACAGTGTACGCTACGTTTTCATTGGCAGTTGTGAAATAGCTCCACACAACGCTCCTCTTTCTCTCAGCCATCATGCGCGTGTGTGTGTCGCACTTGCGAGTCGCTGGCTGCTGCTGTCCTGCCCTGCTGGCTGCTGTCAGTCAGCTTGATAATCGGCGTTCAGGCAGGGAGCGCGCTGCGCGTGCGCGAGCCTCGCGGTGAGGAGGACAGCAGTGGAGAGAGAAGAAAAGAGCGCATATACTTGTGTTCGTCTGCACTCTGCACATAGTTTTTGATGAAATTGACGAGTAGAGGAGAGGGGGAAAAAAAGTATAAAAGTATCGATCCTATTGGCTCTAGTATTGATATTTTGAAACGTAACGTAATATCAGAAGTATCGATATTTTGGGATCGATCCGCCCACCCCTAATGATTTGTGTCAATGTGCATCAAAGACTGGGGGCTTGGAACTGAGTAGGTTCTTCGAACAATGCATCCTAAGTTGTTCATACGGGATATGAGTCCAATGGTGTCAACACGGTGCAAGGAAGCTCTAACCCGGTCATACTGCACCCGCAGTCCTTGAGCTTGGAGAAGTGCTTTCATCATTCGATATCCAGAGTGAGGCTGCCTGGATTTAATGTCTCTCACACACTGGTCCAATTCCTCATCTGTAAGGGTGCTGTACATTTCCCTGACTGAGAAATCAGACTCAGCCATGCGTCGGTGCACTGTGCGTCTTGAAACCCCCAAAAGTGCAGCTATGCATGGGATGGACAGATTGAGCTCCAAAAGGCTGTGAATATACTCCGGAGAAATGACCATTCTCGGTTGTCCAACTGGTCCTTGCTCAAATTGCACAGTTTTAATGTATTGCTTACTTTTTTATTTTTCCACATGTATAAGCCTATGGAGCTCTCTCATGGCATCTAACACAGGCAGAGAAACAGCTACCTGCCTGGACATATCATATAAGAAGACCAATTCTTGTGTGCAAATAAATTCTAAGTAGTCCAAATCCAGAGGCATTTGTCCAACAATATGCTCTAAACGAGAGTAGAGAGAGACGTCCCAAAATATGATCAAGCAGTATTTCCTGTGAGACGAAAATTAGAAGGAAATCAGCTGCATTAGTGAACAAAATAGAAAAATGAAAAGCTTAATTTTACCAAGATTTTAAATGCAGTTTCAGGGCTCTACATTCGTCTTTTCATGCCAATTTCTACATCACCTCCACTACAATATCTTGAATATAGTAGTTTTTACATCACTAAATGTATCTGACAGCTTTAACATTGTAAAGGTGTCACTTTGGACTCTGGGTAATTATGACAGCATTTCCTACTATTTTGAGAGTTGTAACTAACCAGACCTTCATCTATTATTGGAGAAAATAATCAGCACATTAAACCATTATGAAAGTTATCATTAGTTAGGTCATTGTTCAAAATGAGCTCCAACTACAACAGTTAAAGGTCCAATGTCATGGCCATTTCTACTGATCATAATTCCATTGTTGAGGTATACAAGAATAGATTTATATTGTGCAATTTTCCAAACTCACATTGGTTTCTCATACAGCATCTCTGTATTCTCTGTATTCACTCTCTGTCCTAAACGGCTTTTTGGAGCTCCTATCCCCCCCTCCCTATGAGCCCAGTGGCCGTCTGCGAGACAGCGAGACACAGCGAAACCCAGCCCGAACACATACACACACCCGCAGCCTGGCTGGGAGTTTGTGTGTGTGCTCACACACCGACTCACAGCCTCGCCGCGTCCCACCGTCTCAGGGAGGAGAAATCGGCGGAGCTGCAGCTGAGAAAAGATTGAGTGTGTGTGTGAGGAAGTCCGCAGATTGGTCCATTTGGACCAATCCACAGACTTAACGTAACGGCTCCGCGGACGTAACGTAACGACTCCACGGATTGGTCCATTTGGACCAATGGGTCCATTTGGGTATGGGCACGTCACTGTACCAGGAAGAAAAAGAGAAATCTCCAACGAGGCGTTCTGGGGCAGCATAGACAGGTCTTTTCTGTGTTAGAGTTTTACTCGCTACAGGGTGTACTTTGAGGGTGTGTGACTCTGCAGACCGTTTACATGCATAAAAACCTTCATAACACACAAGGGGACGGGTAATAACCGGAAAAGCATGACATGGGACCTTTAAGTCAACCCTTTTACATTAATGCATGGTAATAATAATAATAAAAAACAAATTATATCATATAGTATATCTTTCTACAACATTTTCCGGATTATTCTTCCATTCTAGCAATTATCTGAAAACTTCATTCACCACGATTACTTCTAACAACTTATGGATGTTCTTACACCCCCTTTAACTAGTCAATTTGACTTATCTAACCGAAGTGAGACGTGATGTATCGTAACGTTACTTTGCAAACCATCAGGCGGGATCATTCACCACCCACACAAACACACAGGAGGACACGGTAACGTCGATATTCACTTTAATGATAACTACGGAGCTTACAGACAGAAAGGCACGAGGCTACTTCACTCATTTAGCTAGCTAATGTAAGATACAAATGTTGACGAGCCCTCACTGCTTATATAATAAACAGCACAAACTGACTACTTACCGGAGAACAGCGGGGCTCCGTCATCTTTCTCCCGGGTTGTTGTGATCACATGACTGACAAAGCCGTGCTCTGATAGGCCAGAAGTCGGTTCGATTGCATTCAGGCTCGATTGCTTATCCTGTCTGGGTAGCCCGGATGATTTCCATCGACATTTTGGACGTCGACTTTTAAACACCGAAATTGTCCATTCGAATTTTTTTTTTGTTTTTACTTGAATTGTTACATTTTTATTTCACATAAGTAAATTAGGAGCAAAAAAATTCAGATACATGATTTTCAAAGTAGTTATTTTCAATGCTATACATTCGGTGTCTGATAAAATTCAAATACTTCTGTCTCTTGTTTGCTTCCATACCACTTTCCCCACACAGTCCCGTATGTCTTTAATGTTCGCTACAGAAACCCCCAGCCTCCTCATTTCCTCCATCATAGTTCTCCTCTCGTCAAAACCGTCTCCTCTCTCCTTTTTCCTCTCCTCATTCTCCTAATCCTCACTTGTTCCTGGGTTGGATAAAATTGAATTCTCCCCCCCCTCCCCCAACACTACAGGCATTGACAGTGCGCTGCGTCAACTTCACTCCGGTTAACTTTCACTTTCCGTTCTGGTCTCTCTGTCTCTTTGTTTCACACGCAGAACAGATTTAGCTCTCTCATTTGTCGTGTCGTGTGTCATTTGTTAACACACTTTCGTTGTCAGGTCATGGCTGATATCCCGATAAATAAGGTAAGGATTTCTGAAGAATATGAAGGCTGTGCTCGTTAGACTGTCGGACTAATGTATTGTTGTTTATTGTCAGATGGTGAGTGCCCTAGAAGAAGAAGGCGGAGAATTGGAGGAGGCTAAGAAAGAGCTAGAGACCTGGAAGGTAAGAGGCACAATACTGCGGCCCACAGCATTCAACCCTACAGTCCCGTGATAAGAGCCTTAAATTCCGTGGGGCCGTGAAGGCACCATTTGAACCGACTTGTTTTCGCGTACAGGCTGAACAGACATGCCTGGACATTAGAGTCGATCTCATGGAATGAGAGTGGCAGGGTGTTGAAACTCTGAGAGAGGCCTCATGTAACCGTTGTCAGGGTGTTCTCAGCATGTTGCTGCTTCAAATAACTTCGGTGAGCAAAAATAGTTTAGGCCTACAAAACCAGTTACTTTCACTTTCATCTAGACGTTTTTATTGTGACTGTAGGCCTGTACCAATGGGCTGATAATAGGCGCTTTCACACCGCAGTACTTTTCCCACAAAGGTTCATCAGAACTTAGTTCATGAGAACTCTTTAGTTCTCATGAACTAAGTACAGATCGCGTTCACACCGGAATAAGTCCCTGGGGGAGGATTAGGCAAATGAAGCCGCTGACGTCACTTCTCCTGCTTTGGGTTTACTGGCAGGCCGCAAACAACTTCACGGCGTATACTGCCACCCGAAGTCCCCGGCCGGAAGTCCCCGGAGTTGGGGACTGGCTTCAGTAGAAGCTGCTGGGACTCCCAGCAGCTTCTACTGAAGCCTTCCGAGTAAATCGCCAGAACGCCGACACCTCCTCATCTCCACCGCTCCCATGTTTTCTTTTTTGTTGCCATAAGTTAGTCTCTCTGCGTTTGTGCGCTGGGCTAATGCTAATAATGCTAATAATGCTAATGCGAGGATAATAAAATGGCGGCTTCACAAAACTTTTTGGGAGTTTTACGGGGCGTGGTTTGCAATCCGCCCAGCCAATCAGAAATAGGAACCTTTTTCTCCCACGAAAGTCCCTGCTCTCTAGCAGGGATGGAAAAAGGGGTAAAAAGGTTCTCATGAACTCATTTTAGTCCCGGATTTTTTAGGTGTGAATGCAACATTTCGGAACTAAAGTGGGAAAAGTACTGCGGTGTGAAAGCGCCTAATTATACAGACCCGGCGCCAGAACAAATCTACAGAGAGGGCATATTATTTTCATGGGAGGGCACACAAAACCATCATGTGCCGCGGCCAGTGGCGGCGCTAGAGATTTTCTTTTGGGGATAGCTTGACGTTTCATAGAGGGTGCTCAAACATGTAGGGTTTCATGTAGGTTTAGGGTGGGTTTTTTGAATTCCACTGTAGCGCCCGGTACCTTAAGGTATTGACTAGTTAAAGGGGGTGTAAGAACATCCATAAATTGTTAGAAGTAATCGTGGTGAATGAAGTTTTCAGATAATTGCTAGAATGGAAGAATAATCCGGAAAATGTTGTAGAAAGATATACTATATGATATAATTTGTTTTTTATTATTATTATTACCATGCATTAATGTAAAAGGGTTGACTTAAAGGTCCCATGTCATGCTTTTCCGGTTATTACCCGTCCCCTTGTGTGTTATGAAGGTTTTTATGCATGTAAACGGTCTGCAGAGTCACACACCCTCAAAGTACACCTTGTAGCGAGTAAAACTCTAACACAGAAAAGACCTGTCTATGCTGCCCCAGAACGCCTCGTTGGAGATTTCTCTTTTTCTTCCTGGGTACAGTGACGTGCCCATACCCAAATGGACCCATTGGTCCAAATGGACCAATCCGTGGAGTCGTTACGTTACGTCCGCGGAGCCGTTACGTTAAGTCTGTGGATTGGTCCAAATGGACCAATCTGCGGACTTCCTCACACACACACTCAATCTTTTCTCAGCTGCAGCTCCGCCGATTTCTCCTCCCTGAGACGGCGGGACGCGGCGAGGCTGTGAGTCGGTGTGTGAGCACACACACAAACTCCCAGCCAGGCTGCGGGTGTGTGTATGTGTTCGGGCTGGGTTTCGCTGTGACTCGCTGTCTCGTGTCTCGTACCTTAAGGTACCGGGTGGTACAGTGGGTGGAAATGCTCCCAGGGGAAGCTGATCCATTCAGGTGCTGGGACAGCTCGCTCCCTCTCTGCAGCGGTGTGAGCCGCGGTCTGTGTGAACGCCGCTCCGCAGTTTAATGCGTAGCTACGTTTTTAACCGGCCTAAAATGATATCTAAAATGATTCACTTTTAATTAATGAACTCCTTGTTTCGTTGCTTGAGAAGCTTGTGGACATAGTGTAGGTTTGTTTCTACAAGTACAGTTTTAAGGACACAAAAGTTAGGGGGGCAGCTGGGGGGGAAAGGCTCTACAGTGGGGGGCAGCTGCCCCCCCGTAGATCCGCCCCTGCATATATATATATAACTAAGTACATTTACTCAAGTAGGCTACTGTATTAAAGTAAAATGTTGAGATACTTGTAAATTATTTGGGTATTTCCATTTTATAATGTACCACAAAAAAAATACTGTTTTCAATTATTTTCTTATTATGGATTACATAATTCAGAAAGTTGGAGAGTTTGACTGTCAGCAAGAAACACTATACAAAATATGATTCCTGAGCTTTGGGTTTGATAGGAGTTTCATCATTTCCACTTTCCCTGAAACATTAATATTATTAAGTAATTTCCAGTGTTCCAAAGACCCCACAATCATATTCTCAGTTAGTAAATTATGATTTCACAATCCGAATATCAAGACATGCATAGGTAAATAATGAATAGGCCTATATAAATGCATTCTGTCATTAGAGATGATACCCTGCAGGGCTCAACGCTAACTTTTAAAAGTAGTTGCCTGGCTGGCAACCAGGCATCAGCTTTTGGTTGCCAAAACTGAAAATACGGTTGCCATTTTTAGTCACCTTATATTTTAAATAATTAAGATACTATACAGTTATACATCAACTGAATAATGAACATGTGACACAAAAGAATGTTCAAATGCTTTACAATAAGTAATTAACACAATTATTTGAAACTTAAGTGGTAGTAAACTTGTCCACCCTTAATTGCTGGTATACAAAATACCTGTAGTGCAGCTGTTGTTCTTCACAGATCCCTCACAAATGAATTGAGCAAGTCACTAGTTTCTTGGTCATCCGTTGTCTCCCTTTCAAATGTGGGTTTTCTGGACCTTTGTGCTGATCCCCCACCATAGATCCATTGGCCCTTCAGCATTGAAGTGTTGGATTGGCCAGACTAATACATTTCTAATGTTAAATAAATGAAAACCATTCACAGTTAAGAATTAGATATTAATTATTAATGCTGTAAATTACCTTTTAATATGTCTAACTATATTTCAAATGTGTTACCTTTTTATAGAAGTGATTATATTTTTATGCCAATATTTTCCTATTTTAAAGTTTTGTTTTGCACTTTTATTTTGGTAGTAATAAGATCGGGACTCTTATTTTGAGGGAAGCAGAATGTACATATATATTTCGCCTCCAAAGACTTTACCCATTTCCTCTTTGCTTTTCGTTCAGGTTCACCTTGCGCTTTATCAGTTGAATCACTTTGAACATTCGTTTGAGATGTTAACGGGTTGGCCGAACTTTTTACCCCACGGTCAAACAACTTAATTTGCTTCGCCATTTTTTGTAAAACTAACACACAGCGCACCGCGCACGCGAGTAAACTTGCATCGCTTTCTGGCTCCGTAATCACACCAATGCACGTGCAACTTAAGTATCAGGTTCCGACTGGTCACAATAATAATTAAATATCACTCTGAATACAACAAATAATTAACATTTATCTATTTTGGGGTGCACATTTAGCTGTTTGCTGTCCTTATTTCTTTATGTTAAAAACTGTTTTCCACTGATGGCAACCAAAGGCCAATAAGTGGTTGACTTTTTTTTCTGAATGGTTGCCAATGGCAACCGTTACTGTCGAGCCCTGCCCTGCCTCTAATGGGGCTTTCACACCAACGCGGTTCCAGGGCCGGTTCGGAGCTAGAGCCCTGAAAAGCACCGTTTTTTCCTGTTCACACCGCAGCGGAGCCTCTAAGCTCCGAAATCCGGTTCGTTTCAAGCACCAAAAAATCGTCGGTCTAGAAGCAAGAACCACATACGTCACACTTACGTCGGAGGGGGGCGAGATTAACCTGAGCTAACAGTTAAAGGCGAGTATGGCAAATAAAAGTTGTAAAATGCAGTAGCACTGAGCAAAGTGACTAGAACGCAACCTGACACTTATAAAAAAAAAAAAACACACTTTATAAAGTCAGGCAACAATAACCAGGCTTTGTGTGATTCTGTTTATTTGTACCTTACTTTGACCATCCGTTCGCTGTTATTGATCATTGTGGAGAGCAGGCAGATGTTTTGTATTATAGCAGCTATCGGATGGAATCAATACATGGGCTGCACAGGTTGTCATGTCCGACTATCACAAGTAGAATCATAATGAAAAATATGCCTGAAGAAAACGGCTTATGCCACAATAGGATAGCAACAAGTAGTCAAGATAGTCAGTTTAGCTTCGGTTGCTATGCTAACATCACCCATTGTATAGCAGAGAAACTTTCATAACAGCGTTGTGATGCCAAACAGCGTCAATTCAGACTGAAACACATTCACTTATGGGGAATTGGGGATATGTATCAGCTGCTTGTGTGACAGTCAGACAGTGAATACTTTACAGCGGCCGCTGCCGTGTGAGCTAACCCGGAGCTAACGGGAGAATAAACTGCGGTGGACGAGCCGCACTGCAGCGGTCGGTAAATGCCGCTGAAACACATTAATAAACAATGAACCACGGCACTCTGGAGAAAAGTACAAGGTTGGAGAAGTTGTTATTTAATTTAATCTGGCTTCGTATGATTAAAAGCAACACGATCATCGACCCGACGCAGTCCCCCATTGTTGTTGTAGTGAGCGCCGTAACGCCGTTGGGGAGAAAATCAGCGACGTAAACGGTGACGTCATGACGCAGCAGCGGCAGCACCAGTCGGGCTCTGTGCGGTGTGAACAAAACGGGGGCTGAAAAGAAAAACCGGTTCTGAACCAGAAAAGCTCTAGAACGGGAACCGCGTTGGTGTGAAAGGGGCATCTGACACAGTGTATAAACCAGTGCCCTGTACTACAAAGCCAGTTCAACAGACCCTGGATATGTTTGAGTTATCTGGCTTAACTAACCCTAACAAACGAGATCTCGCTAAGCGGTCCTACGATGCTGGTTATCAACTCGGTAAATCAACCCAGGGTTCTCTGTCCGGCCGAGAGTGCGTTCACATGAAAGGGGCGGGGTTATCAACATTTGACCAATCACAAACATGGAGAAGCGTACCGACAACGCAGCGTCATACTTCCTGAATGAAAAGTCAACTATCATGTTAGACCAATATGAAGAAGTTCAACTTTAAACATCCATGACTTAAACAGATAAACAAGGACAAAAGCCACATAGCTGCACCTGCTAGGTGAATACAGAACAGCTGGTAAAAACATAAAATAAATACAGAGTGTTTGATTGCGTACATTAACAGTTTATGATATCCCTGGCTAAGACACGAGTGGATCTGACTTTAACTACTTGAATGTTTCGTCAACTTAATGTGTAAAGTAAAATAATCCTTCGGCATACAGTGTGTGGCAATGTAAGTGTTGCACATACAGATACGGCTCGCGAGGTTGACACATAAGGAAATGTATGATATATTATGATGTGATATGATGTGATATGAATGATAGGTGCGACACGTCAGGGTCTTTCCTGCATACGGCAGTTTAAACTGTATTTCCTTTATCCTGTAATATGACTTGATAGCTTTAAACTCTGCACACTGAGCTCTGATTGGTCAGCAGGCGGTGCTTTCACTGAGTTGATCTCAAACCTGCTCCGGAGCATGTTTGGTGTTCAGCATAAGTTACCATGGAGATCTACCCCAGTAAGAAGTGAACCAGCGTCGTAGGACCGGAAACCCAGAGTTGTTATTAATAATAATAATAATAATACATTTAATTTCAAAGCGCTTTTTCAGGTGCTCAAAGACGCTTTACAGTGGTGATAAAACGAGATAAAATAGAATAAAAAAAATATTAAAACAGCAACACAACATAATTCACAAATTTAAAAGCCAATCTGAAGAAGTGTGTTTTGGTCAGTGTTTTGAAAGTTGGGGGGTCGGTGCGGTCTCTGATGCAGACCTGGGCATTGTACGGCCCCCGGGCCACATACGGCCCTTTGGTTGACTCTGACCGGCCCCTGTAAGGTTAATTGGAAATTACAAAATAAACATATTTTCTAATTTTACCTCATGCATGGACTAAAGCTGCAATGCTTTTATTTTGAAGTTGTTTTTTATTCACGTACATAATGACGCAATACGTCAAATCAAGACGTGCGCGTTATTGGATCATTGTCACAAGACGACTTTAGCGCTCAAAAATGTCAGCTCATGCTAAAAAAAGAAAGGTAGATGCCGAATGTAGGGTTTTCAACAAAAATTGGACTGCTAAGTATTTATTTACTGAAGTCGGAGGTAAAGCCGTGTGTTTAGTTTGCGGGGAGCAGATCGCCGTGTTCAAGGACTACAATTTGAGTCGGCATTACGAGACGAAACACGCGGAGAAATACAAAAACTTGACTGATGCTGAAAGGGCGCGCACATCGAACGCTTTGCTAGCTAAGCTGCAAAAGCAGCAAGGCTTTTTTACCAAGCTTCACACTAGGGGTGCAACAACTAATCGACTTAATCAATTAAAATCGATGACCAAATTAGTTGCCAACTAATTCAGTCGTCGATTCGTTGGTGACGTCATCACGTGTGTTTCACAGGCAGTTCAGCTCCAACGTTATCGGTCTTTTTATCGGTACAGGAGACATTTAAAACATATATGTCATATGTATTATTGCTACATAAACATTATATCGCAGTCTTAGTGTCGCCAACTCCGTTTCTAATATGCAATAAGACTACAAAATGCGTCTATGATGTATTTTCGATCTTTCCAATCCAGACGAGAGATCTCTCTCTCTCCCCCGTCTGTGTGCGAGGGGGCGGGGCAGTTTACACACACGCAGCTGCTACATGCATGCAACACACACACACACGGAGGAGATGGCGGAGAGAAGCGCTCCAAGGTGTGGTTAAACTTTATCCGTCTCGATGTGGACAATGCTCGTTACCAAAAGTGCAATAAGAGTTTAGTAGCTAAGGGCGGTAACACGAGCATTTTGTCTAAACATTTAGCAAAAGTGCACCACATTCAGACGGAGAAATGCACCGGGTTCGACTGTCTTTCTAGTAGCTCTGTAGCCCCATCCACGAGTAACGTTTCCACGTCAGGTGTTATGTATGCTAGCAGCAACACACAGAGTTAACTCAATGATTCAAACATGGGTTAATGATTAGAGGTAACTGAGTTATTTATTTTGTTAAAGTTTCAGCTATTCTGTTTACAATTCTGTCATCAGATTATTTAATATGATTTGTTAAAACAATGTTGTTTCTTTTGATGTGAAATATTATTTATTTAATTTAAATAAAAAGCAATGTTCATTTTGTTCACAATTTGTTTAGTTAATTTACCTTATTTATTTTCAAAAGAACCGATAAGACTATCGTTAAAGAACCGGATCGATAAGCAGTATCGATAAAAGTAGTAGTACAGTTAAAACCTTAACGATCCGAATAATCGATTAATCGTTTCATTAATCGATAGATTAATCGATTATCAAATTAGTCGTTTGTTGCAGCCCTACTTCACACATCCAAGGATGCAGCAACCAAGACCAGCTTTGTGATATCCCACAAAATAGCTAAACACAGCAAGCCATTCTCAGAGGGGGAGTTTGTCAAAGAGTGCTTAGTGGACTCTGCAGCACTAATATGCCCTGAAAAAAAAGAAGCCTTTGAGCGAGTCCCGCTGTCCAGGCGAACCGTGACGAGAAGGATCGAGGACATTGCGGGGAATCTGGAGCTTCAGCTGCAACATGAAGTGGCAAGTTTTGACTTTATCTCCTTGGCTTTGGACGAGAGCTGTGATGTCCGCGACACAGCGCAGTTACTCGTATTTGTCCGTGGGATAACGCCGGACTTCAAGATTACGGAGGAGCTGGCAGCAATGCGGCCGATGAAAGGGACGACGACAGGGAGCGATCTGTTCACGGAGGTAAATGCGTGCATGGACACGCTGGGACTGAAATGGGACAGACTGGCAGGTGTCACAACAGACGGTTGTCCAAATCTTACAGGTAAAAATGTTGGACTTTTGAAACGTATGCAAGATAAAGTGACTGAAATCGACGCAGATCAGAAATTGGTATTTTTGCATTGTATTATACACCAACATGTGTTGTGCAAGTCAGTGCTAAAAATTCACCATGTTATTGATGTTGTTACTAAAATAGTAAACTTCATCAGGGCACGGGCATTGAATCACAGACAGTTTGTTGCACTTTTGGAGGAGCATGAGACTGAGCATAGTGACATCGGCTACCACACAGCTGTCAGATGGCTCAGCCTGGGCAAAGTGCTAAAAAGAGTTTGGGACCTGAAAGCAGAGATTCAAGAGTTTTGTGAGAAGAAAGGCAAAGACATCCCAGAGCTCTCAGATGAGGACTGGATGGCAGATTTTGCATTTGCTGTTGATGTGACTGCACTGATGAATGAACTGAACACCAAACTGCAAGGCAAGGGCCTTTTTGTTCATGAAATGCACAGCCTGGTGAAGGCTTTCATGAGAAAGATGCAGTTTCTTTCAAGCCAACTGGAGAGCAACACTCTCACTCACATGCAAACCCTGAAAGAAGTCACACCATCAGCTGATCACCTCCGCAGGTACTCATCCATGTTAGAGCATTGCATGGTGAGTTTTCAAGGCGATTTGAAGATCTCCGAACAATCGAGGATGAAATGCTCATGATTTCCTCTCCCTTTACCTGCAGTATGGATAATGCACCCAGTGATGTTCAGCTGGAACTCATTGACCTGCAGTCTGATGCAGTACTGGCAGAGCGCTTTAAGTCAGGATCTCTGCTGGATTTCTACTCTTCTCTCGAGGAGGAGAACTTTCCAAACATGAGGAGACATGCTCAGAAGATGTTGGTTCTCTTTGGCTCTACCTACATATGTGAACAAACATTTTCAAAGATGAAGTTTATGAAATCCAGGTATAGATCCTCTCTCACTGATGATCATCTGTCAGCTGTGCTTCGCATCTCCACCTCAGACATTCAACCTGACTTCGATGCACTCGTTAAAGCCCAGCAGAGACTAGATTTCTCTCACTGAACAAAAAAAAGAACTTAAAAACACCAAATGAGGTGGTTAGACTACAAATGTAGGCATGTAAAGGTACCAACTAGCAGTGAACTGGGACACTTTCTTTGGAAGCCTTTTTCTCAAAATCACAGTTCAGTGATGTTCAGTGACAGTTCATTATGATGTATCTTGCTGAATGTTTGGAGCACAAAGACAATGTTGTGATGTCTTAAGAATGCTAAGAACCTTTACACAACTTTCCAACAGTATATGAAACCCAAAATGTATTTTGTAGTGAATGTGACTGAAAATGTTCACTAATATGAGTCACAAATGGTAAAAAAAACGTTCACATTTTGTTTACCATTGTTTTGGGAAATTTGATTGAATAAATTACATTTTTTGTAAGGCAACCTCACTTTTTCATTGCTCAACTATAACATATACTCTTACCAGCTTCTCAAAACAATGCTATTTACTGCTTTTTATAAAGAAATACAATTAATATTATGCAGAATTGAGTTCAGCCTTTTGGCCCGGCCCTCCAAAATATTTTTTGTTTCTCATGTGGCCCCATGGAAAAAATAATTGCCCACCCCTGCTCTGATGTGTTGTGGAAGGGAGTTCCAGAGGGTGGGGGCAGCGATGGAGAAGGCTCTGTCCCCCCAGGTTCGGAGCTTGGTTCGTGTGGGGATAGAGAGGAGGTTCGCTTCTGATGAACGAAGGCTGCGGGAAGGGGTGTAGTGGTGGATCAGGTCGGTGAGGTAGGGGGGGGGCTGGTTATTGAGAACTTTGTGTGTTAGCAGAAGGATTTTGAAGTGTATTCGTTGACGGACAGGGAGCCAGTGCAGGTTTTGAAGGACGGGGGTGATGTGGTCTCTGGAGCGGGTGTGGGTGAGGAGGCGGGCAGCGCAGTTCTGGATATATTGCAGTGTATTTAGAATTTTGGATGATGAACCATACAGGATGCTGTTGCAGTAGTCCAGTCTTGAGGTGATGAATGCGTGGATGAGGGTTTCAGCAGCCGGGAAGGAGAGTGAGGGGCGGAGGCGGGCAGTGCAAGTTAACCCTGAAGTTACCTCGCTAACTGAAAATCCGGCTTCGTAGTACAGGCCACTGGTGTTATTCATGTGCAGACTGTGTTTGTTTAACAGCTAACACACTGCTGCTGCTCTCCATGTAAAAACTTTACCAAGAGGGGTATTTTATTTTGAAATTATTTTTGAGTTCCACCCTGCCCTTTGCCACAATAATCATTTGACCATTTAGTAAGGTGAAAACAAAACAAAAAACCATCGCTGTTGATTTTATCAGAAAAGCAACAGCAACAAACTGGTTAAGGAAAAAAACAAAAAACAATCTGAATGTACACTATTATCATGGACTAAGTACTAGAGTGTTTTTACAGTTTTGATTGCTATTTTTACTTAAGTAAAATATTTGAGTACTTATTTGACCACCTACAGTTAGTGTGTCTGTTGTGTAAATGCTAATATATTCAATAGCATATGCACAAATAACACAATGCTTCAAAACTACTATAAAAATAACGGCTTTCTCTGTGTAGTGGTTTATTTAAGTACTCATGCTCATCGGCCGAGCCTGGTGAAGATAGACAGAAAAGTAGAGACCACATTATGAAACGGATAAAATGTTATCAGCTCAAAGGGAAAAGTGAACACACTTATTAAGACAATTAATGATGAACATTACAAGGCAAGGCAAGTTTATTTATATAGCACCTTTCAACACAAGGCAATTCAAGAGCTGAGCAGAGCACACACACATCATGCGCCTTAGTGACCGGACATCTCCTTCATAAAACAAGTAAGGGGATTAATCGGGCAGTTCGATGTGTGTAGAGGTGTGTTTGGTTAACACGTAGCAGCCTGCAGTCGCTCTTTAGCTCTTCTAATGAAAGTAAACACAGTGAAGGCGTTGCGTAAAAGGCACAGCTCTTTGCGCGCTGGTGCTGCACTTCTCAGAGGCGGAGTTACACGTCCCGCTGCCTCCTGGTGCTGTAGCGATTTCATGAAGTGAATGAGAGTCCGGGTTCCAAATATATCTAAAATAATGTATGCACTGCCATTTCCCAACATCAACATTACAGTCTGCAATGAAACGGTTGTCTCCTGTATGCTCCACTTCCTACTTGGTGCTCCGGTAACTTTCTCGTGCGAACGAGATACAGTATCTTTTTTTTTTGCATTGCCCTTTAGGGACTCCGTACAATACAAAAAGAAATGCAAATATTACATTTTTAAAAGTAAAGTCCTTTCGAGTCATCTGTCTCAAGTCAAGTCAAGTCTCAAGTCATGAATACCAAGTCAAGTCAAGTCTTTTATCAATGTTAGTCCAGCATGTCTCAAGTCCAAAAATATAAAAATATGCGACTCGAGTCTGACTCGAGTCCCCCACCTCTGGAGCATAGTCTCCTGGTGAAATGGTTATGTAAATGTGTGTGTCATCCGCATAGCTATGGTAACTTATTTTGTTGTTTTTCATTATCTGAGCCAGTGGTAGCATGTAGATGTTAAAGAGAAGAGGCCCCAAGATGGAGCCTTGAGGTACCCCACATGTCATATTTGTCAACTCAGATGTGTATTTACCTATAGAAACAACGTTGTTTCTGTCCTTTAAGTAGGATTCAAACCAATTTAGAACTGTTGCCGAAAGTCCCACCCAGTTTTCCAGTCGTCTAGTAATATGTTGTGGTCAACAGTGTCAAACGCAGCACTGAGATCTAATAATACTAACACTGAAGTTCTGCCACTGTCTGTGTTTAAGTGGATGTCATTGAAGACCTTTACAAGACAAGTCTCAGTGCTGTGGTTTGGTCGAAAGCCTGACTGGAACACATCCAAACAGTTATTTAAATTCAAGAAATTACTCAACTGTTGAAAAACAACTTTTTCAATGATTTTACCTCAAAATGGGTTTGATATGGGCCTGTAATTGTTCATTACTGAAGCATCTAGATTATTCTTTTTTAAGAGCGGTTTAATGACTGCAGTTAAAAAAATAAATAATAATACATTTATATCTACATTTAAATAAATAATATCAAAATAATAAATACCAATAAAGAAGATCAACAAATATTTTAGAGTGCGCTTCCACAACCTACTAAACATATAAATATGATGACTAATGTCACTCACAGCCTGTAATGTTTAATTATACTGCTCCACGCAGTACTCTTATTTTGTTAACCCCTCATCCGGAAACCGGAGGGAGCGAGCTAAGAGGCTCCGGCTTGACGAAGTTAGTAAAAGTTGACGCTAGAGACCGGAGAATAAACACACGGCAACTAAAGCTTCCCTTGTAACGTGTTTATATGGATTTATTAAACAGACTGCAAGTCACAACACAACCTGGCCGAGAGGGCTTTTAGGGAGGGGCGAAAGCGCATGTGCGGGCAGGATGTATTACGCAAGACAAATCGAGAGCATCATTGCAAAAGGGAATGCAGCAAAATAATCGTTTTATTTAGATTACGTTGTTTTCATAATCGTTGCAAGCCAAAATCGTAATTGAGATTAAAATACGATTAATTGCACAGCCCTAGTTGGTATAATATCAAGGCAGCAGGAGGAGGATTTCAGAAGTTGTATAATGTCCTCTAGGTTTTTATCATTAATCTGATGGAATTGTGTCATGGCGTTTGAATTGATTTTAAGTGGACACAGGGACAACACATGTGCTGTACCTGATGCAGAGGCACTGACTGCTTGTCTGATTTTCTGAATGTTGTCAGTGAAGAAGGAGGCAAAGTCATTGCAGGCCCTGGTGGATAGAAATTCAGAGGCTACTGACACTGGGGGGTTAGTTAGTCTGTCGACGTTAGCAAACAAGGCACGTGCGTTGTTTTTGTTTTTGGCAATGATGTCAGAGAAGAAAGACTGTCGTGCAATTTTCAATTCCAAATTATAAAAGTCAAGTCTCTCTTTATAGGTTTCAAAATAAACCTGGAGATTTGTTTTTCGCCACCTGCATTCAGCTTTTCGACACTCTCTTTTTTCTGTTTTCACGGTCATGGCCTTTCTCCATGCAGATATTTTCTTGCCAGTCACTTCCTTTACCTTAGTTGGAGCAATGGAGCATTTTAAATGTTTTAATTAAAATGATCTACTAGCTCATTTAATGAGATGTTAGCAGGGGCAAGTGTGGAAGAAAAATTCTGAGTAGTATTTTCAGTTAAATATCGCTTTGTGGTTACCTCTTTTTGAACATTTTTGTGAACAGAAATAGAGCTCTCAAACAAAACACAGGAATGATCAGAGAGCGCAACATCAGTCACCACAACCTTAGAGATATTCAGACCCTTTGAGATCATTAAGTCCAGAGGGTGCCCCTTATTGTGCGTGGGCTCCGTCACATGCTGAGTCAGTCCATAGTTATCAAGAACACAAAACAGTTCTTTAGCCCCTCTGTCCTGGGGGTTGTCAACATGGATGTTAAAATCACCAACAATGACTACAAGGTCAAAGTCAATACACACTATAGACAGCAGTTCAGTAAAGTCATCAAAAAAGCTTGCACAGTATTTGGGTGGTCTATAGATATTTAGGAACAGAGCTCGAGAGGAGCATTTCAGCTGAAGGGCCACATATTCAAAAGACGCAAAGTTCCCATAAGATGTCTTCCTGCATTGAAGGGAATCATTGAACAAAATGGCAACTCCACCTCCTTTCTTATGCATTCTTTCCTGAATCATAAAACTATAGTTGGGAGGGGTTGATTCGATA
Source organism: Dissostichus eleginoides (assembly GCA_031216635.1). Lineage (NCBI taxonomy): Eukaryota > Metazoa > Chordata > Actinopteri > Perciformes > Nototheniidae > Dissostichus > Dissostichus eleginoides. Next base: position 261,398 of record CM062274.1, on the reverse strand, counting down.
AGAACAGCTGGACTGTTATTTAGTTCAATCCAAGTTTCCGTTAAAAACATAAAATCGAGATTGTGCTCAGTGATAAAATCATTGATTAAAAAGGTGTTTCCTGCCAAAGACCTGACATTTAATAAAGCTAGTTTAAGTTTGTTAAATACACTATCAGTCAGATTTTTTGTGACAAGCTGTGGCTGACATGGAATCACTGCTAAATTTGATAAACTCTCACAAACGTTTGAGCGCTTCCTGTTTCTAAGCTGATTCACCGCTCTTAACCTGTTAAGCCCGGTGCCCAGCATCTTGCAAGAAACAGCGTCTGAGGGCTTCTTAAAATTTAACAAACTATGAATGTGTCATACCCACTTAACGGGAAGAAACTCAGCTACCTGACAATATGAACCATTTTTACCGAAACAAAACACAAGTCTAACGCCGAGCCTCTGAATTAGCACTAAGCGAAAGAGTGCTAATGCACTTAGCACATAACTCACGGTAGAAATATAATATACTTCATCGGATCTGCACAAACAAGATATCATATGAAAGCTGAGATTCCACAGATTCCAATGGTATAAGGTGGTATCATCACTGAGCGACCAAAACTCGCGGCAGCAAAGGCGAAACCAGACAACACACAACTTAGCTTTACAGAGCCAAAACGGCAAATACGTCTTACCTTTGCTATTTTCTGATCAAAAGTTGTGTTCAATGGCATTAAAACGCATAAAAACGCTGCTGAAGGTTAATCCAATGTCTCTGTGTCACTTTGAAATGATTACTGATAATCCATCATAACATTTTGTCAATAAGAGTAGTTTTCGGTCATTGAACTCCAGGAAGGACTTGGTGCCAACCCTCTGTATCTCCTTCATGTGGTCATCGAACTCCAGGAGGGTGGGCGAGGGTGAAAGGGTGAACGGAGAGTAGAGAGAGCTGGGGGGTGAGGGAAGAGTATCCTCAAAGGTGTTGTTAGGGGGGAAGAAGGGCGGTGGAAACTCCTCCATTTGTGTCATAGGTCTCCCATAATCAAAACATTCCTCAGGCGGGTGTAGTGATACTTCTTCAAGGTTTTCTGCGCGATGTGTTGTGTCTTTCTCCTGTTTTGATTCCTCTCGTCGCTTGTCCTTGGCAGAGGGAACAGATTGATGATGCAGGCAGTTGAATATGTTAGAGATAAACAATTTTACTCCTGACTTGTTCAGGCAAAGTCCATCTGCCTTAAAAAGATGTCTGCGGTCCCAGAAAAAGTTTTTTAAAAAACAGCATTATATTATTATTATAATCCTCCTTATTAGCCTGAAGCAGGGGTCGGCAACCTTTTTGATATGAAGTGCAATTTAAAAAAAAAAAAAAAAAAATCTGAGTAGTGAGCCGACGTTCGTGAACTGTCAACGGGAGGGGGGGGGGAGCCTCGCTTCGGGGAAGCTGTGGACCTCTGTCGCCTGTCAGCGCAACTTACATGATGCAGTTTTAACACAGTTAAATAAATAAAGGGCGGTGCCGGCCGTCAGCGAACCGAGCTCGGCCGTCAACGGCCCGCTGGCGACCGGCTCGGTTCGCTGACGGCCGGACGTACTCTGATTCTCCAGAACACACAGTTGGCCAGTCCGCCCCTGTGTAGCATATTATTTTCGATGACAGATGAGCAGATCGCCACTTAGTTTTCAACTAAAGACACAGCCACGCAAAAACTGCGGCATGTACAGCTCCTTAAGGGTACTGCAATGTGTGAAGTCCCTGGTCGTTTCACCATGGAGGAAAGCAGCAGAAAGTCGACTGGAGTTAAAGAGAGCGGGGCCTAGAAGTTATCCTTCTGCACTGCGTTGCGTGCATGGCTTCCTTCTGCAGGGAGAGACGCGCTCTGCCGGCGATCTCGTTCAGGATCCGAAAATACAATTTAAATATTTTGCACACTTATTCCTAGTGTGCCACTGGTTACGGTCCCGCGCGCCAATGGTGGCACGCAGGCCAGGGGTTGCCGACCCCTGGCCTGAAGGAATCCTCTGAGAGTTCACTTCCTGTGATTCACCTGTGGCTGTCTTATGGCACCTACAGCATCTGTTAAAGACACTGGAACATGTTCACACTCATTCTATTGACTTTTCAACTTAACAGCTCACTGTCATGAACATGAATTTGCTAATTTAGTATCTTATTTTTTAATATAATTTTAAAGACAATCACAAAAGAATGACATTCAAAAAGGTAAACAAATCTTCACTTAATAGAAAAATAGGTAAGGCAATAATGTAAATACTGCTAAATCCCACACAGACAGAAGACATATAGACATACAAAAAAATAAAATAACAATAAAATAAATAAATAGAAAGCCAGTCCAGCCCAGGTCCCAACCCATCCAGGATTGGGACCCCTCCAACATACAAAAGTTTAATCGGGAATGGTTGGGAACTTTATCCTCTTAACACATTTGAAAAAAGGTCCCCATATTTTCCCAAATGTATTCGAGGAGCCACTCAGAGAAACCTAATCTTTTCCATCTTCAGGAAAAAAAGGATGTCTCTTATCCAGTGAGTATGAGATGGAGGTAGAGTGTCTTTCCATTTAGTCAATATCAACCTTCTACTCAGTAGGGTGGTAAAAGCTATCACGTCTCTCTTGGACTTAGGGAGGGAGGGTGGAGAGGGGGAGACCCCAAACAATGCAGTAAGAGCCGTCGGTGTCACTGGGGCCCCAATTAGCTCCGAAATCGTCTTGAAAATCTCCACCCAATACGTATGTAGGGATGGGCAAAGCCAGAACATGTGGATGAGGTCCGCAGGAGTTTGTCGACACCTATCACAGGCTGGTGATACACTGTCATAGATCCTAGCCAAACGTGCCTTAGTATAATAAATACGGTGTAATAGTTTACATTGAATAAGAACATGTCTTGCACAAATTGAAGATTTGTGTACACGTCCTAGAATCTCCTCCCACACCTCATCCGGTATTGGTTCACCCAAATCCTCCTCCCAAGCGGTCTTTATAGAGTTTAATGACTCCGGCTGCAAGAGATGAATTTGGTTGTATATATTGGAAATTGAGCCTTTCAAAGTTGGAAATGGTGTCAAGAAAACATCCAAAGTGGAATCATTAGGTAGATTGGGAAACTATGAGCAAAGCTTCGTAGCTTTGCTCATAGTTTCCCAATCTACCTACTAAATTTTTTCAGATATTTGCAGGTTCGTACCTGCAAATATCTGAAAAAATTTAGTTTGGGAAGATAAAACTTGTCCTCAAGTTACTGAAAAGACGCAAAAACCTTATCAATATACAAATCCTTAAAAGTATTGATACCAATATTGGACCATCTTAAGAAAACACTATCTGCCAGGGAAGGAGGAAAGACATGATTTGCAGCCAATGGGGCAGAAGCAGAAAATGATTGTAAAACAAAGTAACGCTTAAACTGGACCCAAATCCTGAGGGAGGTTTTGACAATCACGTTCTTAGTACACAGAGAAGTGGAAGAATTAATAGGAGAGTGTACTAGAACCTTCAAAGAAACAGGTTTGGCAGAGTTTGCCTCTATAACCAGCCATGGGATCGAGGGCCTCATATTGAAGCCAATATTTAAGAATCCTAATATTTGCAGCCCAATAATAAAACCTGATGTTTGGTAAAAACAACCCTCCAAGTGACCTAGGCCTCTGCAGATATTGTTTGCGCATCCTAGGAACCTTCTTATTCCAGACAAACTCCAAAATCAAGCTATCCACTTTACGAAAGAAGGACTGAGGAAGAAAAAGTGGTATGCATTGGAATAAGTAGGAGAGCTGCGGAAGAATATTCATTTTAACGGAATTGACTCTTGCAACTAAAGATAAATTGAGTACCGACCAGCGTACACAATCCTCTCGTATTCTGGTCAACAGGGTAGCAAAGTTAGCCTTGTAAAGATCCTCAAGCACATGTGTAATATTGATACCCAGGTACGTAAAGCTATGTTGGGCCACTCTGAAGGGAAAGTTGTGCAAAGGATCATTCTTAGCAGCTGTATTAATAGGAAATATCTCACTTTTGTTTAAATTCAATTTGTACCCAGAGATTTGACCAAATGATTGAAGAGTGGTAGGGCAGCAGGGACAGAAATGGGCAGGTTGGAAATATACAACAGCATGTCGTCTGCATAAAGGGAAACCCTCAATTCTATACCACTTCTAAGTATACCTGTAATATGGAGGTTGGATCGAAGTGCTATTGCAAGGGGCTCAATAGCTATCCCAAATAACAATGGACTCAAAGGACAACCCTGTCTAGTGGAGCGATAAAGATGAAAGTATTCCGATTGAAGATTATTTGTCCTGACAGAGGCTCGTGGAGAGGAGTACAACAGCTCAACCCAAGAAATAAGATTTTTCCCGAAGCCAAACTTCTCTAAGGTATATAAAAGGTAATCTCACTCCACTCTATCAAACGCCTTCTCCGCATCTAAAGATATTAAAGCCTCCTGAGAATTAGAGGTGGAGACATTATAGATTGTATTTAATGTAACAGACGTCTAAGGTTAAAAAAGCTGTGCCTGTTACGAATAAACCCTGTCTGGTCTGGAGAGCTTATAGATGGGAGAATGGATTCAAGGCGTAACGCCAATAGCTTCGATAACAATTTAAAGTCAACATTCAGCAAACTTATTGGGCGGTAGCAAGAGCAAGCTACAGGATCCTTGCCTTTTTTCAAGAGGAGAGAGATAGAGGCTTGAGTAAGAGTCTGAGGGAGGCAACCAGAGAGAAATGATTCATTAAACATATCCAATAATAAGGGGGCTAACTTATGCCAAAATGTTTTATAGAACTCGGAAGGATAACCGTCTGGTCCTGGACATTTTCCAGCTTGAAGAGAAAACACAGCTACTTTGAGTTCTGCAATAGTAATTGGCTTTTCTAGTGCTTTTGCAACAGACTGTTCAATGGGGGGAATGACCAACTCGTGAAAAGAAGCATCAAAATTGGGAGAAGTAGAACCATGATCTAACGAGTACAGGGACATATACAATTCCTTAAATGCCTTGTTTATTTCCAGAGGTTCAGTAGTGACACCTGAATCTGTTTGGATCTTAGGGATTTGATGAGATGATGAAGCCTGATGTAACTGGTGTGCTAGCAATTTGCTAGCCTTATCACCAGGTTCTTAATACCTGGATCTCGTTTGGAGCAGAAGTTCGGTAGTACGATCTGTCGTAAGGACATCAAACTCTGCCTGTACGGAGAGCCGTTCCTTATATACCTCTGGGGATCGGGACGTAGCATACATATTATCCAGTTGAGATATGCGTTGTGTCAGATTAGTCAGTTTTTGTTTTCAAATGTTTTCCTCATATCCTGCAAACGAGATCATCTCCCCCCTAATATATGCCTTTAATGCCTCCCACAACACCGAGGCTGAAACGTCAGGTGTTTTGTTTAGGCTCACAAAAAAATCTATTTGCTTTGAAACAAATCCAACAAAATCTTCATTTGAGAGTAAGCGTGTATTAAGACGCCATGGCGCACGTGTAGCAGTACAGTTTTAAAAATGTATATTCATAGATATCTGAGCGTGATCAGATATGACAATGGCATCATATTTACATGCAGACACAGAAGGGAGTAATCTGTTATCAACCAGGAAAAAATCAATGCGGGTAAAGTATGATGAACTTGCGAAAAAAAAAGGAATATTCCCTTTTAGAAGGGTTCAAAAAGCGCCAGGCGTCGGAAACGGCAAACTCTTTCATAAAAGACTGAATTACTACACAGACCTTGGCGGAAGAGCGATCCAGGCAGGGATTAAGCCAGCAGTTAAAGTCTCCTCCTAATATTAAGAAGTGTGATGACAATATCAGGAATCCTTAAGAAAAGACATTTAAAAAAGGCATCATCATCACAATTGGGAGCATAAACATTAACTAAAGCCACGCGGGTGTTATGAATCTGCCATTAGGATCAGAAATTACTGTTGATTGAACAAAGGGAACAGATTTATGTAACATAATTGCTGCACCCCTTGCTTTGCCCCCATATGAAGAATGGTAAATCTGACCTACCCATCCCCTCTTTAATTTCTAATGATCAATAACCTTAAGGTGAGTTTGTTGTAAAAAGATTACGTGGGCACCCAAGTGGTGGAGATGATGTAAAACCGTGCTACATTTTATAGGAGTATTAAGTCCTTTACAGTTAAAGCTAGTAAATATAATGTCGCCCCCATCAGACAGTACTGTTAAATTAGGCCGGATGATAACTGGGAAGTGGAAGTGTCACATAAAGACAAAAGTGGTGTTCTTTAGCAAATAGAAGTAAAATAAAGAGATATAATATCTGACTGGTGAAAAAACAGACAAAAAAAAACTGAGAGAAAAAACTAAAACACATACATGCGCACATATATACCCCTTACCCCACCTAACACCCCTCAGCAGAAGCATCCTCCCAAACGGGATGCGCGCAACCCTCCCCACAATATTAACTGTCACACCACTAGTCACAACCTACATACAACTACTTAGGTGTTCCCTAATGAAATGTGACGTGTTTTAAACTCAAATAAAGTGCACAGTATTAAGTAGGCTAATCATTGAGCCAACTCAACACAATCAAACAGCAAAAGATCCATATATCCAATCGTATTGAACAGTAAAGCAGCTTCAAAAAATCAAAAACGTAATTTCGAGGTGGCACCTGTGGTGTCTAACCTTCACAGCAACAGTAATCATAACCATTTAGATATCAAAAGGTGCTTTCAAGTAATCACAGTAAAACATTATAGATAACGGATGTGTAAAGCAAAACAGTAGAAGCCTGCAACTGCAAACCATTGACAACTTTACTAGAGCAAGGCACCCTGGGAAATGTGGTCTTTATGGCTAACAACAATGGCTAAAGCCAGTTAGCATATTGACTAAACAGTGTCTGGAGCTACAACTTTTGTAATGTTCTTCTCCACAAAGACAGACGCCAATGCCGGGTCTTCAAACCTGTGTGTCTGTCCTCCGGGTAGCGTCGCCGGGTAGAGAAGTCCAAACGTAATGTTCGGACAGGAATGAAGCTCCTTCTTCACTTTGGCAGAATCTGGTTCCGAACTTGAAACAGGTTGACACGGAAAACAAGAGGACGGGGGGGTTCCCCATCTTTGGGCCTGATGCGTAGGGTACGATGGGCTCGGTCCAGTACGGGTTTGTCCTGCAAGACCGAGTAGGTCTTGCAGGAGTTGGGCCGTGAACTCAGTGGGCCTAGGACCCTCTGTGCCTTCGGGTAAGCCCATTGTTCCATCTGGAGCATCCCTCGAGGTCCTCACATTTCTTGGAAAGAGTATCTACCTGAGCAGTCAGCGTGCTAACATTAGCTTGGAGGTCAGTTAGCTGGCTATCATGGTCGTTAGCCGAGTGCTCGAGGTCTGCAATAGTCTGGCTATGTGAGACTATTTTACTCTCAAACGGCCCCAAAGCCGCCTTTATCTCTCTTTTGACAGCCACTGAGACGATGGAATCGAATTTACTGATGATGTCAGAACGCATTTCGTCCATCATCAGCCTCATGTTCATCAACAAATCCTCGTTAGCAACTGTCTGCTCAGGCTCAGGGGATAGCCGAGGCTTGCTGCGGCCTACTTTGGAAGTTTCGGATCTCGCTTTTCCTGCCATCATATATTGTTTTTGATCGAAAAAATCAAATTAAATGAAGTGAAAGGCTGTTGTGATAGAGCTAGGCATTGAAGAAAGTGTACAAAAATAGTGCAAGTAAAGTGTATAGAAAGTCACATATCGGAGGAGCCACTGCAAAACACGTCTTACATCCTCCCTGCTCAGCAGCCTCCCAATAAGTAAAGGTTTTAATCAAATAAAATACTTGTGTATTTTTCTTTGATAATAGACTGGGAATAATGTCTGTTGTAATATTATATGATTATCTAATCAGGAGATGATGACCTGTAGGTACAGGAGTATCTTAACTTTGACCACCTGCGGTTGAAATCATCATGGTTTGCCTGTGTTTTTCTTTGCATTCTTTTTATTTTATTTAGTTTTTAGTGACTCTTACTAATAGGTGTTTTGAGTTTTTTACTTCTACTTGGTTATCTGTTTTTGGTAAGCAACAGTATTTTGTCATGACAGTTTTTTGCAATTTATGTATCACTCATTCACTTTCTTGTGAAAAGACAAATCGCGAGTGCAAAGTCACCAAATTATGGAGTCAACTATATTTTACATCTTATTTAAATGATTAACACTGACAATACATTTAGCATGGCTTAGGAAAGCCCGGACAGACATCTTTGTGCCTGCTGTTGAGGGAGCAGAAGATGATGTTGTGTTTTGTGGCGCTGTGTCGGGGGTCTTTATTATGGCTGACAGACATTCACATTCTTATGTAAACTTAACAACATCAGATCTAATTTCTCTTTGAAGATTTTGTTTCAACACATTATGTGGAAGGGCTGTGTTAACTATGAGATGTCTTCCCAAAAGCAAGTTAGCATTTAGACCTTAGTCATTGAATGTGTGGTTTAGGGCTGTGCAAATCATCGTGTTTTAATCTCGATTACGATTTTGGCTTGCAACGATTACGAAAACAGCGTAATCGAAATAAAACGATTATTTTGCTGCATTCCCTTTCGCAATGATGCTCTCAATTTGTCTTGCGTTATACATCCTGCCCACGCGTGCACTTTCGCCCCTCCCTAAAAGCCCTCTCGGCCAGGTTGTGTTGTGACTTGCAGTCTGTTTAATAAATCCATATAAACACGTTACAAGGGAAGCTTTAGTTGCCGTGTCTTTATTCTCCGGTATCTAGCGTACAGTCAACTTTTACTAACTCGTCAATCCGGAGCCTCTTAGCTCGCTACTTCCGGTTTCCGGGTAAGGGGTTACCAAAATAAGAGTACTGCGTGTAGCAGTATAATTAAACATTACAGGTTGTGAGTGACATTAGTTATCATATTTATATATGTTTAGTAGGTTGTGGAAGTGCGCTCCAAAATATTAGTTGATCTTCTTTATTGGTATTTATTATTTTGATATTATTTATTTAAAGGTGGGGTAGGTAAGTTTGAGAAACCGGCTCGAGATACACTTTTTGTTATATTCCATGGAATGCTCTTAACATCCCGATAGCAATGAATATCTTAAGTGCTTTGACAAAAAATCCATACAAAAATGTCATCTGTGGAAGCCGTAGTACTGTAAAAAGCACGACTAATCATTTTAGCCGGGCCGGCTAAAGTAACTGGATGGCCCACCTGCCTGTCAGCCTTCCATCTGTGCACAAACTTATCTCGTGCCCTCATTGGTCATGTGCGCATTCGTGTGTGTTGGAGGAGGGGCTCTGTAAGGAAGTGGCAGATTTGTTCCGGCTGTGTATTTAAAAATTCTAGCGCACTCGAGCTGGTTTCTCCAAAATTACCTACCCCACCTTTAAGTGGAGATTTTTTTTTTTTTTTATTGGTTTTTCAGTTGAATTATACTTAAAGTTCAGGGTAATCAACTGTTAAAAACATACTGTTCAAATGATTATTTTTATATTTTTTAAAGTTCAATAAATGGATGTCAATGAATAATCGTTTTTCAAGGTTCTTTATTTGTCAAACGAACATAGCTACAGAGTAGTTATGTCGATGAAAATCTTGTGTCACAGGCTTCTCCAACAGAGCAACACAAAACACAGATAAACAGAACAAATATAGTGCAAGTAAATAGTAAATACAAGAAAAAAGTGAAATAGTGCAATAAGAGTCTATATGCAAGTCATTGAAATAGGATATATTAGGTAAATAGATCAATAATTTTTAAGTAGCAGCCAGATGAATATTGTGGATGTTGTTTCAACAGTTCAGGTGTTTAACAGTCTTATTGCCTGTGGGATGAAACTGTCTCTGAATCTGGTGGTTTTAGTCCGGATGCTGCGGTAACGCCTGCCAGACGGTAGCAGACAGAACAGTTTGTGGCTGGGGTGATGGGGGTCTTTTATAATCCGGAGGGATTTCTTCCTGAGCCGCTGGGAGTAAAGGTCCTCCATGGATGGCAGCTCCGTCCTGGTGATGTTCTGTGCAGTTTTCACCACCTTCTGTAAAGCCTTACGATTGCAGCTGCCGTACCAGGCCATGATGCAGCCAGTCAGGATAATCTCTATGGTGCACCTGTGGAAGTTGCAGAGTATCCTGGAGGCCATGTTGAACCTCCTCAGCCTGCGGAGGAAGAAGAGCTGCTGTCGAGCTGTTTTGGTGATGGTGGTGGTGGTGGTGTGATGAGTCCATGTCAGGTCCTCAGTGATGTGGACCCCGAGGAACCTGAAGCTGACTCTCTCCACCGTAGTCCCCGGGGGTGTGTCCCTCTCTCTGCTGCTTCCTGTAATCCACAATCAGCTCCTTGGTTTTGCTGACGTTGAGATGGAGGTTGTTATCCTGGCACCAAGATGTCAGGTTTTCGACCTCCTCTCTGTACGCCGTCTCTTCGCCGTCGGTGATCTGGTCGATGACGGTCGTGTCGTCAGCAAACTTCACGATTTAATAATCGTGATATCAATATTGACCAAAAATAATCGTGATTATGATTTTTGCCATAATCGAGCAGCCCTAGTGTGGATATGGACGGGAGTATCCAGGGTGTGAGCCGTTAATCCCGGTTTTTATCATATTCATTCATGTTTACATGGAACATAAGTACATAGTTATTCATATCCCTGAACACTTTTTATTTTCCAAGTCACTGTCATTTGTTTTATCAACTCTTTTATCCTGATAGAGGTAATTTCAAATTTCAACAATGATATATATGTATATATATATATATATATATATACTGTATAAATATATATTGTATATAGTATATTGCAATTTAGCATTTTTTCTATTAACTAAAAAAATCAGTACAATAGTTCATATGAACTTGTCGTAGCTGTAATATGGATCAAAAAGAGGGGATACATGCATTTTACAGGACAGGTATCAGACATAAAGGCCCATAATAATTATTACATACACACCTGGGTCTGAATTGACTGCATGCAATAACCTTAAAGATATTTGTATGATGTGTTATAATTATGGTGGTCAGACGTAGATGTAGAGAGTGGAAAGAAAAAACTTTCAGGGAAGTAAATCCCAATTATTTTAAAGGAAAGAAAAGTGCTTAGGCTGCATCTCACCGCCTAGCTGGGTCTGGCCACAGCCCCTCATCAACAGTTCTTACTTGGAGCCTTTATCGAGTGATACATCCTGATTGCTGAGTCAACAATAAGCAGTTTGGTGTTTATGGTCATTAGGCATGTGTATTTGTTAATTGGTTCATGTGTGTAGCATTTTAATGGCAGTGTTTTGAAAATGGCAAGCAAATGAATATGTCAGATTTCTGTGTCTTATTTAGAGAACCGTGTGCAGTGTTTTGCAAAAAGTGCCTTGTTCAATTGCATATTGGGTGCAGAGCTGAAAATGTGTTTAGAGCTTTGGAGATTTGAGCTGAGGTTTTGCTCTTTGAGTGTGAGTTTAAATAATTGTGCTTTACGTGTCATTTTAGTGTGTTAGCAACTGAAAAAAACTGTAATACAAGATAGAGTTCCTGGTTAATATGGTAATCCACCATCATCATCTAAGTAGAACTGCTTTCTCCTGTAAGAAACAGCAAACTGTCCTCTCTGCCGAGAGAGTTTACAGCGATTCTTGTGGTGGCTGTTTATATCCCCCCTAACCCCAGCAAAGAGGGTAGAGAGGAGGCACTCAGTGAACTGTACCGAGCCATCAGTGAGCAACAGACAGCACACCTAGACGGCCTACTCATAGTAGCTGGAGACTTCAACCACGCTAACTTAAAAACTGTGCTGCCTAAAATATATCAGCATGTTGATTTTCCAACCAGGGAAAACAACACATTAGACCTGGTCTATACCACCATCAAGGGAGCATACAAGGCATCCCCCCTCCCCCACATCGGCCTCTCTGATCACCTCACTGTTCTGCTGGAACCGGCCTACAGACCCAGGGTAAAAGCCACCAAACCGGTTTCAAAACAGGTTCGGGTGTGGTCAGAGGACAGCACAGCTGCACTCAGAGACTGCTTTGACACTACAGACTGGGACATGTTCAAGCAGGCAGCCACATACAACCATCACACCAACATACAAGAATACACAGAGACAGTCACGGGCTACATCACCAAATGCATTGACGATGTGACACAAAATAGAGCCATCACCATCCGGGCTAACCAGAAGCCATGGCTGACAGGGGAGGTCCACACGCTGCTGAAGGCCCGCAACATCGCCTTCAGAGCTGGAGATCCAGCTGGGCTGAAAGCAGCCAGGGCTGACCTGTCCCGTGGCATCAGGAAAGCAAAACAAGAATACACCCGAAAAATTACAGGACATTTCAATGATAGCAGGGACTCACGGAGCCTGTGGCAGGGCATAAGGACCCTAACGGACTACAAACTACCGCCACAGACCTGTGACAGTAATACCTCCCTGCTCAACAACCTCAACGGCTTCTTTGCACGCTTTGAAGCACAGAACAACACACCTGCGCAGAAAACCACCCCCCCCACCGACGACCAGGCTTTGCGTCTTTCACCAGCCAGTGTGAGGAGCACACTGTTGAGGATTAACCCCCGCTAGGCTGCAGGACCTGACAACATTCCTGGTCGTGTGCTGAGGGACTGCGCAGAAGAGCTCACAGATGTCCTCACAGACATTTTTAACATCTCCCTGAGCCAGGCTGTTGTTCCCTCGTGCTTCAAGGAAACCACCATCATTCCAGTGCCAAAGAAGTCATCTCCATCCGGCTTCAACGACTACCGCCCCGTCGCACTAACTTCTACCATCATGAAGTGCTTCGAAAGGCTGGTCATGAAGCAGATCAAATCCCCCCTCCCCCCATCGCTGGACCCATTTCAGTTTGCCTACCGAGCTAAACGGTCCACAGAGGATGCAATCTCCTCCGCTCTCCACCCAGCCCTCACACACCTGGACACTAAGACTAAGGACTCATATGTTAGAATGCTATTCATAGACTTCAGCTCAGCATTCAACACTATCATCCCCCAGCAGCTTGTACAAAAACTTACAGACCTGGGCCTCAGCCCCTCTCTCTGCAACTGGTTGCTGGACTTCCTCACAGAGAGACCACAAGCTGTACGGGTCAACAACAACACCTCAATCACCCTCATACTGAGTACGGGGGCCCCCCAAGGATGTGTGCTCAGCCCCCTTCTCTTCACTCTGCTGACCCACGACTGCAAACCCAACTTCAGCTCCAACCACATCGTGAAGTTTGCAGACGACACTACTGTGGTGTGTCTCATCAGCCACAACGATGAGACTAACTACAGGAAGGAAGTGAACCAGCTGGCCCTGTGGTGCCAAAATAACAACCTCTTCCTCAACCTGGAGAAAACAAAGGAGATAGTTGTTGACTTCAGGAGAACCCACCGCCGACCCCCTCTCCCCCTGACCATCAGCGGCGCTGCTGTGAAGCAGGTGACCAGCACCAAATTCCTTGGTGTGACCATCACTGATGACCTCACCTGGAATAACAACACCACCGCACTAGCGAAGAAAGCCCAGCAGCGCCTGTACTTCATCCGGAAGCTCAAGCGAGCCGGAGCATCACCCCCCATCATGCTGTCTTTTTACCGAGGCGCCACTGAGAGCATCCTCAGCAGCTGTATCACGCTGTGGTTTGGAAGCTGCACCGCCTCCAACCGCAAGAGCCTGCAGCGCATTGTGAACTCTGCCCAGAGGATCATCGGTGCCTCACTCCCATCACTACAGGACATATATAACACCCGCCTCACCCGCAAAGCACTCAGTATTGTGGGTGACTCCACCCACCCCTCCAACAGCCTCTTCAGCCTCCTGCCTTCAGGTAGAAGGTTCCGCAGCCTCGGCTCGAGAACCAACAGGCTGGGGAACAGCTTCCTCCACCAGGCGGTCAGGATGCTGAACTCTCTCCCCTCCCTCCCTCCCTCTCTCTGACATCTCTCCCCTGAACTCTCCACCCTGCCTCCCACCCTTCTCCCCTGCCCCAAATGGTCCTGGACTTTAAGCCCCCCCCCCCCCCCCACACACACACACACACACACACACACACACACACACACACACACACACACACACAACCTTCCCTCATCCAGCACCAGTCACTTTTCTGCCCATCTCCGCTGCTACTGCACTGAAACTGTACTTTGAACACTTTAAATATATTATTGACATTTTAAACTGTATACTCCGGTTATCTAGGCTCTTTGTTTTGTTTTATGTATACATGTCACACTGTGGGACTGCGGGAAATGATATTTCGAGATTTCTGGATGTATAACACATGTAGAGATTTCTGGATGTATAATGCATGTAGAGATTTCTGGATGTATAACGCATGTAGAGATTTCTGGATGTATAATGCATGTAGAGATTTCTGGATGTATAACGCATGTAGAGATTTCTGGATGTATAACGCATGTAGAGATTTCTGGATGTATAACGCATGTAGAGATTTCTGGATGTATAACGCATGTAGAGATTTCTGGATGTATAACACATGTAGAATTTTTGACAATAAAGCTGACTTTGACTTTGACTGTGTCTTCTAGACTAAAGCAGAGAAAGCTGATGATGTGAAAGCCAGGCTGATCTTGGAAAAACTGAAAGAAGATGAAGCCAAGGACAAGGCCATGAAGGAGTGTTTGGCTTGTGTCGAAAAAGAAAAGGATTGTGATTTCACTCAAAGCATGAAAGCAGTTCAGGTACAGTAAAGGCTGTGGGAAAGATCTGACAAACAACAAAAAAACAAGGAACTCAATTTTCCCTTGATTTATTCACATAGGTGGAAATCCTGAACCTTGGTAACCGCAGACAGGCTTTGCTGGACAAACTGAAGAGATGTCAAACTGAGCTGGAGGCCAAGAGGGCAGAATCCACAAAACTGAAACACAAATTTAAGGTGGGAATGAAAGTCTACAGACCTGACTACACCCACCTGACACTGCATCCATTTCAGCGTATTGATTAGTAACAATACAATACATCTTAATAATATAACAATAGTTTGACATGAAAGTCAAACAATGATAATACATTCAAATGGTTTTAGTTCTGCAACTCTGTTTATCCTCCTGTCCAGATTTACGCCCAGATTCCAGACACAGAGGTGAACTACCGGACTCAGTATGAAGAGCAGATGGGGGACGGCAGTCAGCCAATCAGTGGACGGTACCTCATTAGCCAGAGAGCCTCTGTGCATCTGCAGGGAGGACAGGCCCTCATCACCTTTGAGGAAGAGAAAGGTGCATGTGGCTGAGCTCTTTTACTTTTTATTTAGTAAATAAAATCAACATTGAAGAGTTCATCTGAATTATATTTATAGACAACACTGTACTCAACCACATGAACATTACAGCTGCATTCATGAATCCACTAAATGATAAATGCTTTTTCTCTGCCTCTCAAATATAGTTAGGTTTAGTGAATATCGTTTTCTCTGTTTAAAACCATATTGAAGTGTTAACTTTTGACATTTAAAGACCTCATTAAACTTAAAGAAATTGGGATGGATATTTTAGACAAAATCATTGATCGAGAAAATAATCTTCAAATTAATTGTTTATAACAAAAATTGTTAGTTGCAGCCCTAACGCAAAGAGGAACAAGTAGTTGAAGTTAAATAAAGTTTTAGAATATCCGTAAATATTACTTTATGAAAGAAGGCTATTAAAACAACACAGTTGTAATATTTCATTGAAATCTAAATTATGAAAACTAGTTCTAAAAAGGTAAAAAAAAAACATAAAATGATGAGAATCAATAATTTATTTTGAGCCTCCTACAGTAGCCTAGGTTGAGCTTTATACAGAAGTACAAACAAAGCCATGAACACACACTGTGCTGGCCCTCTGTGAGAGCAGGACATTCCACAGAGCTCTATCTGCACACTGCAGTGTTATGAATGCCTTTCATCTCAAAACGTTTAGCATCGGTTTCTTAAAGTTTACAAAACTATGAGATTACTTTTCCTTAACCTTAAACACCACATGACATTACCTTTATACTGGAAAGCAAGAAGCTAAGCAAATCACTTGTAACTCACATGGGCAGTGTACCAACGCTCTTTCAGGATCAATGACAATCAAAAACACCTCCCTTTTTATTCATTGGATATTATAGTCATTATAAGATATAAGTCAGTAAATGTAGATATACAGCAAGTAGGGGACGCTCCTGTTTTGGTCATGGGGTTTCAAAAGATTGTGGGACTGTATCAGTGCTTTTGACCCAAGACTTACTGTCTGCGTCTCATGTCTGCAGTGGCCTCTCAGATCCTGAAGATACCCAAGTGCTCCGTGTCCTGTGAGCACAGCAGTGGATGTGTGGATGTCAAACCAAGAAGAATAACTATGGATCCTGCTGTGAAGTTTGAGGTACTGTGTGTGTGTGTGTGTGTGTGTGTGTGTGTGTGTGTGTGTGTGTGTGTGTGTGTGTGTGTGTGTGTGTGTGTGTGTGTGTGTGTGTGTGTGTGTGTGTGTGTGTGTGTGTGTGTGTGTGTGTGTGTGTGTGTGTGTGTGTGTGTGTGTGTGTGAACTAAACTAATAAACAGGTGGGAAGTAGTGGAATACAAATACTTCGTTGCTGTAGTTAAAGGTGGGGTAGGTAATTCACTTCAGAAACACTTTTTGTTATATTCCATGGAATGCTCTTAACATCCCGATAGCAATGAATACATGAAATGCTTTGACAATAAATACATTAAAAAAATTCCGGCTAAAATAACTGGATGGCCTACCTGCCTGTCAGCCTTCCATCTCGTGCACAAACTTATCTCGTGCCCTCATTGGTCATGTGCGCGTTCTTGTGTGTTGGAGGAGGGGCTCTGTAAGGAAGTCTGAAGGAAGGGGCAGATTTCTTTCTGGCTGCATACTTTCAAATTCTAGCACACTCGAGCTGGTTTCTCCATTCTTACCTACCCTACCTTTAACTACATTTTTCTGATAAAAGTACAGTACTCCACAACTAGTTTTTCTGACGACTTTTTACATTTACATTTTTAACACAAATACCTGTACTCTCTACTCTACGTTTGGTGGCGTGATCATTATTATTTAGAGTCATTACGTGCCTATTGATTTAAACACGATCCGTGTATCCATCATTTCCTGGTCTTCTCTAAAGAAGAGGGACCAATGAGAACTCGGCTCCAGTCTATTCCCATCATCCTTTGAACCAGAAGCAACTGCAGCGCCTTTTCATCCCAAACCGCGCCAGTAACGGAGCGAGGCAGAACCAGGCCGTGGAAGGCAGCTAGAGGAATAAAGGCGGACGTTAGGGAGGATGAGGAAGAGACAGGTGATGAAGTTAGCGACAACACTGAGAGCAGCGGAGATATTAATCTCCCTCACCCATGGCCATATATGAGGGAGATGTTTGAAATTATAGCCGTCAAAACGGATTCCTGGCGAATGCGCTGAGAATTGTGTCGACCCAAAACTCACAAAGTGTTCGCTTTCAAGAATTTGCCGTTGAATTTTTAAAAAAGCACAATAAAATGCACCTGTACAGTACCAGTCAAAAGTTTTCACACACCTTCTAATTCGAAGGTTTTTTATTTATTTAAATGATGTTCTACATTGTTAATTAATGCTGAATACATCAAAACTATGAAAGAACACATATGGAATTTAGTAAACAAAAAAGTGTTGAACAAACCAGAATATCATTTTTATTTTAGATTCTTCTTTGTAGCACCCTTTTGCCTTGATGACTGCTTTGCACACTCTTGGCTTCTCTCAGTCAGCTTCATGAGGTCTGGAATGGTTTTCAATTAACACGTGTGCCTTGTCAAGAGTCAATTTGTGGAATGACTTGCCTTCTTAATGTGTTTGAGAGCATCAGTTGTGTTGTGCAGAGGTAGGGTTAGTGCTCAGTGGAAAGCCCTATTTGACTACTGTTGTAATCCATATTATGGCAAGAACCACTCAACTCAATAACAGAAACGAACGTCCATCATCACTTTAAGAAATGAAGGTCAGTCGATCCGGAAAATGTCAAGAACTTTTAATGTATCCTCAAGTGCAGTCGCAAAAACCATCAGACGCTATGATGAAACTGGCTCTCATGAGGACCCCCCCAGGAAAGGAGGAGCAAGAGTTACCTCTGCTGCAGAGGATAAATACATCAGTTGCTCAGAAACTGCAAATTAAAGCACCTCAGATTAGAGCCCACATAAATGATCACAGAGCTCAAGTAGCAGACAATCTGTTCAGAGGAGACTGCGTGAATCAGGCAGTCATGGTCCAGTCGCTGCAAAGATCCACTACTGAGGATGATCAACAAGAAGAAGAGAATTGTTTGGGCCCAGAAACACAAGGACTGGACATTAGACAGTGGAATCTGGACTTTGGTCTGATGGGTCCACATTTGAGATTTTTGGTTCCAACCTCCGTGTCTTTGTGAGACGCAGAGAGGGTGAGCGGATGGTTTCTGCATGTGTGGTTCCACCGTGAAGCATGGAGGAGGAGGTGTGATGGTGGGGGGGGCTTTGCTGGTGACACTGTTGGTGATTTATTCAGAATTCAAGGCACACTTAACCAGCATGGATACCACAGCCTTCTGCAGCGCCATGCCATCCCATCAGTGGCCTGTACGACGAAGCCAGTTCAACATACCCTGGATATCTTAACTGGCTTAACGCTTAACTAACCCTTAAAACGCGATCTCGCTAAGCGGTCCTACGACGCTGGTTATCAACTCGGTAAGTCAATCCAGGGTTTCTCTGTCCGGCTGAGAGCGCGTTCACATGAAAGGGGCGGGGTTAGCAACATTTTTACCAATTACAAACATGGGCTGCATCTCACTTCGGTTAAATGAAATCCTTGCGTCCCTCACTTGCGTCGTTTCCCTGTGTTTAGTCCCTCCCACCAGGGAAGCATGGAGAGACGCAAGGAAACCACGAGAAGCAGGGAAATGAGTTTTAAGAGCAATGGGACGTCCTTTGCTCCGGAGCGTCACGTGAAGCGACGTCCGTTTGTGATGACACCGCACAGCTGATCGTCTGACAGCAGCTCTGTCCCCGTTATTTTCACAAACACCCCCGCCTCTGTTAGTACACATTTACTGACATAAACATTTGTATCATCTGTTGTAGACCCAAATAAATAAAATAAAATAAGAACTCATTCTCAAAAAAGATAAACGCTATTCTTAAAATGTATAAATGAACATTAGTTTGATTAATATTGATTAGAGTGCACAATATAAATAAAATAATTGAAAGAAGAAAAAGAGATATGTTATCTATCAAAACCCAGTTAGATTAACATTCATTGGATTGCACACTTTGTTTGTAGCAAATTAACATTTTAATAGCACTTAAAGACTGACTGAATGGAAATGACAATACATGAAAATGTAAAATGAAAAAAGCGATCATTAAAATGTTTCCAATAAAATGATTTTTGACCACTTTGTTGTTCAGATAAATCACATATTTGTAACTAAATGATACATGAATTGAAACAAAACACAGTATATAAACTGAGTTGTGACTCCCGTGAGTTTCATGTGTTTTCTTCACTCCGCTGGGAAACTGCTCTCATGTCAAGAAGCAACAGATCAGTGCGTGCGCTGCATCGTCCAATCAGTGAGCGATACACAGTAAGGGGGCGGGGCGAGTGGCTGAGGATTTCACCGGAGGATGGTCTGGTGGCTCCTCGATTATCGCTCCTCCGTTATCGCTCCTCGATCCTCGGTCCTCCGGAGCAGACAAATCAACTTCCGGCGATACCGAGGAGCGAGGAAATGAAAAATAACCGAAGTGAGACGCAGCCATGGACTAACGCAGGGACGGGCACAGACATTTTGGGCGGCAGGAGCTCAAGTGAGAAAAAGGGCACTTCCCATAATCATTTATAAAAAAAATTTAAAACAAAAAGTGAAATGTAGTTGCACTTCTCTGACCTACTGACCAATTTATTTTAATACCCTCACACTCACGCAATTGTTTAATACTCAACAGAATTCGATATTTTAGCACAACAATAAGTCCTTTGAATTATTTTTGTGATATTAAAATAAAACTTCAAAATCAACAAAAATCTTCACACAAAACTGAAAAAGGCTCTTCTCTACATAAATACGCAAACCAACCTACACTCAAAACTACAAGTAGGCCTACGTCTAGTTGCAACAATTACACTTAGTGCATTCTGCTCTCATCTCCTACTCATTTAGTACATTTTATTGGACAAAACACGTCAAAAATGCTGAAAAAACAGTGCAAAAATATTTATTAAGAACATGCAAAAATATTGCAACTTTACTGAAATTATTACAAACAAGATCTTGAACTCTGTAATTAAATATTTTGTTATTAACTTTCTTCGTGCCTTGTATCTTTCTTTGCATTTGGAAGTTGTTAGATCTTTTTTTCATGTCTTCACTTGCTGTCTCTCCTTCCTCCCTCACAGCAGCAACCTTCTGGGGGTCATGTCCCAGTAGATGTTTATTACTTCACTGTGGATAACAGGAATGTCCTTCTCAATAGTGAGGAGGAAGAGATCAGAAAGCCTCTCTTCTGTGCATTGGCTTCTGAGTGTGTCTTTCACCAGCTTGAGCTTGGAGAAGGACCTCTCCACACTGTTGCTGTTGACACTGGAATTGTTGCGTAGGTTCTTATCATTTCCACCAGTGTTGGAAAGATATTCTGTCCACTGTTGTCTCTAAGTGTTTTTAATATCCCCTTCATGGTGCATGTGTTTGGGAAAGAGGCATGAAAAACCCTGAGCTCTGTTTTCAACTTCTGCTCCTCTCCTCTAAGAACTCAGAAAGCATGTGAACTGCTTCAAGGGAGTCAGGACCCATTGCATCTTTGCCTATCCAGTTGTTGGCCTTGGTCAAAGTGTGGAGTGCATTCAGTATTTTACTGGACTTTGTCGTGACATCTCCCCTAAATCTTCTTTTTAGTTCCTGAGAAAGAACATCTACGAATGAATAGTACACCTTTGCTTTATAGTAGTCTTCTACTGACTGGAAGGAATGGCTCTCTGTGGCTGCATTAGTACTTTGCCGATACTTTGCAGGCACCCTCCTCTGCCTTTGCTGTCCTGGGGGGACTGTAGGGATGCTGATGCTTCTGCCTTTTCAGTGGCACTCTTAAACAGTTTTCCGAACTGTTCTTCTGTCCTGAGGTTGGACAAGGTGTCCATCAATCCATCAACAACAGTATATGCTGTGGACAGATCAATGTTGCAGTTCTGTAGAGCATCAGAGGCAAGTGCAGTGACCTCAAAGACTGGAGTGGCGATCTCAAGGCAAAGGAAAAACTCAAAGTCTATGGCTTTAAGGTACATCTTGGCATCTCCAGCAGCAGTATCTGGAGGCTCCTGCTCTGTCATGTCAGTGAGGACCTTGACCACAGTACTCATCACTTTAAGGAGGGCCTTCAGGGCTTTTTCTCTGCATGCCCAACACATTGACACATTGCAGACCTGGAGGAAGCGCTCCTTGACTTCCATTTCATACACATAACGCACGACAAAAGAGACCTGCTCGCAATGAGATACATCAGTGGTTTCATCTATGAATACTGAATATATATTAGCCTCCTCTATTTCTTTCCTTATCTCTCTTTTTGTGAATGTGGCGAGGGCTTATATGATATCATTTTGTGTTCCGTTTGAGAGGAGTGAAACTTGACATCTCTTCTTACCCATTTTCTGGTCATCGACATTATTCAAATGTACCCTGAGTATCGTACTGGCTAAACATTTTAAGAAGTTCAAGGAAGTTGCCCTGGTTTGAGCTTGTGGCAGACTTGTCGTCACCCCTGAAAGCCTTCCCCTGTGGCTTATTTTCATACCACATCTTTTGAAATGATCGGCCTTCAGTGTTTTTTGGAAATCTAAGGACAGGTTGGCATGGTCCTCTAGCAACACACATTTTCACATAGCTGGCATTACATTTGAGATCAAAAGCTTGGTTGTGGATGGGATCTGTTGGATACTTTAAGGATGCAATTTTTGATATGACCTCTTCTACACACAGTGTCTCACAGCAGACTCAGTGCAGCATGGTCAGTCCCTTCTGTGATCTCTTACCAGCATCATTTAGTAATAAAAATAATTTCACAACTTTCACATTGCACACTGTTACGTCCCCACTAAGGTCTAGGGGACCTGGAGACAATAACACACAACAACCAATAAAAATGAGGGAGTCAGCGTAAAGGTTAACAAAAAGGTGTATTCCTTGTGTACCAAAGAACTGAACATAAATACTCTTTGTGTGAGGAAGAGGAGGAGACAAAGGAGATTGTGCCAAACAAAAGAAATAAGTATAACAAAACCAGGCCTATCTCTACATCTATCCTCTGAAACCAAAACTCAAACAAAAACCCTCACTAACTAAACTACTCAGAACTGGACAAAGCAGAATACAGGGGTGGCAACAATCCGCTAACCTAGTGTGTCTAAACATTAGTTACCTACGTGATGAGAAATATACAGGGTACCCCAGACTTACCTAACTCCTCCACCTCTCCCACACACACACATTCACAAAGGTCAGAAAAAACAAAGTAGTATGAGTTTCTAACAAGGCAGTCAAATTCAGGCTCCTCAGTCAGCAACAGGCCCAGGGTGAGAGAGAGGGAGAAGGCTTCCTGGGTGCCTCCTTTATGGTCGGCCCTGGCTGCTGATAGGCCAGCTGAGGAGGATCCAATCAGCCGTCAGACTCAGGTGCACAGGCAGGTACTGATCAGCTGCTGATTAGCTGTAGAGAAGACAGGGAGAAGAGAGAAAAACAGGAGGGAAGGAAAACCACACAAGTACTGCCTGGCACGTAACACACACATTAAAGCTAAATTCAACACTGATCTTTTTGTTAAACTGGCATTCTTATATTACACTCTATCTCCCTAACATGTAGCTTCCATCTTTCAGAGGTATGCAAACTACAAAGTTTCTAACTTCAAACTAATATTCCTCGTTGAGCATCAGAGAAGACTTTCTGTATGCTTCATCACATCTTCCCTGATAAGGCTTCAGCTCAGCTTTTCCAGTTTCCAAAAGAAGCTGTCTGATTAATTAAGAGAGTAGAGTCTTTTTCTAGCATCTGTGGTTATCACCAGGCTTGGGGAGTAACAGATTACGGGAATATGTAATCGGGATACAATTAGTTTTCAACTGTATTCCATTACAGTTACATACAAAAAAAGGGCGTAATCAGATTACTGCTACATTCCTAAAACAATGGGGATTACAAACAGGATGCAAAATAAAAATGTATATATTATTATTAGACGTACTGCTTGATTATTCTTTTAGGTTTTCATTTAGGCTACTTTTAATCTTCTTTATTGTATATTGTTTATTTGTTATATGTTTAGTGAATGTATTAAAGGTCCCATGTCATGCTTTTCCGGTTATTACCCGTCCCCTTGTGTGTTATGTAGCTTTTTCTGCATGTAAACAGTCTGCAAAGTCACAAACCCTCAAAGTACACCCTGTAGGGAGTAAAACTCTAACACAGAAAAGACCTGTCTATGCTGCCCCAGAACGCCTCGTTGGAGATTTCTCTTTTTCCATTGTTTTCTTCCTGGGTACAGTGACGTACCCATACCCAAATGGACCCATTGGTCCGTGGAGCTCCTCACACACACACAGCGAAACGGTGACGTGCTGGGGGGGGGATGCTAGCACCCCCGCCCTTCCCGCGTCCATTCGCCATGTCTCGCTATCTCGCAGATCCCACGCAGCAAGCAGGAAATGAACCCAGCTCACACTGTCCGCTCCTCGCAGCAGCGAGCCGTGCAACGTCCCGCCAACACGGCACCCAGACCCCACGCAGCATTCTCATCTGTTTGTCCTTACTGGTGTCATTTTCTGGTTGCTAACGCCATTGTAACACATAATCACTGATGTTCCGCTGTAACGTGGTAGACTCATCAGAACAGAGTGGGCGAGCTGACCAATCAGAGCACACTGGGCTCACAGGGATGGGGGGTGCAGGAGCTCCAACAAGCCGTGTAGGACAGAGTGAATACACATGCTATACAGAGATGCTGTATGAGAAACCAATGTGAGTTTGGAACATTGCACAATATAAATCTATTCTAGTAGACCTCAACAATGGAATTATGATCAGTAGAAATGGCCATGACATGGGACCTTTAAAATAAATCAGCATTTGTTAACTATACTATTCTTTAGGCCTATCCTATAAGAGGACACATTTTTTATCCTAAATATCTTGGTTTCTACTTCTCTAGGTTCTGTTGTCTTACACAATACACTTAAGTTAAAAACATCTTATTGATATTTATTTTATCTTGTTATTTGCATTGCATATGATCATGAGGTAATCTTAAATGAACCGAAAGTATTCAAGTTACATTACTATTATATTGTGATAAATATAGGTTACTTATTACATTTTTTAATAGTAATTTTAACGGATTGGATTTTTTTGAAGTAACCCTCCCAATCCTGGTTATCACTGTATGTTCAAACCACAGACGGTCTATACACTTGTAGTGATAAGTATTCTTCAGGCATGAAAATCACTCACCTTTCGGCGAAATTCGCCGTTTTGAAACCAAAATAGGTGACCTACGTGAATCGTGTAGATTCGATGAGAAAATATTTAAGGGGGGGGGGGGTAGGTTCAGAGGCTGTAATGGTACGCACCGTTGGGTGACGAGTGGAAGACGAGACCCAATCACTGCCGCTGAGAGAGTCTCTCAGCGGCAGTGATTGGGTCTCGTCTTCCACGGTGCGTACCGTTACGGCCTCTGAACCAGCCCCAGAGACTCAGTGAACTGCGAACAGGTGCGCGTGGCAAAAAGGACCTGATCATTGGTTTACAAGCAGTTCGCTTCGCTCATGCTGACCAGAGCGGGATCCAGACCACCATCAGAAGCTGAAAGCACGCCTGGCCTCGGCGATTCCGCACAGCATGAATCGCTCCCGACTCGGGGAGGTAGTGACAAATGTGTGATGTGAACACAGCAGGAGAGAATGCAACGTTAGACAGCTAGCACTAAAGCTCCGTGGAAAATGATTAGCTAACGCTACCGTTAACGTTAGCCTAACATTAGCTAGATATCGTTACTAAAGTTAGATGCTAGCTTGTATAGCTTACGGTAAATCACAAAAAGAAAAACTGGTTAATGTTAGTGCTACTTTCTAAAATCTCTACAACTCGTTTTTCCAGGACGTGTTGATGATTTTGAGGTGAGGGGACTGACAAGGCTGAAGGGTAAAGTGGTCCACTATCAATAAGGCTAAACTAGAAGTTAGTGCTAACACTAATACAAACATTATTTTTGCAGAATGAGTGTGTTAGGGGAGAAGGATTCAGCCATTGTTAAACAGCTGGATGCTGGATTGAAATGCAGCTGGAACTGGTCGTGGCTAAAACTGGAAGGCAAGGTCTCAGTAAAAGAGCAAGAGGTGTCCTTTCATCTAGGAGATGTATTCATCAAAATCAACAGGCAGGGATTCGCCAGATGCATTCTCTGCCACAAAGAGATCAATTATGCTAACAAAGGCAGCCATGCTCTGCAGGCTCACTGCCAGACGGAAGTTCACAAGAAGAAGGTGCAGATGATAGCTTCCACTCATAGTGTTGCCAGCAGCTTCCTTCCAGCATCAGCTAGGGTGAATCCAGCAAGCCAGAGTCAAGCCAACCAGGGGTCAGAAACAATCAGGCAGCAGTGCCAGGGAAAGATCCCCGTACCAGTTATAAACCGCATAGCAAATGCAGAGGTAGGTGGTGTAGGCCTGTTAGTCAGCACAGGCAGCATAGACAGAGTACACTAGCACTTTGAGATTGTTATTTTTATTATAACAATAATCATTTATTATTATTATTATTATTATTCACAATCAGCTGCGGTCACTGGCAGCATCATCACCTAAACATGGAATACACTAGCTTTACATTAATTACATAATTTGTGTTCTAGGCAATGGTCCTTGGAACCTTGGCGGAGCATTCCATCCCGTTTTCTAAGGCTCCTGGAAACCACTGTATTGTGTGTTTTAGGCTATCTTTGCCAATAAAATGTATTAAAATCTGAATTACATAACATTGTATTGGCTGTCAGTCATGATGGAAGAGTAGACAAGTTAAGTTACAGCATGTCCACCATCTGCATATGCATTAAGCCATTTGCATTAAGCCCTTACCACATTGTGCCTCATATACTGTAAATGTTAGACCCAGTGACAGGCTGGCATGAAATGTCTTGCATAATACTTAGTAAGGAGGCCATAATATTTTTGACTCATGGCTGAAGTTAAGTTTCTCCAGCTCTCCCCAGGTTGGCAAAAAAATGCATCTCAAAATGCATCAGATTGATGCTTTAAAATATGGAATATTCAAAATTTTCTTCCGGGGGAGCATGCCCCCAGACCCCCTAGAGGGATAATATCCTTCTCACCGTTTTCACCCCTGACCCGTTTTCATGCCTGATTCTTTGCAGTGTCCATTAAAGACTCCCCTAATTGTTTGGAACTGTCATCCATGTAGGTGATCCTCGATGTTTCCAGAAAGGAGGTCAAGGTTCACAACATCCCCCCTTCCATGCCAGAGGACAGAATGAAAGACCGACTTGGGCTGAGTTTCTGCAGGCCCAGCAGAGGGGGGGGCGAGGTGGAGAGGGTGAAATACGATAAGAACACTGGGTCAGGACAGATCACCTTTCTCCACCCTGGAGGTACGTCTCTCCTGCCACATTTACTAAGATAATGGTGTCCTGCTCAACATCTGCATATGAAATCCTGGTTTACACTCAGAAGCTCTCGACACGGACAGCTGTTACACTGAGACAGGTCGGCACAGGTCACATTTTTCTCATACCAAAAGAATCATTCCAAACCGCGTACTAATGCTGCCATTTATTTCCATCTGAGTAAAAACAGTAACTCATTAAAGGTCTAACTTAAAAAGTTGGTTAACATATTATTTAAGCAAGAAGAGTCAAGAACAGTTAAAAAAGAAAGGATAAAGCAGGAGAAGGGAAACAGGATATTCACAGTCCTGAAGAGAGAGGGGGTTCTTACCGCTCACTGTGTCTTTAACCTCTTTACCGCTGTTTTCAGTTCAGCCGGAATAAATGCAATGTTCTGTGCTTTCCATAAATATAACAAATAATATTCAGAAAGTATTCCACAGTGTTGTGTAAAGAGTGAAACCAATGTGTTTTCTCTGGCCAAAATTGATGTCAATTTGAACAGACTTCTTTCTGTAGAATAATATGAGTGCACATGTTGCCTTAATCAGAGAGTCCTTAGCAACTGTTTGCTGTAGTAATTTATACTTATATGGTAAACCATGAAGCCAACCCCCTTCATTAAACGTAGCATTCCACTCTAATGTTAGTATAACTCACT
This sequence comes from Dissostichus eleginoides, assembly GCA_031216635.1. Classification (NCBI taxonomy): domain Eukaryota; kingdom Metazoa; phylum Chordata; class Actinopteri; order Perciformes; family Nototheniidae; genus Dissostichus; species Dissostichus eleginoides. Next base: position 234,058 of record CM062274.1, on the reverse strand, counting down.
ACTGTAGAATCATCTTCTCCTCTCATCCATTGGTAGCAAGTTTAAATATTTTTTTGCTGACATGTGTTGTCTTTGAGTGGTCACAAAAAGTAAAAAAGAGCTATACAGCTCTTTTTTGCGACCACATTGCAGTGTATTTAACATTTATCTTAAAAAATGTTTGTCACATTCAGACAATTTTCAATCAGGGCTGGGATCTCAATATTTTCGGCTATATCGTGATACACAATATAAATCACAATATTTGTATATTCCTTTCCATACCTGTCATGGAATTATTATATCCATGATGCCCAGAACTACACCCTACCTAACCCAAACACTTCTTTGTATCTGTATCCAATTTCAGAATCATAATATAGTTACAATAAACTGGAATTAATTTATGTCTATTTGAAAATATACCTTTTCAAATATCCTAACCATTCCATTTTAAAGGGTTATTTGTAATCACCATTTCCTTGCAATCTAGCAACAGAAAAGTGAAAAGCAACCACATAATACACATTATACTTCACTATTAAGACCCAAACTACAACTGGAATTATTTTTTGTATTGGTCTTTTATATTTAAATAAACAAAGCACTGCCTTCACTTCCAATGTTGCTTTTTCTGTAGCAGGCTATGTATTGAAATATAATAAATACCAGGAATAATTAAAGCTGCAAACGGCCATGTACCGGGCCCTGGACCCCCATTCGCTGGACTGTGATGTGCAGGAAATTACCTGTTGCAAATATTGCACCACCTCTGGTGTCCACTATGTGGCGCTAAAGAACACGTGCTTAGAAAACAGCATGTTGCTCTATATCAGAATCAGAATCAGAAACAGGTTTATTACCAGGTAGGTTTACACTTACGAGGAACTTGACTAGGTGTCATGGTGCATACATAAAAGTAAAACAACAATTAAAACACAGATAGAGAACTAGAAAAAATATTTAAAAAAGAATAATAATAATAAAAAGAATTAAAGTAAAACAAATAAAAAGACCACACATTGTTATATTCATGTAAATCGGTAAAAACGTTGTCACATACGTTTGACTTCCTGTTGCCAGTTTCTGAAAATGGTTGCCAGAAGGCTTTTAATAACTTTTGATCTCCATGATCTCAAGAACGTTGGTTTCGAACCAAGTGGCAAACTCCGGGGCAGAGCCGGGAAGCCCATAAGGAAGTGCCTCAAACTGCAGTTCATCTATTGGCCGATAGGGGATGGATGCAGAAAGGAGCAATTTCCATAGACCCCATGTTAAAATGCCCAACTTTACAGCAGAAATAAACATGTTTCTAGCCTGGATTCGAACAAACATATTCTGGATATAGTTAGCCTGTTAAGCCCGATTGCCCCCGCCGGCGGGGGCAAACACAACAATATTCACGAAACTGTGTCTCAGGGCTTAACATTTAACAACCTATTAATGTGTCATACCCACTTAACGGGAAGAAACTCAGCTAACTGACGATATGAACCATTTTTACCGAAACAAAACACAAGTCTAACGCCGAGCGTCTGAATTAGCACTAAGCGAATTTAGCACATAACTCACGGTAGCAATATTTTATACTTCATGCTATCTGCACAAACTATCATATGAAAGCTGAGATTCCACAGATTCCAATGGAATAAGTATCATCACTGTGCGACCAAAACTCACGGCAGCGAAAGCCAGCAAAGACAACACACAACTTCACTTTACAGAGCCAAAACGGCAAATACGTCTTACCTTTGCTGTTTTCTGATCAAAAGTTGTGTTCAAGGGCATTAAAACGCATATAAACGCTGCTGAAGGTTAATCCAATGTCTCTGTGTCACTTTGAAATGGTTACTGATAATCCATCATAACATTTATGGCAATAAACGTATTTCTCATATCGAGTATAACGGAACTTCCGGTTTTGGGCAAATTGCATGCGCATCACTCTCAATCCTCAATGCTAATGTTTAGATGGATTTAGGAACGTCCCCTCGATTCTATTGGCTCTAACGGCTAAAAAGGTGTTTTTTCTTTTCTAACCTCTCTAAAAAGGTAAAATGTCACTGTGAGACGGAAGCGGCCGACTCCGCCTACTAAGGGCTTCACAGCAACTCTGCAGAAACCTATGGGTGACGTCACGGACACTACTCCATTTATATATACATGTTTCGAATGTTGATCCGATCAAATCTGTAGGAGGAGTTTGTTAAAAGACGGAGCATATAAATGGCCATGAAATACATGAAAAAAATCATACCAAATTTAAAATGGACGACTGCCTGTTGGTTTTAGACAATGGCCCTACTCTTAGAGTCTCACTGTGCTGCATCTGCCTTTTTAAATACTGTACATCTAGGTGTAATATACAGAGAGGCTAGCTTTCGTCAAAGTTTGGTGAGGTTGTGATTGAGCCACATTGCCACACTGAAACACAACAACCATATCAGTTAACTACATTTATTACTTTTAGTGTAAGTGGCAAGTTTCGAACGGGTGCGTGAAATCTTAAGCCCTAAAAAGTAACTTCCTGTTTTTTGGCGACTTGAACTGCGTTCTACAAAATAGGGCAAGCTTCGCAGTGTGGCAAGATGAAGGTCTCGATCTGGGACCTCATTTATAAAACTTTGTGTAGGATTCACCTGAAAAGCTTTTGTACCGACAGGAAAAACCGGAATGCTTAAACGTCCTACGCTGGTTCCCTTTTATAAAATACAATCAACTTGAAATACGGAGCAGCTTTTGGTCACGCCCATGATGGCCTATAAATGGTCAGTGAAACGCCCCATATCAATATTCATTTAGACTGACTGCACAAAGACGATGGTAAGACACACAGACAGAACAGCTTAAAAATACTTTTCACCCAGCACTGGATCTCCTTGTTGGGGAGGTGGAGAAATGTACAGTATATAGTATTGTTTGGTGGACGCAGTGTGGACATCATTGTTGGTGTAGTTACTCAAAAAAGGAATGCCTTTTCTAAATAACTCACTGCTGAAAGTGATTAATTAGACTACTAGTTACATTGCTTTTGGATTACTCTGTAACATCACCTGAGATGCAGCATAAATGACAAATGACAATACAAAGTTAAACCTCATTGATCCCAGATCGGCTCAGACCAATCCTTAATCTGATAAATATAATCCTGCACACAGACCTCTGTTTCTGCTCTTTGTTTGAACACCATGTTTTCTTTAGCACAGTTTCCATCAGAACACTATTCCAGGTAGGCTCTACAGTGGGGGGGCAGCTGCCCCCCCACCCACTCCGTAGATCCGCCCCTGACCAGGATGCTGATCTCCAACGCTGGCTGGTGTTTGGTTGTTAGTTTAGGAAGTACTCAATGTGACGGATTTTCCATAAAAGGAGCATGCATTTTAAACACAGCCCAGGCCCAGCTAAACTCTGTGTTGATAGGAGGGTGAGTGTGTGTGACATATACGTGCGTCTTTTGGTGTCTGTGAGAGGGAGAGAGCTATTGGAGAGAGCAGGAGGAGCAAAAATCTAAAGCAAGTCTCATGCCTGCGGCTAAAAAATATACACGATCATTTTTAGTCGACTTTCACGATAAAGTCACCTTTGAACCTGATGCAATAGTGTGTGTGTGTGTGTGTGTGTGTGTGTGTGTGTGTGTGTGTGTGTGTGTGTGTGTGTGTGTGTGTGTGTGTGTGTGTGTGTGTGTGTGTGTGTGTGTGTGTGTGTGTGTGTGTGTGTGTGTGTGTGTGTGTGTGTAGTTGCTGATGGCCTGGCCCTGAGAGGGAAGTACCGACTGGATCTGGATTCTGAAGTGATCGTGCAGGTTGGACCCGTTTACAGTTACCAGCTGCTCAGGTTCCAGGTGAGCAGGTTTTATGGAACATTCCATCAGTGTTTCTACACCTCCTCCAGCATATCATGTCTGAATCTGTCCTCTGATCCTTTCAGAGTAGAACTTTAGGTCTTTTCTGATTCATGATTTACTACCAAATCTAATTTGATGAAATAAAAGATAACTTCAGTATGCATCTCCTCACCTGACTGACGGAGAAAAAGATGACCAAACTCATGTTGTGATTCTTTTAGACCTTCTGTGGCTCTCCCAAGCGAACTGTCCTACTGGAGGACATTGAGGACAAGGAGGAGGAGGAGGACCTGCAGGACCACCTGGAGATCCACTTCCAGAAGCCCAGTAACTACGGCGGGGAGATAGAGAGCATTAGATACCTCTCGGGGGGGAAGGCTCTGCAGGCCTTCTTCTGTGAGGAACCACTGTAACTCCTACATCTGCAACATTTGCGCACATATCTGTCTTTATGATTGTTTGATATACAAAATAATATTTGCAATATGATTGAATATATTATGGAAATTTCACTCTTGTTTTCCTGCTGAGAATAAGATGAAAAGATGTTGTGATTTATTCTGTCTGCATTCAATGGAGGGTATGCACTTAAATAAATCATATAATATATATTATCATACATGAATAACCCATGGTGAAGGGTGTTAAGCTTGTGTTGCAGTAAGGCCTAGTCTGCATGTTGACTGTATTTGTGTAAAAAGGGTTTTCCCTACTTTCGCAAATAAAAGTGTAAGAGTCTTTTATTTTCTTAAGCATGTTCAGACCAACAATGAAACACATGACCACTTACTACATTTTAAGAAACCAAAAATAAAATCTGAGCTGAACAGAACATTTTAATTTTAATGTAACACATGCAGTAGATTAAACTCACCCACACAATTTGTATTTTTCAATAGGTGGTCACCTTCTAAAAAAAGAAAAGTGCAAATGAATCAAAGTATGTAAAAAAACAAAGCTAATTCAGGAAGTATTCCTAGCTATCGCATGTATTGGAATGCAAAAATAGTATCACTAACAAAGCATTCACCTGTGATGCTTCCATAATGACAGTATAGCAGCTGGGAGGCACCGCTTTCACTGAGCAGTAATGTTGTTTCCTTTCCCTCCTTCTAACACAAGATGGTGGAGAAATATCCACCCAGTGAAAGCATTCTTTGAACTCGAGCTCATGATGATGAACTGAAAGATTAGCCAAAGGGTCACTCAAGACTTGTTTCAATAAGTCAAAGTCAGCTTTATTGTCAAAATGTCTACATGTGTTATACATACAGAAATCTTGAAATAACGTTTCTCGCAGTCCCTCATGTGACATATACATAAAAAAAGATACAAAAAGGGCCTAGATAAACGGGGGCTAAGGCTGGAGCCACACGAGGACGATAACGCAAATGGACCGAAATCGTTATCAAAAAAGTTTTCTGTCCACACGCAACACGCACCAGAAACGTGTCCGTTCACACGAGACGGTTAGTGCTAGATCGTATACCTCCTGGGTTTTAGGCGGAAGTGACGTAATCTGCCACCGAGGACAAGAAACGAGCACTAGAGACTATGAGACTGTCCCGCATTTGAGTGACAGTCGCGCAGAAAGGCCGGCTCGGTTCGCTGACGGCCGGCACCGCCCTTTCATCATGGAAGTTAAATCAGAATCATTTCATTATCCTGTGGAGGAAATTGTGTTTTGTGACAGTGGCTCAATTTTAGAACCAACAAAATAACATACTTATAAAAACATACAAAGTAAAAACGTGCAATACAAAATAAAACCAAATCTAATTCAAACATAATGTAAACATGAGAAGCTAAGGTAGAAATGCAATCCAATACAATGGTTACATGAAATAAATAGCTAAATGTATAAGAAGTTAAAGTAAAAGTGTGAATTTCAAGATAAGAACAATATAATAAAAAGATGAATGTAACTATAGGAAATAAAATAACCATATAAACATATAAAACAAACAAGAAAAGTAAAAGAGTGCAATACAAGATATAATAAAATACAATTAAAAGATGTACATTAACATAGGAAGTAAGAATACAAATGTGCAATACAAGATAAATAAAAAGACTAAAAGGATGATGTAACCTTACACAGTTAAAGTAAAAGGGTTGCAATACAAGTTGTAATAAAATAGAATAAAAATATGTATGGATAAATAAGAAGTTAAAGTTCAAATGTGCAATAAAATAATATTTACATAAAAAGTCAAATTGCACATTGTACAATAACAACAATATGTGATATTATAATAATAATAATAATAATAATAATAATAATATTAATGCCGAACTGTACAGTTAAATGTTTTTACAAAGTTGTCTCAGTGCAATGTGATACACACACACACACGCCCTGAAAGTGATGCCCAAAAAATTGGTCAAATTCTACTTTTGAGAAACATTTGAAATCTGAACAAACTTATGTACAAAAGTAGCTGCTGCTCTGTTCAGGAGTTGTTACATTCAGGACAGACAGACTCGTCTTGTGACACAATGACAGCGATATCATGAGCACTTCCGCATATTATGTAGTATATTTAAGCAATAGCTCACGACAGGCCGTGGTATATGCTCATTATATCACAGCTAAGGGGCGTGGTTCGGCCCGACGCGAAGCGGAGGGTCGACAACACCCTTAGCAGTCATCAACTAACCATCTGGGGGTCAGGAGCTGTGAATGAAAGTGTAACTGGACATTATCATCATGTAGCCTCATGGCCCAAACATTAGGAACATTTGTTGTCATATCAGGGCAAAAAACAGTTTTGAAGTTTTAGTTGCATTTTGAAAAATGGTCATACCCTGCATATACATGAACCAAATACTTCTACTTTGCTTACTTGCACCTGCATTCAGAGGACACTGTATCATGTAAAAAAAAAACTGACCATGCTTGGTGAAGTCACAAACTCTAAGTTGTGCATTAACCACCCACACAAATGTGCATGGCTAGAATAATATTAATACTATTCTGCTCTCAGTGTATTAACTGCAGATTGACCTGGTCATTTTTGGATTCACGTATTCCCTCCTTCCTTCTTGATATATTCCTGATATCCTTGTCTGTGGGGTAAAACCTTCGACGTGTTCGTGGAGGTGGCTGCTCCCCCCGGAACAACTCATCATTTACAAAATGTAACAGGTGACGTCTAATCTGACTAAGCTTTCTGGCACCAGCCAAGGTGAGCTTCATTATTGTTGTTCAACTCTGGAATCCATCGGTTCACGCAGTTCAGCTACCTGTACATGACGTGGAACAGGGTAATTATAGATGTTTAAAGCTGTACACTTTGTACAGCACAAATTGTACCTCGCATCATGTTTCTTACAGCAGCTAAAGGAATAGATTTTGCATGGTTACCTCTCCAACAGTTGGATGGTTTTGATGGTCACTTTGTTGGGAGAAGCATGTCTGGTATTACATGAATACTTCAACTGTTGAAGGATCAGCTGCAACTACAGCCTTTAGTGCTGCTGAGAGCTCCCTCCTCTTTGCTTTACTGTTCTCTGCAATCTGGGGAATATAAAAATCACATGGCAATTGGGATCATGACACGAGAGCAATTATAGCATTGAACGCACTTGTGCTGTACCTTGAAACCAGGAAATGTCATGACCTGAGAGACAGTTATCTGGGCAGGGCAATCCATCTTCTTCGTATTTTGTACGATTATTTTGGCGTCTTGCATTGAAGACATGGTCTTCAAGCTAAGAGAAAAAAGGTGTATAGAAATACAATATTAATATATGTAGACATGTTCATGGTCTGCTCTCCATAACGTGGAGAACATCATTTTTGCTATGGTTCTTTCTTTTGTCTTCTTTAAAATATTTGTAGGTCCTGCTAATACATCTGTAGTATATTGGGACACCCTTTTGGAAATGTTGGACATTGTTTTGGACGTCTGGAATCCGTCCCTTGAGGGGGGGGTTCTGTCACGATCTTGGTGTTATGTCACGGTTTTAGTTTTGTGTGTCTGGTAATGGGTTTTGTTTTGCTGTTCTTTTCTCCCTGTTTCATGTGTTCCTCCCTGTCTCTTGTCTGGTCCTTCTCCCTGTGTTTTCCTCCCTGTCTCTTGTCTGGTCCTTCTCCCTGTGTTTTCCTCCCTGTCTCTTGTCTGGTCCTTCTCCCTGTGTTTTCCTCCCTGTCTCTTGTCTGGTCCTTCTCCCTGTGTTTTCCTCCCTGTCTCTTGTCTGGTCCTTCTCCCTGTGTTTTCCTCCCTGTCTCTTGTCTGGTCCTTCTCCCTGTGTTTTCCTCCCTGTCTCTTGTCTGGTCCTTCTCCCTGTTCTGTTCTCCCTGTCTCTTGTCTGGTCCTTCTCCCTGTTCTGTTCTCCCTGTCTCTTGTCTGGTCCTTCTCCCTGTGTTTTCCTCCCTGTCTCTTGTCTGGTCCTTCTCCCTGTGTTTTCCTCCCTGTCTCTTGTCTGGTCCTTCTCCCTGTTCTGTTCTCCCTGTCTCTTGTCTGGTCCTTCTCCCTGTGTTTTCCTCCCTGTCTCTTGTCTGGTCCTTCTCCCTGTGTTTTCCTCCCTGTCTCTTGTCTGGTCCTCTCCCTGTTCTGTTCTCCCTGTCTCTTGTCTGGTCCTTCTCCCTGTGTTTTCCTCCCTGTCTCTTGTCTGGTCCTCTCCCTGTTCTGTTCTCCCTGTCTCTTGTCTGGTCCTTCTCCCTGTTCTGTTCTCCCTGTCTCTTGTCTGGTCCTTCTCCCTGTGTTCCTCCCTATCTCTTGTCTGGTCCTTCTCCCTGTGTTTTCCTCCCTGTCTCTTGTCTGGTCCTTCTCCCTGTTCTGTTCTCCCTGTCTCTTGTCTGGTCCTTCTCCCTGTGTTTTCCTCCCTGTCTCTTGTCTGGTCCTTCTCCCTGTTCTGTTCTCCCTGTCTCTTGTCTGGTCCTTCTCCCTGTTCTGTTCTCCCTGTCTCTTGTCTGGTCCTTCTCCCTGTGTTTTCCTCCCTGTCTCTTGTCTGGTCCTTCTCCCTGTGTTTTCCTCCTTGTCTCTTGTCTGGTCCTTCTCCCTGTGTTTTCCTCCCTGTCTCTTGTCTGGTCCTTCTCCCTGTGTTTTCCTCCCTGTCTCTTGACTGGTCCTTCTCCCTGTGTTTTCCTCCCTGTCTCTTGTCTGGTCCTTCTCCCTGTGTTCCTCCCTGTCTCTTGTCTGGTCCTTCTCCCTGTGTTTCCTCCCTGTCTCTTGTCTGGTCCTTCTCCCTGTGTTTTCCTCCCTGTCTCTTGTCTGGTCCTTCTCCCTGTGTTTTCCTCCCTGTCTCTTGTCTGGTCCTTCTCCCTGTGTTTTCCTCCCTGTCTCTTGTCTGGTCCTTCTCCCTGTGTTTTCCTCCCTGTCTCTTGTCTGGTCCTTCTCCCTGTGTGTTCCTCCCTGTCTCTTGTCTGGTCCTCTCCCTGTGTTTTCCTCCCTGTCTCTTGTCTGGTCCTTCTCCCTGTGTTTTCCTCCCTGTCTCTTGTCTGGTCCTTCTCCCTGTGTTTTCCTCCCTGTCTCTTGTCTGGTCCTTCTCCCTGTGTTTTCCTCCCTGTCGTTAGTTTCCCTGGTGTGTCTGATTGTCTGATTGTGTTCACCTGTTGCCCTTGTGTTTCTCCTCCCCTGCCCGGCTGTTTCTCGTCTCGTGATTACCCCTCTCTGTATTTAGTCTTGTCTTTTCCTGTTTTCCCTGTCAGTTCATTGTTAGTCTTTCCTGGCACCCTTCATGTTATCACGGTCAGTTTTGTCTGGATGCTCCCTCGTGTTACCTACCCTTTGGATTCATGGTTTTGTTAAGTATTTTTCATTGTCAACAGCTTGTTTTTTTGTAAATAAAGCTCGCTTTTTGTTACATTTTGAAACCAACTTCCGTTTTTTAAACTGCATTTGGGTCCTACCTTTTCCCGAATCGTAACACCTTATTTACGTATGGCGTCAACTAAATCAGTGTCAAAGATTACACTTTCTTTTCAAATGTCCACAACTCTTATTCTAGAATAGATTATTTTTTTATCCCCTCAAAATACATGCATAGGGTAAAATAATGTGAAATTGATTCCATTAATATTTCAGATCATGCAAGAGTTCATTTAACTATTCACTTGGAGAGTGGGGAATTTGTATCTACTGTAGGCGCTGGAAATTTAATAACTCCTTAATTAGAGACGAAAAATTCAAATTAAAAATGCGAGTGTGGATAACGTACTATATAAAAGAAAACAATGACCCCTCTATAGATCCGAATATTATCTGGGAAGCTGCAAAAGCTACTTTAAGAGGACTTATCTCATACACATCATTTAAAAAACGTGAAAAAATTTGGCTCAGACGAGAACTTGAAAGAGAAGTAAACAGATGTGAAGTACTTCATAAATCCGCATCAACAGATAAACTGGAAACAATTAAATACAGCAGAGCTAAATTAAATATTGACTTAACAAATGAAATCATAACACAAATTAATCTTATAAGACAAAATAATTATGAATTTGGCAATAAACCAAGTAAACTACTTGCCTATCAATTAAAGAAGGAGCAAGCAGAAAGGGCTATAAAAGCAATTCGTCTGAAAGATAACAAAATAACTGAGCACCCAAAACAGATTAACCAGACTTTTTATGAATTTTATAACAAATTATACAAATCTCAATGTGATTACTCACAAGATGAACTGGACAATTATCTCCATAACATTAATTTACTTACATTATATGAATTAGATCAAGAGAATCTAAACTCATCAATTACAGAAGTAGAAGTTTTGGCTGCAATTAAATCTAGGCCTATAAATAAAAGCCCAGGACAAGATGGCTTCTCGCTAGAATTTTATAAAGAGTTTTGGACTGAACGTCAACCTATATTTATGTCAATGGTTAACAACTTATCTCACAACAGAACACTTCCTCAATCAATGAATCTTGCATATATTACTGTACTACATAAAGATGGAAAAGACCCCTTGAATTGTTCTTCATTTAGGCCTATAAGCCTCTTGGATCATGATTATAAGATTATCACTAAATTATTAGCAAAACGATTGGAAACTATTTTACCTAAACTAATTAATCCTGATCAAACAGGTTTTGTCAAGGGCAGATATTCTTCTGATAATATAAGGAGACTTTTGAATGTTATAAACCATTTGGACACCTGTCGGAGGCCTTCTCTGCTTCTTTCTTTAGATGCCGAGAAGGCTTTTGACAGGGTAGAGTGGAATTTTCTTTTTACTATTTTGAACAGATTAAATATGGGCTCTCGGTTCATAGAGTGGGTCAAATCAATTTATAAAAATCCTAAAGCAGCGGTCATCACTAACTGCAGTTCCTCAGATTTTTTTTCACTAACAAGGGGGACAAGACAGGGATATCCACTGTCACCTCTGCTTTTTGCTATTGTGATTGAACCACTGGCGTCATGTGTGCGAGACAACATAAGTATTAAAGGAGTGAAGATTGACGGTGAACACAAAATGTCTCTGTATGCTGACAATATCATTCTTTACTTAACAGACCCAGAACATTCAGTACCACATCTGCACAACATGATAGAGCAATTTGGAAGATACTCAGGATATCAAATTAATTTCTTACATATGACGCCAACAGCAAATCTGGAAAAGTCTTGTTCTTTTAATTTGTCACCAGGTGGCTTTAAATACTTAGGAATAAATATAACACCACATTTGGATAATCTGTTTAAAGAGAATTACACTGCGCTCATTGACAAAATCAAACAGGATTTATCTAAATGATCCACATTACCAATATCACTGCTAGGAAGAATCAATGTCATAAAAATGAATATTCCCGAGATGTAATTTTCTTTTTCAAATGTTACCATGCTATTTATCCGCTGATTATTTTAAATCTCTCAATAGACATATCTCAAAATGTATCTGGTGTAATAAAAAACCAAGAATCAAGTTACTTACTCTTATGAAACCAGAAATTTTGGGGGGGTCTTGCTCTTCCCAATTTTCAACACTACTTCTGGTCAGCTCAATTAAGAAATGTACTATCTTGGTCTCTGGGAAGACAGGATTCACTATGGGTTCAGATAGAAGCCAATATCTTTGACCCGTTGCCAGTGGAAACTCTTATATTTGTTAAAGATTTCAATAAGGTGAGAAATATGGACAAATGTTTCACAGTGGTCAATACACTTTTAGCCTGGAGGGACTGTACAAAAAAAGTTCATGTTAACTCTGGTATTTCCATCTTTTCTCCTATTTTGAACAATCCTGATCTTAGCAAATATGTGTTGTCAATCAATATAAACAAATGGACGAAATCAGGTATAAAGCAATTGAAACATTTGTTTCATAAAGATATAACATTAAAATCATTTAATGATTTAAGAGCAGAATATGGCATTTCAAATAAGGACTTTTTCAGATACCTGCAAATTAGGAACGTGATCCAATCAATTATCAAAGGCAATAAATTGAGATGGGATTGTTAGAAGAGGAAGAGATATTGATGTCATCGAGCACGATCAAAGGTAAAATTAGTGAACTTAATGCAGTTTTTTCTAAAAGAGCTCAGTCATCCTTTCTAACTTTAAAAAGGATATAGGAAAAGGACTTAGGGATGCAGATAGATGAAACTACTTGTCTGAATATTTCTGAAAGAATACATTGTCCATTCACAAGCAATAAATTCAAAGAAGCAAATTTTAAATTTATCAACACATTTTACCTCACACCCATAAAGATGCATACAATTTCCAAAGAAAACTCTCCAAACTGTCCGAGATGTAAAATAAAAGAAGGAACATTCATACATCTATTTTGGGATTGTGATCTCTTGAAACATTTCTGGGATTCGATTCATGCTCTCACAAAAGCCGTTTTAGACATCGAAATTAGCCTAAATCCATGTTTTTTCCTGTTAAATGACATGCCAAACTTTAAACTGAATCCCAAACATTACAGAATACTAATCACAATAACATATTTTGCCAAGAAATGTATACTTGTATTCTGGAAGAATGAACGTCCCCCAACATTTAAACTTTTCATTGATCAGATAACACATTTTTTACCTCTGGAGAAAAATATAATCGTGGACATATTTTTCAAGCTCTTTGGTTGCCATTGTTTTCTTATTTGGAAAATATATCTGAGATATGACCGGCCGTCAGGACTAATAGCCACAGAATGGTGCATTCTGTGGCTATTAGTCCTGACGGCCGGAAATAGTAGTTGTGGTGTTGTCATTGTCTACAACAGTGGTTCTCAACTGGTCAGGCCTCGGGACCCACTTTTTCCTTTGTCAATAAATCGCGACCCAAAATTTGAACCACTCAAATCTATTCAACAAAAAATCGTACTGTAATATATATATACGCTTTTCAGCATACAATATTAATTAAAGTGAAGTACAGTGCATATATCCCTTATATCCCTTCACATAACTAAAGTATGCTTTTAAAAAAGGTTTAATGAGATGATGGAATCAAAGCTGAACTGTATAACATGAAAAGGCACTGAAAACCCAACCCCAGAAAGGGGGTCTGGGGGGATTCTCCCCCAGGAGATTTTTTGAAATACTAAAATAAACTACACATTCTGGTACACTCTTGAGAAGAAAATAAATAAATCTATTACTACCCCCATCTATATTAAAGGTGGGGTAGGTAATTTTGGAGAAACCAGCTCGAGTGCGCTAGAATTTGAAAATACACAGCCGGAAGAAATCTGCTACTTCCTTACAGAGCCCCTCCTCCAACACACACGAACGCGCACATGACCAATGAGGGCACGAGATAAGTTTGTGCACAGATGGAAAGCTGACAGGCAGGTAGGCCATCCAGTTATTTTAGCCGGGCCGGCTAAAATGATTGGTCGTGCTTTTTACAGTACTACGGCTTCCACAGATGACATTTTTGTATGGATTTTTTGTCAAAGCACTTAAGATATTCATTGCTATCGGGATGTTAAGAGCATTCCATGGAATATAACAAGAAGTGTATCTCGAGCCGGTTTCTCAATCTTACCTACCCCACCTTTAACTAGGTAAAATAAGATATGAATGAACAACAACAAAAAAATAAGTTACATGTATTTGTTATTGGCTATGGTAGGTTATTGGTTATGTTCACATACTTATTTGATTATTAAAATGTAAACCGATCTTTTTCATATGGGTGTTTTAGAGTTGTACCCCTAGATCTAGTCTCTAGTAAATGTGTGCTCAAAGTGCACCAGATTGAAGCATTTTACTTACTACTACTACTACTTAATACTGAATACATCTGAAGCCTTTTTGATGTATATTACCTATGTCAATAAGTTTCTGTTTTTGTAGTGTATTTGTCTTCTGTAGAAATTTTTCATTTATTCTTTATATATTCTAGAGGGGGGAGGGGGGCGCCAGCACTGCTTTCATGTCATGTGATACCTTGCGTGGTGAGCGAACCGTTTAATCAACCTGTACTGTACTGTAGCTAGCAGCAGCAAGTTCGGCAGCATTATAACATGACGTAATTGCTTGCATTTATAATGTACAGCAAACCAAAGCACAAGAGCGGCGCTCAAAAGAGAAAGGACAAGAGAGAGTGTATGTCCGTGCGTGTGTTAGTGCATCAGCGTGCGCTTATGTTTGGGGCGGGGGGGGGGGGGGCCCAAAACAATATTTGCACCGGGGCCAATCACAACCTTGTTACGCCACTGCTTGGTGACCATCGGGCTGGTCTGCCTACAAAACAAAAATAAAAAACGTTTATGCAGCCCCAACAACAGCCTCTGATCATCACAGACTTCATGCAATGCTTCATTGGATCCATATATTAGATAATAATCTCTATCTCACTCCTAAAACATCTAAATCTACTTCCAGCATGGATAAATGTTCATAAAATACATCCATTCTTTGTTCTATGTGCTTCTTGAAATCCTAAAAAACACATCGTTTTTCTCGAACAGATTACAAATCGCCTGAAAATGGTACAAACAAGTGGCAACATGTGTGACGAAGGTGTTGCGCTGGAAGAGAGGAGGGGCTCTGTAAGGAAGTCTGAAGGAAGGGGCAGATGTTTTTCGGCTGCGTACTTTCAAATTCTAGCGCACTCGAGCTGGTTTCTCCATTCTTACCTACCCTACCTTTAATTAATAAGGGCAACTGAAATAATGGAGATAGATGGTGGTTGTTCGGTTTTATATTAACTTTTTTGTTACTTTCAGTCCAATAGGTGGCGGTAATGCACTAAATCGTTGGTTGCGAACTGCCAATTACACTCAAAGAAGAAGAAGACGAACCTCCTTCACTACAGCGCGTGCGCGACTTCAAGGTGAATAGCATGGATGGATGTAGCTCGTTGTAGCTTTGACTGAATTCGCTCTGTATTAACCCCCCCCACTACACTGTGATTGACTCTGCTGAGCTCCGAGACAGACAGAGGGGTAACTGTAGTGTAAGGGGGGGGGGCGGTACATGCTTATCCCTGTGGATACAACAGTCACACTTTGTAGAGAACACGTTCTTTCTCTGTCTTCGTTCAGGTTCTAACTTTGTCCCCCCCAACCACAGAAACATCACCTCCAGAACACTGCAGGAACACAGGCAGCCCAGGATGGCCCGGGTGAGTGTGTGTGTGTGTGTGTGTGTGTGTGTGTGTGTGTGTGTGTGTGTGTGTGTGTGTGTGTGTGTGTGTGTGTGTGTGTGTGTGTGTGTGTGTGTGTGTGTGTGTGTGTGTGTGTGTGTGTGTGTGTGTGTGTGTGTGTGTGTGTGTGTGTGACAGAATACATTAATTATTGTACTCAGAAAGGGAGTTTGACAGAGTATTACTCAAAAAGTACACAGTCAAAATACTTGATCGTACTTGTGGTAGTAGTGCAACTATTACTGAGTCCAACGGTACCAATTTTATTAAGAACTTATGGCTAAAAATCATTTTGTCCCTCATCAAATGTTTTCCCTCATCAAATATAGCAGAAGTGGCTTGAATTTGTACTCAGGAGGGGAGTTTGACAGAGCATAACTGAAAAACTACACAGTAAAAGTACTTCATTGTATTGTTGTTAGCAGAGTCCAACAGCGTCAGTTTTATTAAGAACTTATGGTAAAAATTATTTGTATTGCAAATAAAGCAGAAAAAACATGCATTCTTTTACTCTTGTACTAGCGTCAGTGCCGCTTCTCAGCGATTACCGTAAAGGCGCGATAAGAGCTGCTGATTTGACCAAGCAAACGCGAGAGACGGCTGAGTTGACCGCAGTGTTTTGTGCAGGTGCTGTGCAGAGCGCAGGTCTCTACCTGCCGGGGCTCCATGTGTTGGTGCACCGTGTGTGTGCAGCCAGAGCCTCCTCTGCTGCGGGGCCCTCGGGACCCTCGGGCTCTGATGTAGCCATCCATCCCTCCAGCATGGGTATTTGTTTATTTTGTGTTGTACTGTATCATGAACTAGCTGAGGCTGATTAGAAAATTAGAAGAATGATCTGTACTATAGCATAGATCGTTGTGGTTTGAGTGGTAACATGAATGTTTGAAACAGGAAAGGCCCGACGGGGTCTGTGAGGTCTCTTCCTCGGCTCGCTGCACATTATCCCGCACTGCTGCTTACTAAATAAATCAACAATTTGACTAAGAAATTTGATTTGAAAATCATCCTACTGCTTCCTCTAAGACCAAACTGCAGCGAGAGCAATGCAACTTGAAATGACAGCAGCACTGATTGAGGTTTTCTGTTACGGTCCAAATTGACCAACCAATGGAATATTCAACTAAGCTTTGTAATGCGTTTATCTGGGATAGAACATTTGTTATCTGGGATACTGGTATCTGGGATACTGGTTTTTTCATTAATAATTTTTTCCTGTTAATGTGCATCCATGCTGAAGGACTGCAGACAGTGTGGCCTGATGAGAGCATGGGGCCTTTCGGGCCCCAGGACCAGCGCTTCCTGCTGCCTGGTAACGTGGGCTTTGTCTGCCAGCTGGAGGGCTTAGCAGAGCAGAGGAAGGGCCCGGCACACAGGGGGGTCCCTGACCTGCTGTCGTCAATGTCCAGCAGTGAGAGACATGACTTCATTCTGGCCCAATGCATCGGAGAGGTCTCTGTAAGTGTATTATTGCTAACATTAGAACTCTCTCTCTGCACTCTACAGTACTTGTTACTTAACCATTATGATGTGTAGCTGTGTCAAACACAATTGGATCACTGCTCAAGACAATGAAGGGCACAGGATATATGACTGTAAACTCTTATTGTTCAATAAAACATAGGAAAAAAAGCCCTCTTGATTCTTTTTGACAATGTTTAATATTAAAAGAGTTCTTGTACCTGTATACAAGGTTTCAAAGAAAGAAGCTTGCTGTGCAAAATCCACAGTTTTTTGTATTAAAGTTTTCTATTTAGGCAACATTTTTGTGTGTTACACAGATACACCAGAGTACCATATTGCTTAATCTAAAAGAAGGTCCTAGTGCAAAACTAAGGTGGATAAACCGAAATTAGGGATATGGAATGGATGAACGTTTAATGACAATTTGTGAGATTGACATCACGTGGTATGCTAGATAGAAGACACTGCGATCGGTTAGCCCATCGCAGGTGGTCAATTTAGAGCTGTCCGTCGGCCTAGTTTTTGTTCCCCACCATCAACACTCAGCATGAAGAGACAGAGCCTGTGGACAGCAGAATGCTGCTTTGTTTCTAATGTGTGTATCAAGGACCTGTATATCTGCATATCGAACTGATTAAAGCTAGGACAACAGGCACCTTTTTTTATTTTTCAGATAAAAGTTGATAGTTTAATGTTATATAGAGTAATTCTGTGTTTTTAAAATGTGTTTTTATTGTAAATTTGTATTATGCCGTGCAACAAGACGTGATGTTGTGCTCGTAAACACAAAAGTGGTATGGAAACAAAAAACCCCTTTATTTCTTATATTGTCATGCTGATCTCACACAACACATTTTGTATTTATTTTTACTGATGGAGTCGCTGCTGGATAGTTGATACACAAGCAGAGCAGCCGCTGTGCACACACAATGGAACACAGCTGGACACAGCACCACATTAATATAAATAGTTTTTGTTAGGAAAATATCACTCGTCACCGGCTTGGTCTTCAATATCAGGATACATGTACTTATTATCCTTGCAAGAATGGAAGTAGTCGTCACACACAAAGCTGCATTGGACAAATAGTTCCCAGAATAGTGTCCTTGACATGCTTATATACAAGAGAGTGTTACAGTCACAAGATGCAGAATACAGGTTCAAAGCAGTATTCTGACCTTAGTTCAGATTAGCTAGGGCCTGCGTAAGCAATAAACATGACAGTCATATGTCTATCTCCATAGAGGCTTTGTTATCATGTGCTACTCTGATATTAGAAGAGTACATTCAGTATTTTCCCAACAGTTTGTAAATATAGTAATTGTGCAAACCCACAAAATACGTTGGTTTACTATCATTTGTGTG
Organism: Dissostichus eleginoides; assembly: GCA_031216635.1. Taxonomy (NCBI): domain Eukaryota; kingdom Metazoa; phylum Chordata; class Actinopteri; order Perciformes; family Nototheniidae; genus Dissostichus; species Dissostichus eleginoides. Next base: position 215,848 of record CM062274.1, on the reverse strand, counting down.
TGTGTGTGTGTGTGTGTGTGTGTGTGTGTGTGTGTCAGGACAAAGAGGACACAGCTCCGTCTGGTGTTGGTAGAGCGGAGCAGTACTTCGACAGTTCCAGTCTGGAGTGTGCGATACAGTCCTGCCCTGAACTACTAAAACAAGGTAAATAATTCACTCCTCACACAACTATCCAGAGCATCTATTTTAACTGATAATTAAGAAAAAGGCAGAACAAATGTTTTGATGCTGTCTGAAGTACAGTTAAGTTCCTTTAATGTGTATTAGCTGGTACAGTGATTCTGTAATTGTAATGTTTAGTTTTTCTCTTTCTTACTGCTGAGAGCCAAAACATTATTGCTAATAAGAAGATTGTTTCTGTCATATGTTACATTACATTTCTCTACATTACATTACATGGTGTTATATGTGTATGTGTTTCCTAATAATGTGATGACAGATTTCCAGTCCATGTTTCCTGAGGCTCCATCCACTGGTATGATTGTGGTCACAGTGACCCAGAAGACCAAGAACGATATGACATCATGGAGTGCAGAGGTGGAACAGGAAAGAGAGCAGACCCTTAACAAAGTGAGCCTCTTCCTGATATTTGTCAGAACAGGTTGGGCGGGGTATACACACAGTATATACACAGTATACACACAAAATACATACAGTATACACAGTCAGGGATGCAAACTTGTCACCTTTCGGCGAAATTCGCCATTTGAATCCAAAATAGGTCGTTTGTGTGATTCGTGTAGATCTGGGGGGGTAATCTGCGGCCGCTAGCTGTTATGTGCCATCATGACGCGCATGGTGTTATTTTTTTATATATTATAATGAAGCGTGAGCTGTGTGCTCAAGTCTTCCTGTCTGTCGGCTGAACTCTGCTGCTCCGGGATGAGGGTCTAACTTCAGCAGCTACGGTGCGTTCGTTAACTAACTGCGGTCCGGAGTAACTGTGGCACAGACCTGCTAGCTAGCATACATTGTCACTATCTGCTAACATTAGCTTTAACCTTCGTTTTATAATAGTTTTTTTCATAGGCTATAAACTGAGGTGGTATAAGTACTTGAGTAAAAGTAGAAGTACTCAGATCTTGTACTGGACTAAAAGTAGAAGTACTCAGATCTTGTACTGGACTAAAAGTAGAAGTACTCAGATCTTGTACTGGACTAAAAGTAGAAGTACTCAGATCTTGTACTTGACTAAAAGTAGAAGTACTCAGATCTTGTACCTGAGTAAAAGTAGAAGTACTCAGATCTTGTACTTGAGTAAAAGTAGAAGTACTCAGATCTTGTACTTGAGTAAATGTAGAAGTACTCAGATCTTGTACTGGACTAAAAGTAGAAGTACTCAGATCTTGTACTGGACTAAAAGTAGAAGTACTCAGATCTTGTACTGGACTAAAAGTAGAAGTACTCAGATCTTGTACTTGACTAAAAGTAGAAGTACTCAGATCTTGTACCTGAGTAAAAGTAGAAGTACTCAGATCTTGTACTTGAGTAAAAGTAGAAGTACTCAGATCTTGTACTTGAGTAAATGTAGAAGTACTCAGATCTTGTACTTGAGTAAAAGTAGAAGTACTCAGATCTTGTACTTGAGTAAATGTAGAAGTACTCAGATCTTGTACTGGACTAAAAGTAGAAGTACTCGGATCTTGTACCTGAGTAAAAGTAGAAGTACTCAGATCTTGTACCTGAGTAAAAGTAGAAGTACTCAGATCTTGTACTTGAGTAAAAGTAGAAGTACTCAGATCTTGTACTTGATTAAATGTATAAGTACTCAGATCTTGTACTTGAGTAAAAGTAGAAGTACTCAGATCTTGTACCTGAGTAAAAGTAGAAGTACTCAGATCTTGTACCTGAGTAAAAGTAGAAGTACCTACCACATTGTAGGAATACTCTGTTACAGTAAAAGTCCTGCAATCAAAATGTTACTCAAGTAAAAGTACAAAAGTATTATCATCAAAATGTACTTAAAGTAGCGACATTAAAAGTAGTCATTTTGCAGATTGGTCCATTTCAGAATAATATATATGATAATATTTATAATGATTGATCATTAAAGTGTTCTCAAAGCTGGTAAAGGTGCAGCTAGTTTGAATGACTTTGTATACTGCAGGGTAGCTTGTGAATTTACTCCAGGTGGAACTAAAGTCTGATTTAACACTTGATTATATTTCACATCATTCATCCAGATCTGAAAAGTAACTAAAGGTATTAAATACATGTAGTGGAGTAAAAGTACACCATTTACCTCTGAATTGTAGAGGAGTAGAAGAACAAAGTAGCAAAACATTGAAATACTTAAGTAAAGTACAAGTATCTCAAAATTGTACCCAAGTATAGTACTTGAGTTTATGAACTTAGTTACTTTACACCAGTGGCTATAAAGATAGAAAGACTAAGCCTCGAACAGAGGCATGCAAATACATTTTCAAAATGCTCAACAGTGCTGCCAAAATTATAAACTGACTGCTACACAATTAAAATAAATGCTTTTATATATTTCTATTAGATGTGACTCTTTGGCGTTTCTGTTATTATTAACACTGCTGCTTTAGTTGTTCTGCTAAAATCCTGTTATTCCTCATTTTAAAGCCGATATTCCGTGGGGTCGGGGGGCTCGGATCCTTGTCACCTTTTTCATACCTGATGAGTTTGCATCCCTGACAGTATACACACAGTATACACACAGTATACACACAGTATACACTCAGTATTCACACAGTATACACTCAGTATACACACAGTATACACACAGTATACACTCAGTATACACTCAGTATTCACACAGTATACACTCAGTATTCACTCAGTATTCACTCAGTATACACACAGTATACACACAGTATACACACAGTATACACTCAGTATTCACTCAGTATACACTCAGTATTCACACAGTATACACTCAGTATACACACAGTATACACACAGTATTCACACAGTATTCACACAGTATACAAACAGTATACAATCAGTATACACTCAGTATTCACACAGTATACACACAGTATTCACACAGTATACACACAGTATTCACTCAGTATACAAACAGTATACAAACAGTATACACTCAGTATTCACACAGTATACACTCAGTATACACTCAGTATTCACACAGTATACACACAGTATTCACACAGTATACACACAGTATACACACAGTATTCACACAGTATACAAACAGTATACACACAGTATACACACAGTATACAAACAGTATACACACAGTATACACACAGTATTCACTCAGTATTCACACAGTATACACTCAGTATTCACACAGTATACACTCAGTATACACTCAGTATTCACACAGTATACACTCAGTATACACTCAGTATACACTCAGTATACACTCAGTATTCACACAGTATACACACAGTATACACTCAGTATTCACTCAGTATACACTCAGTATTCACACAGTATACACTCAGTATACACACAGTATACACACAGTATTCACACAGTATTCACACAGTATACAAACAGTATACACACAGTATACACACAGTATACAAACAGTATACACACAGTATACACACAGTATTCACTCAGTATTCACACAGTATACACACAGTATACACACAGTATACACTCAGTATTCACACAGTATACACTCAGTATACACTCAGTATTCACACAGTATACACTCAGTATACACTCAGTATACACTCAGTATTCACACAGTATACACACAGTATACACTCAGTATACACTCAGTATACACTCAGTATTCACACAGTATACACACAGTATACACTCAGTATTCACTCAGTATACACTCAGTATTCACACAGTATACACTCAGTATACACACAGTATACACACAGTATTCACACAGTATTCACACAGTATACAAACAGTATACACACAGTATACACACAGTATACAAACAGTATACACACAGTATACACACAGTATTCACTCAGTATTCACACAGTATACACACAGTATACACACAGTATACACTCAGTATTCACACAGTATACACTCAGTATACACTCAGTATTCACACAGTATACACTCAGTATACACTCAGTATACACTCAGTATACACTCAGTATTCACACAGTATACACACAGTATACACTCAGTATACACTCAGTATACACTCAGTATACACTCAGTATACACACAGTATACACACAGTATACACACTCCTGAGTGTACATTGCCAGAATCTGCTTTAACCTTGGACTACAAGGGCCATGTGTTGAAAAATGTACTGGATTATGTTCTTTCTTCTCTAATACATTCTAAACCTAAAAGGCAAAACCAAAAATGGATATATGAAGTTTGATTACCATTTCCATTTGTTTTGTTCACTGATCTAACCACACTATATCTATTATCCCAATCAATTAATCAAATGTTTTTTTTATAAAGCCCAATATCAGGATCAGATTTGTTCCAGGGGGCTTTAGGGTCTGTACCCATGAGCGTTTTTTTTGCGAGGATCGTCCGCCTGGCTCTGGATGACTACTTTTTGTGTCGACTTTTCAGGGGAGGGAGGCAGGTTGAGCCTTACGTTGCTAAGCGACTATCTGAACTTTTGCAGGATGTTGTTTTTTAAAGTTATATTAAGATATTGTTCGTTTTGAGATGTGATTCGTGTGAACGGCCCATTAGAGTGTACAGCAGCATTTTCCATTCGTAAAGAGGAACCAGTGCTAAATTGATACCGGCACCAGCACTGAAATATCGATAAGCTGCTAGAAGAGGAGGATTGACATCCTCTTTATTTGTCACAAAAATTTGACCTCTGCTGGGGGGCAGTGGGGGGTCCGGTGCCTTGCTCCACACTCCCTCCCTTCTGGGAACCGGCCACTGTCCTGTGCCTTGCGCCTTGCTCAAAAGCACCACGGCAGGGCCCAGGAGGTGAACTGGGACCTCTCCAAGTAGCAGTCCACACTCCATATTTTAAGTCTGTTCGGGGAATTGAACCAGCAACCCTACGGCTCACAGTCCAATAGTGTTAATTTAATCTTGGTCTTAGTCCTGTGTCAAATGTCCTTGTTAGTTTTAGTCCTATTTAGTCACCTTCATCCTGTTTTTATTTAGTCAAGTTTTAGTCGACTAAAAGTCTGAGCATTTTAGTCTTGTTTTAGTCAAAGAAAACTAACTATTTTAGTCTACTTTTTGTCAATGAAAACTGTTTTTAGACTGACATTTTAGTCTTTTTTTAGTCATCAGATTATATTGAACATTTCAGTCAAACTAGTCTAGCCAAAACCAATAATTTGTAATTTTAGTCAAACTTATTTCACAATAAGATTATATCTTATCCTTATTTGTTGAAAAACACAGGTTGAATTATTAAGAATGCAGCTTTGCAGAGAGTATCTGGTCAGGTTTGTGGTGTTTTTACCAGCTGTTTTATGGCCACATTGCTTCCCTTCCAATGCATTCGCTTTTTTTCTCCGCCTCATTGTAGAGAAAATGGGCCCAAATAGCGCCTCATTTCTTTCTCCCAAGCAGTGGTGGCGTTAGACTTTTTCGTTGTCCGTCATTTTGACGGACAGGATCGTAACATTTCCGTCATAATCCATTATTACCCGTCGGGTCTGTACACAACTTGTCGCTGACGGGGGGGGGAGGAAATATTCGGTTAACGCGACCCCTGCTCCCAAGCCCTGTTGCTGCCATTTTCCTTTCTGTTAAATAAGGTTTGTTAGATCTGAGTCTTCCTGACTGTTCATATAGTGCCGCTCGCCCGGTGTAATTCAAATGTACAGCGCGCAGCACAGACACACAACTGCTGCCCAGCCGCAGCACCGGAAATGGAACTGCTGGGAAAAAAACTGACTATCAGAGATGTAACGTTATCTTTGATAATATTTAGTCTCCTCCTTTTTCATCAACGAAAGTAAAGAGAGATTTTGGCAAAGTTTTTATTTAGTAAACTACATTTTCATCTCGTCATTTTTCGTCAACGATATTGCATTATATTATGATATCGTTACAGTTATTGTTTACTGACGTCGGTGCCGTCTCGTCTTAGTCATGGGAAAAAAGGTCGTTGACAAACATATGTCATCATAGTTTTAGTCAACGAAATTAACACTACAGTCCAAGCCCCTACTGACTGAGCCACTGCCGGACACACAGCTCGTGGATCAGTGTGGTCTGCTGTTTGATTGAATTGACAATATTTCAAACATCTGTCTAATGTTCTACTAATAAAAATGCCAACATAATACAATTATTGTTTAGTTACATGGCTCAAGTCAGACCGGCGATGGTAAGACGATGAAAGTTATAAAACATTAACTTCATACCACTACCATAGGTAATGGTATGAAACTCATACCATTGACTACTTTCTGTATTTTGGTGCTACTCTTCTTTAACAACGTTCTACTCTTCGTTGAACTCACAATGAAGTGTTGTTGCTACATAAATCCTGCCTCAGCCTCTGAGGTATGCGGCTCTCAGTTCTTGCCTCTAGTTGAACCAATTTCCCGCGCCCTTACAGTGGAAACTTGTTTGCAACCGCCTTGGTGGAAAAGGGTTATCAGTGACTAAGCAGTTTTTCTACTTTGCAGTTTGTTGAAGGAGCAAAGGAGATCTGCTACGCTCTGCAGAGAGAAGGATTCTGGGCTGACTTTATCGAGCCATCCTCTGGCCTGGCGGTAAGATAACACTGATCTACGAATGGGGTCTGATAGCATCTAATCAAATCTGAATGCTGTTCCGAATCTCCTCAAGTCTGAACTCTTAACCCTAACATGTATGCATGGCAGTGTGAATTCTGGCTATTCTGACCCACAATCCTTTCCATGGGGTATATATGAGCAAGAGAGTCCAAATTCAAGTTGCAAAGCTGTATAATAGCGTGTTCCAAATGTATGCTAACTGCATGCAACAGTACACGTTTTCTCAGGGCAGCTTTGTAATACTTTTTCTTAGTGTTGCTCAGGAGCAAAGTGGTTGTTGTATTGTGCCGCGCCACAGAACACGATTTGTTGGCAACAGCACTGGCCCTTCTCAGCTCATATAATATAATAAGGCAATGCTAGTAAGCAACTTAGGCTTCAGTGTCTTGCCCAAAGACACTTCGACCAAAGGTTGGAGAATCACGCCTTCTCTCATTTGAGATGTGGAAAACCCATTCTGCCCTGCCTTGCTCAAGGGCACCATGGGAGGGCCCAGGAGGTGAACTGGGACCTCTCCAAGTAGCAGTCCACACTCCATATTTAGGTCTGGTTGGCTCCCAGTCCAAGCCCCTACTGACTGAGCCACTGCCGGACAATGTAAATGTCTCCCCTGTGTATTAAGAGACTCAGAAAGGTTCAGCATTAAGCTTCCCTCTTTCCCTCCTGATCCAAGGATTTGAAAGCCTGTCGAACATTTGGTGACTTTCGGTTCACAGTTGACGTCATCTTGTGTTTTGTAGGTTGTACGGCATTAGCAACAAACAAACCACAGTAAGCCCCCGCCCACCCTCTTACCTGAATCCTGCAGCACCTCTGTGTGTCTGCCTATTTTCTGCAAGAAGACTAGACGCTGTGCTGTTTTAGGCTGCAAATCCAGCATCCGGCTGAAACAGAGGGGTTTATGGCATTCTACAATTCATGATCTGTATTTTGAGCATAGTACTATTATATACCTCACAAGGTGGGATAAAGCATGTGGTTAACCACTTGGTTTGAAGGGCAAGCCCAGACCCACATACACTGTCATGCACGGTGAGGTCAAATATTGGAACGGTGACCTGGAGAAGCTTTTTCTAAATTAATACAGATTCGGAAAAAATAAATTTAGTAAAATTGTTTTATGGAAAATGATGTGTTCAAATAACGTTATGATACATGTGTGTGCTCCTACTCAGTTCTTTGGCTCATACACCAACAACACACTGTTTGAGACGGATGACCGGTACCGTCACCTGGGCTTTCAGATCGAGGACCTGGGCTGCTGCAGAGTGATCCGACACTCTCTGTGGGGGACACATGTTTTTGTGGGGACAATATTCACCAACGCACCACCCAGCAGCCTTATTATGAAGAAGTTGCAGGGCAGCTGAACACAATTCAGGCATACTGGGCTGCCATTAAAACTCTGGAAAACGGACAGTGTATGAACTGTTTGGTGATGGAATTCTTTACTTCAGTTTGTCCTTTTAGTTAAAGAACAACTTAAACTGACTCCTGTGTTTTAATCTGTGCAACGTGTATGTATAATTGTTCGATGATTTTGATTCATATTTATAGATTACAATCCCTTGGGTTGAGAAGCTGCTGTCATCATATTAAAGAGCTTGTTGGATTAAATCACTTACCAACTCTCACCCTGTCTTTCACTGCTAATCTGATATTATTGTCTGAACTGTCATCTGATTTTTCTTGGAAGCCAAACACTCTACTCTCGTTGGTCATATTTCCTGAAGTTGTAGTATTATTAAAGCAGGGAAACACTGGACTTGTATTTTATTTTAATGTACCATCTTAGAAACTTTATGAGGCCATATTATGCTTTTTGGGGTGTTCCCTTTCCCAGGGGCGGGTCTACAAATGTGTTGGTAGGGTGGCCAATCTGGGGCACAGACTCAGACAGGGTGGCACATTTAAATCACTTTTAAAAACTAAAATGAAAGCCCTACTCCCTAGAAAATACATTATTAACAGCACAAATGAAAAAGAAGCAACTTCACATGTATAGTTTTTAAGATCCAGACAGGCACATTGCTTGGATCTAGTAACATCGGGGGCTTAGCCCAGCCGGACAATTGTACATTCGAAAATTCCAACAAAACATAATAAAACCAACAAAACAACAAACGACAAAAACAGCAACAGTAGCAACCTAGTACTCACTCACACTTAAGTTATATTTACGCCCAGTTATAACCCTTGACCATTCTTCCTTCATGTACGGTGCAATTGGGGACCAGCCTCTAACCAATTCATCCAGAGTTCCTCGCAGTGTGACAGCCGCTCCAATGGCAGGATTGACATCAGATTTTGAAACCATAACAAAAGATTAGGCGGATCTTCATCCAACCATTTCTGGAGGATTGTGAGTCGTGCTGCATACAGAGCAATACCAATAATAAGCCTATGTCTACATTCGTAATTTAAAAAGTCATTAGTTAAAAGGTAAATCTGTGCCAAACACTTTTCTGATCTCAGTTTGCACTGACTCTCATTCACCACCGGGTCCAAATTCATTTTTTTTATCATATTTTCAAAATTATAGGAGGCAAAAATGCCTAGATATTTGAACCCATTAGTTGCCAATTCGAAAGGAATGTGTCCCAATAAATCAGAGCATTTTAAATTCCCAAGTGGTAAAGCCAATGATTTCCCGTAGTTAACCTTATATCCTGAAAATACGCCAAACTCATTAATTATGTTTGTAATAGCTGGGACTGAGGACAAGGGATTGCTCAAAAACAGAGCCTCGCAGATGGTGGTGCTGCAGCCCCCTCAGCACCCCCCATTCCCGCGTCCATGGTGCTCAGGTTGAGTTTAGGCTGAGTTTCGCGATGTCTCGCTGTCTCGCAGACCTCACGCAGCAACCAGGAAACAACAACGGTAATAGAGCTCACACTGTCCCCTCCTCACAGCAGTGAGCCGCGCAACGTCCCGCCAACACGGCACCCAGACCCCACGCAGCATTCTCATCTGTTTGTCATTACTGGTGTCATTTTCTGGTTGCTAACACATAATCACTGATGTTCCACTGTAACGTGGTGGACTCATCAGAACAGAGTGGGCGAGCTGACCAATCAGAGCACACCGGGTTCACAGGGAGGGGGGGGCAGGAGCTCCAACAAGCCGTTTAGGACAGAGTGAATACACATACTATACACAGAGATGCTGTATGAGAAACCAATGTGAGTTTGGAAAATTGCACAATGTAAATCTATTCTAGTAGACCTCAACAATGGAATTATGATCAGTAGAAATGGCCATGTCATGCGACCTTTAATGCGGCAGTAGCCGCAGAGGGGAGGATAGTGAAGAAATACACTCCTCGATGTCAGTTTTGGTATTTTAATGACAAGGATGACGACAACCTGAAACAGATCAATACAGCATGATGAGCTGACAAAGTACTACATACATGCCTGTCATCACCAACATAACACAAATACATAATACAGATACATGAGTGAGTGAATGAACGTCTCAACTCGAGGCGGAGTGAAGGAACAATAATCGACCTAAGATGGCTGCTCAGCACTACCGGGTCAGAGCACGGCATATCCGGTCAGCGACAGCAGTGAGGTGCTGCCCTCTAGTGGCCGGCAACAAACTCTTCATCCCCCCCAGACCGGAAAGCTATGTGCTGGAATAGATTAACGGTCTAAATCCCGTATCCAGCTGCCGGACTCGGGTTCGTAACGTGCAGGCGGCCTCCTCACGCGGCCCGGCCGAGTAGGCTGGGGCAGCGCCGACGGCGACTGCGGCACCGTGAACGGTGCGCCCAGGAAGGCACCCGTAGGAACGGTGAGGTCAGGGGACGCCTCATCAGCAGGTGCCGGCGGGGAAGCGCCCATAGCCGAGTCGCGGGGTCTATCAGCCGGCCGCTGAGCAAACCCCTGGGGCGTCGCCCAGCCCGGGTGGACAGGTGGGGGCTGATGTCCCAGGGCAGCGGGCGGCGGGCGGCGGGCAGCGGGCGGGGCGGGCGGCGGCGGGCGGCGGCGCAGCCGACTGCTCACGGGCGCAGGGCGTGGCCGGCGTGTATGCACGGAGGAACCGCCGGTTGCGCAGTGTCAGACGTCCCGAACCGTCAACCCTGACCCGATACTGGTCGTAGCCCAGCGACTCCACCACAATCCCTGACCTGTCCCATTTGTGGGGGCTCGGGCCTTGCTGGTTCTGGAGGAATACCCTTTCGCCGAGTGCCAATGGTCGGAGCGGTCTTGAGTGAGTCCCCAGAGACTCGGTGGTACGGGACATACGGGTCCGAAGAGCGTCCTCCTTTGCCACCCATGCCTCGCGCCATAGCAGGCGGATATGCGGGTTCGAGAACTTCTCGAGGCGGTTCATGAAGGAGAGCGATCCACGAAGGGGGCGGCCGAAGATGATCTGCGCCGGCGAGAGGTTGCAGTCGGGGTCAGGCGTGTTTCGCAACTGCAGCATAGCACGCAGGAAGCGGTCCTGATCAAGGCTGCCCGACGGGCCGGTGTTGGACATCAGGAGGCGCTTAGCAGACTTAACCGCAACTTCCGCCCTCCCATTCGACTGCGGGAAGCTAACGGAGGACACACGGTGTGTGACGTGCCATAAGCGGAGAAAGTCCTCAGTGTGGCTTGCCTTGAATTCCGGACCGCCGTCGCTCGAGAGCTCCTCCGGTACGCCGAAGGTGGCGAAGAACGAACGGAGGTGTTGGACTAGGCCAGCCGAGCCCGCCAGGGCAGTACCCGCCGTAGAGCTCAGGACCTCTACCCAGCCCGAGAGCCGATCCCCGACAACTAGGTAGTGGCGGCCCCCATAGTCGAAGAAGTCAGCAAACACCGCCTTGAATGGCGTGGACGGGGGTGAGGATGGCAGGGGGGGCGTAGCCGCCTTTGACGGAGCATTGCGGTTGCAGTCTACACACCCGTCCCTGGTGGCCTGAATGTCCCCGGACATCCCGGGCAAGTAAACTATGGCTCGGGCATGCTGTCCCATCGCTGAGGTTCCCTGGTGAGCGGCGTGGAGATGCCGAAGGACTCTCCCACGGAGGGATGGGGGGACCACGACGCGGTCCCGATAGAGCAGGACGCCGTCCTGTGCGTAGACGGACTCACAGACCGATGACAGACTCGCCAGGGCAGGGTCGTTAATGTCAATCCCACCCTCCTGCTCGATGAGTTGGAGGAGGTGGCCGAGGCATTCGTCAGCCGCCGTCTCCCGTGCGAGGAGGGGCCAAGAGACGGCTCCGAGCTCCCGCGCGTCGTCGCGGATGGAGGCCATGAGTGCTGACTCCACGGCGTCAGGCTCGCTCGGCAGCCCCAGTGAGAGGCCGTTCGCTGAGCCCGAGGGGGAAGGATGCCTTGACGTGGCATCAGCGGCATAGTTGCTCTTGCCAGGCAGATGCACAATGTCGAAGCGCCATCCACACAACGTTCCTTGCGTTCATAGTCCGAGAGGATGGCGTCAAACCGACGATTGTAGCCATCCCCTGATGACAGGAAACCCTGTGGTGCCCTGGTGTAGCGCCAACGGCCGAATGGTGTGATGAAGGTCGTGAGGTGGCGATCCGACTCACGCAGGGGGACACTGTGGTAGCCGTTCCAGGCGTCCGTGACGGTCTTCCAGGTGCCCTTCGGGACGCGGCGTGCAAGGTGGAACGGGGACTCAGTGGCGAAGGTCTCACGTTGGCAGAACTTGTTGAGGGGGGAGAGGTCCACGGTCCTGCGGGGGGAACCGTCGTGCTTCCGAGTGACTACCATACGATGGCACCACGTCACTGGCTCGCCGTATGGCACGCGTTCAATGACCCCAAGGGCTTCGTCCCGCAGGAGGTCATCGTGGACCCTCCGCTGCCAGTGTAGAGGCACTGTAGCCGCGGTGTGGCATGCCTTAGGCGTAGCTGCGGGGTCCACGTGCATCTCGATAGGTGGCCCCTCCATGCATGGTAGTGCCCGATGGGGGCAAGTATTGAATGTCGACGAGGCATATCTCCCGAGTAGCCAACCTTTCATCCGGATGTTGTTCTCTGGCGTACAAGGGAACGGCAGTGCTTCGGGGCGCGCCGGGGGGACCGTGCGCTGAGGACATGAGCACTGGGCGTCCTGGGGGTCACCTGGCCCCACGCAGCCGCCGTTGGTTGACCTCGTCGCATTGACGGACAAGGGCTGGTCTGGCGTGTCAGCCGTGTCAGGGCTACGCCTGTCCTTGGGCCCCCCTGCAACGTCGTCCGACGGGAAGTTCACGGGCAAGAGGCTGAGGTTGAGCAACGACTCGTAGGAGAGGTACATGGCCCGGACTGAGCTGCTCACATATACCATGGAACGGCAGGATGTAACACGCCCCCCGCTGCAGGTCGTCGAGAGCCTAGCGAAGAACGCTCCCTCGATGGCTATAGGGGAACGGTTGGCGGCCGACAGGCTGAGGCTGACGGGTCGCAGGTCGTCCCGCGCGAAACCGCAGGCCAGGAACTCCTCTAGAGACCAAAGGTCCGACTGCGCGCCAGTGTCCGCGACGGCGGATATCCGAGCTCCGTCGGCCGAGCCCCGGTTGCTGGTGCCATCCTTCAGCCCGACAGGCATGTCCATAGAGATGGTGATTAATGCTCGGGGGTGGTCACTCAGCCTGGCTCGTCTCCATTCGCCCTTGGAGAAGATGTGGTGCTCGAGTCTGATAGGTGCAGGCCTGTTGACACAGCCGTGTGACGTAGGGGCGCGGCGTCGGCGATGGCTCCCGTGACGTCGGCCAGGGCGGGCTCCAGCTTGCACCGACGAGACCTGGGAGACCAGCTCTGACCCCATGGCGGCCTGTTGACTGTCGGACGACGGCCGTTGACGCCTTTGTCGCCGGCGGGCCCTGTAGCAGCCGATGCACACCTGGTGAGGCTTAGGATTCCACCCGCGAGGCCCCTCCGTGAAGACGTTAAAGACGCTCTTACATTCCGGGCACGAGGCACGTTTAGCCCGTCCGCAGGGCTCGGGGCGGGGCTCGTCTGTGGAGTCGTCTTCAGTTCAGGCGCCGGAATGACGACATAGCCGATAGGGAGGACGACGGGAGAGCGTTACGGGCCATCTCTTTGTTCTCGACGAGTGCAATTACGTCGTTAACTGGCTTGACCAGGACGTCAGGTGTCCCCAGTGTCTCGCGGCGTATGTCCGAGTCATAAATGCCATTCAGCAGAACATCACGGATAATGTGGTCGGTGTAGTCCACGTCCTTACCACATTCGCATACAGCATTATATGCGCATGTCTCTGCTTTACCCCGCACTCTGGCAGCGAATGCGCGGAATGTCTCGTCGCGTTCCTGGCGCAACTGAAGCAGCTCGGTGCGCAGGACGCATGTAGCGACTGGGATGACAGCTAGGGAACGCATGACGGCGATCAGGTCTGGCAGGGGTCCGGAAGCGGCGTCGGGGACGGCTTTCAACAGGCTGTCTCCAAGTACAGGCCCAGCGCACTGAAACAGCTGGAAGGGGGCCTGGGCATTCCCTATGCCTGAGCCGGCGCGGAATACGTTCCAACGGCGGATGAACACGTTCCATTCCTCTATCGACACGCCCACATCAACTTTGGGCCGATCGAGTCTCGGGCTGTGAGGGGCTGGGGCCTGGGCTGGCGCGGCCATGTCAGGCGCTGCGTGCTGGTGGCTAAATCCATGAATCGTCAATAGAGCAATGACGAGTGCTTCCGACAAGTCTTCGGATTCGAACTCGCAGCCAGGGACAGGGCATCCAACAACCACTCATGGTGTCGTCATGAAGAAATACACTCCTCGATGTCAGTTTTGGTATTTTAATGACAAGGATGACGACACCCTGAAACAGATCAATACAGCATGATGAGCTGACAAAGTACTACATACATGCCTGTCATCACCAACATAACACAAATACATAATACAGATACATACATGAGTGAGTGAATGAACGTCTCAACTCGAGGCGGAGTGAAGGAACAATAATCGACCTAAGATGGCCGCTCAGCACTACCGGGTCAGAGCACGGCATATCCGGTCAGCGACAGCAGTGAGGTGCTGCCGTCTAGTGGCCGGCGATAAACTCTTCAGATAGGTGAATGTATTTGTTTAAAGTTGGTTTGATTACATCATTCACAATTCCGACAACGCCACCTTGGGAGTTTCACCCAAGGAAATATTAACAGGTTTGCAGTTATAGATAGGACACACAGGTTCGAATACTAATGGAGCAGGAGACGTGGTTTCAATTTATCAAAAATATACAATTTTATTAAGCACAAGTCAATTGTTAAAAATTCAGTTTAAAACAGTCACACAGGGCTGTAACACAAAGGGAACAAATGAATTAGGGGCTGAGGCTTACCAGTGGGGGGATAGGGTCGACGAGTGAGTGGAAGGATCCCCAAACAATCCAAACTTAAATCACCCCAGTCATACGTGCAGGAAATCAAATCCCGGGGGACCACATCACACACAAAAGAAGGGAGGAACACCACCACCTTGGACACCAGCACCACCACCTTCAGCTCTCAGTAACTAAGTTGGGAAACAAAGAGGCAAACGCAGTTAATTGGGGGCAAAATACGTAAATCAAATAATAAACAAACACAATATTAAATATGTTCTCATAAACAAAAGATGATAACAACTTGTATAAACACTTAAAATAAAACAAATCACAAGAGAAAAGGTTCAGTCAAACAAAATAAACAATTAACTAGAACGAAATAAACAAACTAGTTTAAATCAAGTTGACCAAGATAAGAACAAATTATAGAGGGAGTTAGCCCCAGAGTTCAGTGACTTCCACACTTCAAGTGTCGGCCCAAGCAAGGCAGCAGGAAGGCGTGCAGTTAAAGCAGCACTTTGCTGGTGAGCGAACCTACGCAGTAGGCGACGCAAAGCTGGCCAGAAGCAGCAACCAGAAGCAAAAATTATGTAGCCCAAACACTAGGCAGGATCAGCAGCTGACAAAAACACTTTCTCCGGTGAAGCAAAACAGCAGATGTCCCTTAAACATTGGATTGAGCCTAGGTTTATGAATAAATACAAATACAGCGTTAATATCAATAAAAGGTGGATTGACTGAATAGATCGCCGTACAGCGCACATACCGATCAGGCTTTCCTATTGATGACGCTGAGAGGAGAGAGCTTCACGCTCTTTATGGCTGTGTTGACAGGCGGGACCCGGAAGACCCTCCACTAAGCAAGGCAAAGCAGGGCTAAGTATCAATACGCTGGCAAATTGCAGAAGTTTTCCTGAAGCGAGCAATGCTACTGCAACATACCTGTACCGGTGGCAGAAGCAAACACGGCAAACACGCAAGTGGGGCGGGTCTGTATACCAACAAACAAGAGACAGCCAGCTAGAAACCTCTGCCCTTTTATAAGGGTGCCCCCTGGTGGTGATATGCTCACAAGAGCCAAACGAGGAGAATATGCTTTACGAGGGATTAGGACTCTCATCCTGCTACAATCGACGATACCATTTGCATCGTCACCCCGACGATGAACGAATCCAAGCCAATGTTAGCTAGTTCCAAGGTCTAAAGATGACAGACACAGAGTTAGACACGGGACCAGGAGAGTTTTCGGCCACAGGCGCCAATTCTCCCACCACTCTCGGGAGATGATGGACATTAGGATGCTGCCCAGCGGTTGACCGTGCTGTCCGTCGCAATATCCCTTCGCTAGAATCAGGGAAAGTGGCAGGTGGAATAGCCAAGCGAGAGGGTGGCAACTCTGGCATGGCAGCGAGAGTCACCGAAGGACCGGCCTCGACGGGGGCTGGGTCAGATGGTGGAAGCAGCAACCAAGGGGTTTCTCAGGTCACCACCGCTGATCTGGTGGAAGGAGGATGCGGAGTTTCATTTCTGGAAACCCACAGGTCACCATCAAAGGACAGCTCATCCTCCGAATGTGGCGAGTCAGGAGGAATTGAGAGAGGGACAGGGGCACCACCTGGAGAGTATGTTCCAACCACAGCCTTCAACAGTGCGGTGGACCTGTTTGGTTTTAATCAGGTTGTTTGCAGGTGCAATGGTGTACACCGACCCTCCTTTTGGTGCTTTTACCACTCTGTACATGACAGAGCTCCAAATATCCCTGATCTTATGGCGCCCTTTGGCACTGAAATCTCGTAACAATACTAACTGGCCCTCGTTCAATGGAACATCTTTGACATTCTGGTCATGGCGTCTCTTTCTGCGCTCTGCTGCAGTTTTTAACCTCTCTTGGGCTCCTTCAAAGGCAATTTGCAATTTTGCCTGGTGCTCCTCAATCCACTCATGGACAGCACCACCAACTTGATCAGGGACTCTACCCAACAGAACATCAACTGGGAGCCTTGGCTCTTGTCCAAACATCAGGAAGAATGGAGATTCACCAGTTGACTGATGGGGAGTAGTGTTGTACGAATACAGAATGTGTGGCAAGCAGGAGTTCAAATAACGCTTCCGGGACACAGGCAGGGTGCGCAGCAAGTTGTGAAGGGTTCGGTTAAAACTTTCACATTGACCATTGCCAGCTGGATGGTAGGGAGTAGTGCGAGATTTCTCAATGCCGTAGAGGCTGCAAAGTTGCTGAATAAGAAAGCTCTCAAAGTTTCGGCCCTGGTCCGAATGTATACGGGCTGGAACACCGAACTTGGAAAACCATTCTGTGACCAGAACCTGAGCCTCAGTGGAGGCTCGTTGATCACGGGTGGCGAAAGCCAAAGTGTACTTACTGAAAATGTCTGTTATGACAAGGACATTTTCCAACCTATTGTGAGTGGGTTCTATCACCGTGAAGTCAATGGCTAGGATCTCATTGGGTCTAGAAGCCAGCAAGTGTCCCATGGGAGCACGAGCCACTGGTTGGTTGTCTTTGGCACCTCGGAGGACATACCTGGCCAGTAACACCACTGCCTAAGTAGCTCCAAGGTTCTTTCAATACCTTGGTGGCCATGCCTCTGGTGGACTTCAGTGAGCACCTGTTCTCTTAGAGCAGCAGGCAAAAGCAGCTGCAAAACTGCTTCAGCGCCATCAGGGCGAAAGACCTGGTGATAGAGGACCCCACTCCTCTCAACCAACCTATCCCATTGGCGGAGCAGTGCCAATGCTTGCCGGGACAACTGCTTCCTCTCATCATGGCTAGGATGCTGCCTCCTTCTCCAGAACACCAAGAGTTTCTGAAGGAGAGGCTCCGCTTGCTGAAGTGCCTCCATATCAGACTGTGTATGATGAGGCAAGGCTATGACAGCCGTTTATGTTGCCATTGCCACTGGCAAGGCTTGCCGTAAAGGCAAGGGGAGCAACGTGCTAGGGAGCATGGCTTCAAGATCTTGCACACCTGGTGGGTGCCGACGGGACAGGGCATCAGCATTCCCATTACTTCTCCCAGAGCGGTACTTAATCTCAAAGTCGAAAGATGCAAGTTGGGCTGCCCAACGTTGTTCAGTGGCTCCAAGCTTTGCAGTTGACAGGTGGCTAAGTGGATTGTTGTCGGTGAATACCACACACTTATGGCCAAGCAGATATTCCCTAAACGTTTCAGTCATAGCCCACTTGAGAGCCAAGAACTCCAGCCTCATTGAGCTGTAGTTGGCCGTGTTGCGTTAAGTGGGCCTCGGACCTCTGCTGGCATAAGCTATGGGCCTCACCTTACCACTTTGCTCCTGTGACAACACAGCTCCCAGGCCACCAAAGCTTGCATCGACTTCCAGAATAAACGGAAGGGAGAAGTCGGCATAGGCAAGCACAGGTGACGTGGTGAGCTTTGTCTTGAGAGCCTCAAAGCTCCTAGGACACTCCTCAGTCCAGTTCCCAGCGATTTCACGCTCTGATCTCCTTTTGGACTTTGTGCCTCCCAACTCAGCCACCAGCTTATGTAGAGGGGCCGCCAATTTGGCAAAGCTCTCCACCAACCTAGGGTAGTAACTGGCAAAACCAAGGAACGACCGCACTCCCGAGATTGTAGTGGGGGGCTGCCAGCTGGCTACCACCTCTTGTTTGCTGGGATCAGTAGAGACACCCTGGTCAGAAATCACATGGCCCAGGTAATGCGCCTCTCGCTGAAAGAAAGCACACTTTGAGAGCTTAGCCTTTAAGCCTTCATGCTGTAGCCTTCTCAGCACGACCTCCAACCTCTCAAGATGTTGTTGCACTGTAGAATAGTAGACTACAATGTCATCAAGGTGGTATTGCTGTTCAGCTGCCTATAGTCTACACACATGCGCTGGCTGCCATCTTTCTTTTTCACTAGCACGATGGGGGACGCATAGGGGCTGCAACTCTCTCTTATGATCTGTGCCTCAAGAAGTTAGTTGATGTGATCCTTCACTACTTTGTACTCGGACGGAGGAATACGCCTGTAGCGTTGCTTCACAGGGACGTGGTCAAGGAGAGGTATGTCATGAGAGATCAGGTTTGTGCAACCCAAGTCCCCCTCGTGAGTAGAAAACACAGAGGTGTGTTGTGTCAAAAGAGACCTCACCTTAACCTGTTCTTCGGCAGGCAAGGAAGAGAGGTCTAAAGCATCCATCTGATCCTGCACAGAGTCAGAGGCAGCCTGGGATGCTACTGTGGCCACACTGGATGGTACTTGTTAGGGTTGGGGAAAAGGTAGGACCCAAATGCAGAATACCAAAAAACGTAAAAAGCTCTATGAACCAAAAGCGAGCTTTATTTCAAAAGCTGGAGAACAAAACATGGCATGAAAACTCACAGGTAACACAAGGTAGCATGGAGGGAGACAGGAAGACAAACAATGAACCGACAGGGGAACACAGGGAAAGACAAGACTAAATACAGGAAGGGGTAATCACGAGACGAGAAACAGCCGGGCAGGGGAGGAGAAACACAAGGGCAACAGGTGAACACAATCAGACAATCAGACACACCAGGGAAACTAATGACAGGGAGGAAAACACAGGGAGAAGGACCATACAAGAGACAGGGAGGAAAACACAGGGAGAAGGACCAGACAAGAGACAGGGAGGAAAACACAGGGAGAAGGACCAGCAAGAGACAGGGAGAACAGAACAATCAAAACAAACCCCAAAACCTAACACACAAACCCAAATCGTGACATAACCCCCCCCCCTCAAGGGACGGATTCCAGACTTCCCTACATAAAGTCAATATTTCCAAAAGGGTGGGTGGAGGGGGTCCGGAGGACGGGTTTGGGCTGACAGCCCGGAGGCACGGCAGAGGACCAGAAAAGGGGTCTCGGGCAGACGGCCCGGGGGCAAGGCAGAGTTCAAGGAGGGTACCTCGCGCGGACGGCCCGGGGGCAAGGCAGAGTTCAAGGACGGGGACTCGGGCAGACGGCCCGGGGGCAAGGCAGAGTTCGAGGAATGGGACTCGGGCAGACGGCCCAGGGGCAAGGCAGAGGAACAGGAGGTGGTCTCGGGCGGACGGCCCGGGGGCAAGGCAGAGGACCAGCAGGTGGTCTCGGGCGGACGGCCCGGGGGCAAGGCAGAGGAACAGGAGGTGGTCTCGGGCGGACGGCCCGGGGGCAAGGCAGAGGAACAGGAGGTGGTCTCGGGCGGACGGCCCGGGGGCAAGGCAGAGGACCAGGAAAGAGTCTCGGGCGGACGGCCCGATGGCAAAGCAGAGGAACAGGAGATGGTCTCGGGCGGACGGCCCGGGGGCAAGGCAGAGAAGCGGCTAAGGCCGCGGTGGGCATAGTCAGGGAGCCGGGCACAAGGAAGGACCGGGTTCGTGGCCGACTGGACCACTGGCGGAATAGGAACCAGCGTTGTCCGGGCAGGACCCCTGGATGGGACATGGGCTGGTGTCAGTGGGACCCCGGATGGAGCAAGAGCTGGCGTCGACGGGACCTCCAACATGACAGGACATGGTGTTGGCAGGAAAGCCGGTGGAACCCCCAACGAAACAGGACATGGAGTTGGCAGGACCCTCAGCGGAACCCCCAACGACACAGGACAAGGAGTTGGCAGGACCCCCAACGATACTGGACGTGGAGTCGGCAGGACCCTCAGCGGAACCCCCGACGCCACAGGACATGGAGTTGGCAGGACCCCCGGCAGAGCAGTAGTCGGCGGGACCTCCAACGGCACAGGACATAGGGTTGGCAGGACCCCCGGCAGAACAGTAGTCGGCTGGACCCCCAACGGCACAGGACATCGAGTTGGCAGGACCCCCAACGATACTGGACGTGGAGTCGGCAGGACCCCCAACGATACTGGACGTGGAGTCGGCAGGACCCTCAGTGGAACCCCCGACGCCACAGGACATGGAGTTGGCAGGACCCCCGGCAGAACAGTAGTCGGCGGGACCTCCAACGGCACAGGACATAGGGTTGGCAGGACCCCCGGCAGAAGAGTAGTCGGCGGGACCCCCAACGGGACAGGACATGGAGTTGGCAGGACCCCCGGCAGAACAGTAGTCGGCGGACCTCCAACGGCAAGGACATAGGGTTGGCAGGACCCCCGGCAGAAGTAGTCGGCGGGACCCCCAACGGGACAGGACATGGAGTTGGCAGGACCCCCGGCAGAACAGTAGTCAGCGGAACCCCCAACAGAACAGGACATGGAGTTGGCAGGACCTCAGAAGAAACAGGTGTCGGCTGGACCCCCAACGGCACAGGACATCGAGTTGGCAGGACCCCCGGCAGAAGAGTAGTCGGCAGGACCTCCAACGGCACAGGACATAGGGTTGGCAGGACCCCCGGCAGAAGAGTAGTCGGCGGGACCCCCAACGGGACAGGACATGGAGTTGGCAGGACCCCCAGCGGAACCTCCAACGGACCAGGACATTGGGTAGGGACTTGAGAGGGGACTCGAGAGGTGACTTGAAAGGGGACTTGAGACGGAACTCGAGAGGGAACTTGAGAGGAGACTTGAGAGGTGACTTGAGAGGGAAC
The DNA here is from genome assembly GCA_031216635.1 of Dissostichus eleginoides. Lineage (NCBI taxonomy): Eukaryota > Metazoa > Chordata > Actinopteri > Perciformes > Nototheniidae > Dissostichus > Dissostichus eleginoides. The sequence continues at coordinate 194,379 of CM062274.1, read as the reverse complement.
TCGAGAGGTGACTTGAAAGGGGACTCGAGACGGAACTCGAGAGGAAACTCGAGAGGGAACTCGAGAGGAGACCCGAGAGGTGACTTGAGAGGGAACTCGAGAGGGAACTTGAGAGGTGACTTGAGAGGGGACTCGAGAAGGGACTTGAGAAGGGACTCGAGAGGGGACTTGAGAAGGGACTTGAGAGGGAACTCGAGAGGGAACTCGAGAGGTGACTTGAAAGGGGACTCGAGAGGGAACTCGAGAGGTGACTTGAGAGGGGACTCGAGAAGGGACTTGAGAGGGGACTTGAGAGAGGGCTTGAGAGGGGACTTGAGGTATGCCGGTATGCCGACAGGACACGAGGGGTTGGCGTCGGCCGGTACGCCGCCAGGAGACGAGGTGCTGGAGTCGGCCGGTACGCCGATAGGACCCGGGGAGCTGGCGTCGGCCGGAGAGCCAACAGGTGACGAGGAGCCGGAGTCGGGACCATGGCCGCTGGGTCCGGCACTTGAGCCGGATCCATGGCTGGTGGGGCCGGAACTGGGGCCGGAACCATGGCTGCTGGGGCCAGGACTGAGGCTGGAACCATGGCTGCTGGGGCCAGAACTGGGGCCGGAACCATGGCTGCTGGGGCCAGAACTGGGGCCGGAACCATGGCTGCTGGGGCCAGAACTGGGGCCGGAACCATGGCTGCTGGGGCCGGAACTAGGGCCGGAACCATGGCTGCCGGGGCCAGAACTGGAGCCCAAAGCATGGCTTCTGGGGCTCGGGCTGCTAGCCTGGACTTGCGACTCCTTCTTTTAGGAGCTTTTTGGAGGCTCCGTGGACCTCCAAAAGCCAGACGAGTACCCGTGAACGGCTCCTGGACAGGATCAGGAAATGGGGCCGGAACTATGGCTGCTGGGGCTGGTACTGGAATCCTGGCCTTGCATCTTCCAGTAACCTTCCGGAGGATCCGCGGACCTCCCAAGACCAGGTCATACCCCAGGAAAGGGTTAGAGGCTTGAGACAAGTTTTCAGGACTCCTCGTAAAGAGTTTTAGCCACTCAGGCAACCAGCTCCTGAGCCAGGGCTGGCAAGCAACCTCCTGGCGTGCCTCCTTCAACGCAGCCTCTCTTCCCCGTCTAGATGAGGCGTCACACCAGGTGTAAAAAATGTACTCCAGCGAGTACCCAAGACATTCCGCCTGGAGAGCAAAGCGATCGGCATCTGCTGAGTCCAAATGTGGTCGGTTCATTCTGTTAGGGTTGGGGAAAAGGTAGGACCCAAATGCAGAATACCAAAAAACGTAAAAAGGTCTATGAACCAAAAGCGAGCTTTATTTCAAAAGCTGGAGAACAAAACATGGCATGAAAACTCACAGGTAACACAAGGTAGCATGGAGGGAGACAGGAAGACAAACAATGAACCGACAGGGGAACACAGGGAAAGACAAGACTAAATACAGGAAGGGGTAATCACGAGACGAGAAACAGCCTGGCAGGGGAGGAGAAACACAAGGGCACCAGGTGAACACAATCAGACAATCAGACACACCAGGGAAACTAACGACAGGGAGGAAAACACAGGGAGAAGGACCAGACAAGAGACAGGGAGGAAAACACAGGGAGAAGGACCAGACAAGAGACAAGGAGGAAAACACAGGGAGAAGGACCAGACAAGAGACAGGGAGAACAGAACAATCAAAACAAACCCCAAAACCTAACACACAAACCCAAATCGTGACAGTACTTCAGTGACACCAGCAGGCAAGTTAACCAACCTAACTTCATTCAGAGTGCCTACAACTGTGCGGGGATACAGCAACACATCCGTGGAGCCTACGTTCACAATTGGGATGTAGGCAGTGCCCCTTTCCACCCGAACCAGAGCAGGAGAGGCAAGTAGTCCAGCCGGAAGACCAGAATCCAAGGGCTCAAATAACACAGTGCCACTTGAGTACTGTTCTGAGCATGTGGTTCTAACAATCTTCATCACGCCACCAGGGACACGACAAGCCTTCCTTCCACGCACTTTTACCCTTCCTGAAACATCAGGAGGGCCTGCACACTTGCCTGATGGCACGTTTTGCAAAGCCTGAATAAATGATTCGGGGGCCTCCGATACAGGAGGCAAAGAAAACAAGGCCAAACCATGCTGGCCAAACCATGCTGGCCAAAGAGCTCTTTGTAACATCCGCAAATTATATTCATCCCCAGAATACCAGGGACTGCAGAAGAGACAACACCGGAGGGGTCCTTGACCGCCAACACACCACAGCTTGCCATTACCTTTCCACAAAGCTCAACTTCTAGCTCCAAGTAGCCAATGTAAGGGATGGCCAACCCATTGGCTGCTCTGAGCTGCAGCCAGTGACAAGATTGGAGCTTCTCCTGGTCCCAGGGCTCAAAATGCTGATGGAAAAAGCTCTCTGTGACTAGACACCATGGACCCAGTATCCACCAAACAAGGAACCTTAACTCCACCCATGCTTACATCTAAATGTGGACAAGAAGACATGAGCTTAGAAGCTTCTCCTGAGCCTGTGACTCCACGGCCCGAACTGTGGCTCTGTAATTCGGCGGGCGCTAGTTTTCCGATGGCTGAGTGAAACGGCGCTGCCTGCTAGACTGTTGAGTGGGTGACAAGGGCTGAGCATGTGGAGCAGCACGTACCCCCTCGCACTCTCTGGCAAAATGACCGGGTTGCTGACAACGTCTACAAATTATGGGGCCACTATAGGAGGGGCGACTGCGTGGATGAGAGTCCTGTAACCGAGAAATGCTTTGAGTAAGTGTGTTAAGCTGCGCTTGCTGGAGTTTTAGCATCTCTCTCACGTCACTCAGCTCAGACACCTGTGATCCAGTCACCACCTGAGGACCACCTATAACTCCATACTGTAGTGTAGACCAAGAACTAAAGGGACAGAGTGACTTCCGGCCCTATTGCCACCAGGCAAACCCTCACGTTCCCACCTGATTGCTTCCGCTCTGGCATCAAGTAATGCCGCAGTAGGTTGCCGACGCAAACACTGTTTTAACTCTCGTCGCAATGCACCATCAATTACATGCTCTACAAATGAAGGCGCACGCTGCTTTACATATGGGGGGGCCTCACCTCGCAGAGGGGGCCTCATCTTGTGGAGGGAGCCTCACCTCGCGGAGGGAGCCTTATCTGATGCGCAAATGCGGCGCAATTAAGCGCACCCACCCCCCGTCCCGTCCTGTCGACGCTCGCGACACAGAGGGCCTCATCACATAACTTTGCATGGGACCACAAATTGGCCAGGGGCAGCCCTGCGCAGCACAATCACCATTTGGGATTTACATGAGACATCAGTTGTCTCGTCTCTCCATGCCCTCGCCCCCCAGTACTTATCGGACCTCCTTTATCCCTACACCCCTTCTCGGAGTCTGCAGTCCTCAGACACGGGCCTGCTCTCCATTGCCCGCTCTCGCCTCCGAAGTGTTGGTGACAGGGCGTTCAGTGTTGCGGCCCCCACCATCTGGAATAGACTTCCTGCAGAGATCCGCAATGCTGCTTTCCTGGACATCTTCAAGTCATCATTGAAAACTCACCTGTTCACCATGGCCTTTGACACCTTAAAGCTCAGAGAGGAGTCAGACAGGGCTTCTCTTTGTCCGGGATGCTCTACTCCCTGGCCATCAGAGATGGGGTCGTTACCCAAAAAAAGTAATAAATTACATATCACTTATTACTTTAAAAAACGTGTTACTTTACTGGTTACTTTACTCGTTACTTTACTCGCAGGGCCGCCCCTCCCTACAGGCAGATCACACAGTGCTTCATTTTGCGCAAATGCGGCGCACCTACAGTGCAAGCGCGCCACAGTTTTCGTTGCTGCGAGGCTCCACTAGCACCCCCCCCCCCCCCCGTCGACACTCGCGACACAGAGGGCCTCATCATATAACTTTGCGTGTTTGCTGTTTACTCGTTACTTTACTCAACATCCTCACTCTGGATGCGGAGGTCCTCCTTAGCTATTAGCTTCACGTTAGCATGTTGTCTTTGCAGGTGCTTGTTGAGGTTTGACATTGTATTTGCAGCAGTGGATAAAAGCTTCTGTCCTGGACACAGTTTACACCTCACCGTCACATTCCTATCCTTTCTTCGGACTAACTCAAAATAATGGGCAGACCTCCACCCCTCGAAAGTTATCGCTGTTGACTCAGCCATCTTTATGCACTGCATGTGGACGTGCAAGTCGCGCAAATGTTACGTAAATATAAACCTGCGGCGGAAACCCCTCTTGTCTGTCAAAGGGAGAATCTAGTAATTCTTTATGTTAGTAGGCTAACTGTAGTGTGATTACTGATTTTATAAAAGTAACGAAGTAACACGTGTCGGGCAATGTTAGTAACTGTAGTGTGATTACTGAATTATAAAAGTAACGCCCAGTAAGTTACACCCAACTCTGCTGGCCATAGAGCCTTTTTTCATAATTTAACTTTTCCTGCCAAAGGAGGGGGGACATGGACTCGTCCACCTGGCAAGCAAAGAAATTGCCCTGGTACAGTCGAAATAGATGGGTCTTCAGTTTGCGACGGAAGATATGCAGAGTTTCTGCTCTCCTGATGTCAATGGGGAGCTCATTCCACCATTGAGGAGCCAGGACAGCAAACAAGCGTGTTTTTGAGGGGTACGTGGGTCCCACTCGCAGTGATGGATGCAAGCCGATTGGCTGACGTATGAAGGGGCTGTTCTCTTCACAGCTCTGTAGGCCAGCACCAGTGTCTTGAAGCAGCATTCTGAATTAGCTGTAGCAGTCTGATGGCGTATGCAGGTAGACCAGCCAGGAGGGAGTTGCAGTAGTCCAGGCGTGGGATGACCAGAGCCTGGACCAATACCTGCGTTGCCTCCTGGGACAGTAGGGGACGTATCCCCCTGATGTTTTAGAGGGTGTATCTGCAGGATTGGGATTTAGCAACAATGTTAGCAGTGAAGTCCATCTGGTCGTCCAGGGTCACGCCCAGGTTCCTTGCAGTTTGAGTCGAGGAAACAACAGAGGTGCCGGTGTTGATGGACAGGTTATGGATGGGACACTCCTTACCTGGGATGCAGAGCAGTTCATTCTTGTTTAGATAGAACTTAAGGTGGTGTTCAGACATCCACTGAGAGATGTCAGCCAGATAAGTAGAGATGTGTGCGACCACCTGGGTTTCAGACCGGGGAAAAGACAGAATCAGTTGTGTGTCGTCTGCTTAGCTGTGGTACGAGAAGCCATGAGAGCGAATGAGAGAGCCAAGATAGTTTGTGTACAGACAGAGGAGGAGGGGGACCGGGGAAAGACCCCTGTAGGACCCCAGTGAGGAGTTGACGAGAGTGAGACACAGACACCTCTCCAAGTTACCCTGTAGCTGCGATCTTTGAGGTAGGATGAGAGCAGGGAGAGTGCAGAGCCTGATACTCCCAGTTATTGGAGAGTTTGTAGAAGGATCTGGTGGTTCACTGTGTCAAACAGCAGAGGTCCAGCAGGATGAATTCAAATCAAATCTCCAAAAAACTAAACACATTTTCAGCTCTGCACCCAATTTGCAATTCAACTTGGCACTTTTTGCAGAACACTGCACACGGTTCTCTAAGTAAGACACAGAAATCTGACATATTCACTTGTTTGCCATTTTCAAAACGTTGCCATTAAAATGCTATAAACATGAACCAATTAACAAACACACATGCCAAATGACCATAAACACCAAACTGCTTTATTGTTGACTCAGCAATCAGGATGTAAACACCAGAAAAAGGCTCCATGTAACTTAAGAACCTTTTACAACAACAACAATGGACAACAATGGATATATCCATTGTTGTCCATTGTTGTTTTTGTAAAATGGACAGCAGCAAGAGGAAGAGGTAGAGGGAGGATGAGAGAGAGGGAGGATAAGAAAGAGAGGGATGAGAGAGAGAGGGAAGATGAGAGAGAGGGAGGATGAACTGAAGTCAGTTGAAGAGTTATTTGCAGCATAACGGTTGGAGCTGTATGACCGTCAGGCCTATAGGTGATGCTTCTTCTGCAGGTTGATGAGGGGCTGTGGTCAGACCCAGTTGGTGGTAAAATGCAGCCTAAGTATTTTTCTTTCCTCTGTTTTTTTGTTTTTTGTATTTCAATCAGGAGAGACGGTTTTGATGTAAGAATATATATTTATTGCCAGGGATACACAAATGAATGTAATGGTGATTTTGGAGATTAGGCCCTGTTGTGCAGGAGTATCATTCGGGAGGGGAGAACCGATCCGATGAAACCCCCCTGGGGTCTAGACACTGGTGGTGGTGAATGGATAGTTGGGTCGGTCTGAAGAGGAGTGGCTTAGCTTGACCTGGATTCAGAGGGACAGGAGGTGAAAAGGGGTGGAGGAGGGTTGCGTTGAGTCACCTGAAAGGACAGCTGTCGGAGGGGGGAGAGCAGATTTGAAAGGTTTAGCAGAGCTCTATGCTAGGCTTGTGGGAATAGAGCAAAGTGATTGGTTAAGCTGGGGAGTGACGCCCCCGATCACTTATTGAGAAGAAGAGAGTAGTAACATAAAAATAGTAAATGAAGAGTAAAGACGGTCTTCCTGGTTGAACTGTGCAGAGCACATCCTTAAGAGTCGGGGAAATGCACGGTCGTCGTAAGGACGTCCAGGAGACGGGAGATGATGGCGCGCCAGTGATTATCCGCATGGCGAAATACAGTTGCCCGGTGAGGGAGAGCAACTGCCGTTGATGATGTGTTGCTGTAATATGACTTGATGTTATTGTGGATGCACAGCAGTTGTCGGTTAGGAGAACGTTTCGTAACTATGAAGCTCAGTGTGATGCCTTGGACTCCGGGTGTGTGACTGGGCCTATAGTTCCTCTTTGATTTAGGAACGCTGTGCTCCTAAATGAGTCTCTTCTTCTTTCTTCTTTTTCTCTTCTTTCCAGTTGAGCGGTGTTACAATGTTATGTAAAGTTGTATTGGAACACTAGATGGCGTAAAGGGCAACGCATGAGAGGATTTCTCTGAGCAGTGGGTGATTTGGACTGGGGAAAGCAACTATTATTTATTATATGCCCATGTAGCCGGTGCACGCGTAGTTTTTTCTTTATACTTGACTCCCACCTGAGGCTGAAGGAGTTCCACTGGGACGGATGAGTGGGAACTTTAAGAGCGTCGTTAATATCTGCTTTGGAGAGCCAGCCTTGGCCTGCACGCTAATTATTTAATTGCATTATCATCCGTGCGTAGAAAGGGGGAACATTCTACCGTTGTCATGTCGGCTCCCAGACCGTGGTCGAGGAAAAGGGGGGGGACTCTCTGCAGACTTCTGGAGCCAGAGCAAAACGTGGTTGATATAGTACCTTAAAGGTCCCATGTCATGGCCATCTCTACTGATCATAATTCCATTGTTGAGGTATACAAGAATAGATTTATATTGTGCAATTTTCCAAACTCACATTGGTTTCTCATACAGCATCTCTGTATAGTATGTGTATTCACTCTCTGTCCTAAACAGAATACTGTTTTACAAACTGGTCATTTGCTTGTGCCACAAACCTGAAACCCATAGAACAGCTGTACAAGAGAGCTATCAAGGTGTTTGACAGAAAACCAAATTCATACCACCACTGTACCATCCTTGAAAAACACAATTTCTTGAGTTTTGACAATTTCAAGTCTTTTAAAAGTATGTGTTTTTTTTATAAATGTTTACATGGACTGGCCCCCCCCCCCCCCCCCCCTTAGGGGAATTCATCCACAGAAAACACACTGGACGCTGCACTAGGTCAGAAACCAGAGGAGACTGTGAAGTCCACCGTAGACGGACAACTTTTGGACAAAATGTCCTCTCCATTAAAGGCAGCTCATTGTGGAATAGCCTCCCAACTGAGACACGGGATTGTCCCACTTTGAACAGTTTTAAAGGTCAACTAAAAGAATGGTTGAGCAACAAACAGACGTGTAATCACCGCTAAATGCACTTTTATACAGGGGTATCTACTCTTGCACTTTATGTAGCACTTTTATCTTATCTTTTACAATCTGCATCTATATATCATAGCTGCTACATTGTACTGCCATGTGGTAAATGCTTGTATGCTGCTCATGCTCTTTCTGCATGTCATGTATTTATTTTTGCTATGTATATAAATGTCATGTTCTTGTATGTTGTATGTGAGGGGACTGCGGATGGAAATGAGCTTAAAGCTAAAATCCGGCTCATTTACGCTTGTAAGGATTGTTTTGTTTTAAAGTGTTAATCGATGTGCACTGTCCCGGTTCAAATAAACGATTAAATAAAATAAAATAAACGGCTTGTTGGAGCTCCTGCAACCCCCCTCCCTGCGAGCCCACTGTGCTGTGATTGGTCAGCTCGCCCACTCTGTTCTGATGATACTACCACTATGGTCTACCAACGTTACAGCGGAACATCAGTGATTATGTGTTACAATGGCGTTTGTTAGCAACCAGAACATGACACCAGTAATGACAAACAGATGAGAATGCTGCGTGGGGTATGGGTGCATTGTTGGCGGGATGTTGCGCGGCTCGCTGCTGCGAGGAGCGGACAGTGTGAGCTGGGTTCATTTCCTGCTTGCTGCGTGGGGTCTGCGAGACAGCGAGACATTGCGAATGGACGCGGGAAGGGGGGGATGCTGAGGGGGCTGCAGCACCCCCATCTGCGAGGCTCCACTAGCACCCGCCTTAGCTTGATCCGCGAGCCTGCGGAGCTGGTGAAGAGATAGGCCTGGAACGGAGTAATGCCCTGCTGCTGCAGTTGGGAAAGGAGGAGATCTGCCTCTGCTGCAGTTGAGCTGCTGCGGGATACCGAGCGGCAGCTTGAGGAAGTCGATGCGATCTCAGGCAGAGTGTCGGGCCCGGATCAAGATCCTTCTGGAAGCTGGTCGTGGTCTGAGTACTCTGAATCGGACGTCTTGAGAATCATAATACCATGAAGTACAAGGTTAGTTTGACGATTGCCGTCTGTGTGTTGCGTTGAGTCACCTGAAATGACAGCTGTCGGAGGGGGGAGAGCACATTTAAAAGGTTTAGCAGAGCGCTATGATAGACTTGTGGGAATAGAGCAAAGTGATTGGTTAAGCTGGGGAGTGACGCCCCCGATCACTTATTGCGAGAGAGAGAGTAGTAACATGAAGAGTAAAAACGGTCTTCCTGGTTGAACTTACGCTGAGCTTCATTACTTTTTCCTCAAAGTTTTACATTTACTGTATTTGACAGAGGCATCATTGTTGTTTACACAACTGTAACTATGAGTTGTGCATGAATGTTATTGTCATTTTAGGGGCAAGGCCATTTGGCCTTTGGTGTCACACATTTTTTCAGGGCACAAAGGCCACATGCCAGGGCACAAAGGCCATTGCGGGAACATTTGGATTTGGAGCTACAAATAAATAACTTCACTTTCTGATAAGAAAAACACACGAATGACATGGAAAAAAATCACTTTTTTAATATCAATAATGTCAAACATTATATCATCATATAGGCGTATGCCTCCTTGTAGTCTACGCCCCACTGGTCCATCCGTTACCAGAAGCCCAAAACCACACCTACTCAATTAATAACCCATGTCCATTTCGCCATGCGTAATGGAGCATCACAGTCCCTGGAAAAATAGCATTAAAAAATCAATATTCTCCATACAGGAATGAAGGTAGGCTAAATAGGCTACCTGTCGTTATAAAAAGTAGGGACCAAAGTCCCACTTGTTAAAACGATCAAAGAGGGGAAAAAGGGCAGCTAATGGCGCATTTCCACCGTGGCGCGGAGCGCGGTTTAAGCGTGCCGTGTCGTGCAGGGACCGTTTTTGGTTGCGTTTCCACTAGGCCTAGTTCCGGCCCAGGGCTACTTTTTCACCTTTTTTCTGGCCCGACAAAATTGTGGTTCTATCGGGCCAACAAGCGGGTCAACAAGCGGGCTGAATATGCTAAACTAGTGACGACTGCTGATTGGTCAGAGAGAATCGTCACAATTCTCGTGCGAGTTAATCCCTAGCGTCGCATATATTAAGGGACGCTTGCAGCATTTTTGAAAACAGAGAAGCTAAAAGAAGAAATGGCAAAGAAAAGCACACCGTGGTCGATTGACGAAGTTACGACGTTCCTCCATCTGATTGCAGATGATAAAATACAGCGGGAGCTCGACGGCGCAACTCGCAACCTAAAAGTTTTTCAGGAGGTCTCTGCACTGTTGTCCGAACGCGGATTCTTTGTATTGTACAATGCCATGGCTTTTTTATGCTGCAACAAAAGCACTTCCCAAATTGGGATTCAATAAAGTACTTCTCATCGTATCTCTTGTTGATAAATAATTGCACCCAGCAGCGATCATACAGAAAGATGGCATCATCTAGAACAGCAACATGACTTGTTAATTCCACAAACTACTGCAGCACAATACTAAATAGCAACAACAACTCTAGAAAAGAAAAACTGAACGCCAAACATTGGCACATGTGGTGTTAGCAAACAATAGCTCTAGTTAATGCTGTCTGCCTTAGCTAGCTATGTAGCTCTTCTGATTAACAAACTGATTTTCGTGAGCATGTAAACAAAGTCACTGGGTTGCCACTCACACACAAACACACAGTTTTTGAATCCAATCATAAACTGAAATGAAATGTACACGTTTAATTAAAGGGCTTTAAATCAGCAGAACAAAAACACTGAGAATTGTGTCGTAGTCCAACGTTTAAAAAAAATTCAGATTCACATAATTTTGAGGCAGAAGTTATAGGCCTATATTTTTTCTAAATATTAATAAAAATAGGCTACTACAACTAATACCATTACTACTAATAACATTTATGTGGATCTTTAAAAAACAAAGGAAGCCTACAATATCATTCTCAAAAACAATTGTAAAAATAGCCCAATTAAGAACTGAAGATATAAACATTATACATGAATTTATAAAGCAACAAGAAACACCATCAGTTAGGAAAAAGCCCATAAGATAAAATTAAATTTGAAGAAGAGATTTAAAGCAAGAAATTGAGTTTGCTAGCTTGAGGTCCTCCTCTAAAACATTATTTGGTGACACAAATCATTACTTAAAGTCAAAGATTTCCTTTTATAAATGAACTGGAAGGGGGTATTTAGAAAAAAAACAGAAAGAGAAGGAGGATAAGAGATCATTTGTATTTATGTTTATAGTTTACTTTGATATTTGCTTAATTTATTAGAGAGATTTTCTTTTCATGATCTGATATTTTCTCAAATGTTCTTATTATGGGGCAGTACTTACTGGTGCTTGAAATTCAAATATTTACTAAATAGTCAATTCTGATAACATGTTTTTGTTTAAATCATTTGACAAACACATGTATGTGAAAGAGAAAAAAAGATTTATTTATGTTCAATACAATGTAGTAATAATAAAAACAATAAAAACAAAACAAAATGTCACTAGCAATGTAATTATAAACACGAAATTGAAACATTGTGGGCCATTAAGGCCCACAATGTTTCAATTTCGTTTTTATAATTACAAACACAAGAAATTTATATCAACTTACTGAACCATGATGTTATGAACCGAAACATTCAAGTTTCCTGTATACAATGAATATTTAGCTATTCAGGTAGCGCATCAAACCCTCTCGTATTTCAGTGCCCTCCTCCTCTGCACCTTGTGCCACTGCTACCCCAGGCTCTGCTACTGCTGGTGCATCCCATTCATCATCATAGGCCTCTCCATGACTCTCGCAGAGGTTATGCAGAGCACAGCATGTCACCACCATAGATTTAACAAGTTTCACATCAGAGTAATTTCTTTTCATGAGGCAACGCCACCTTCCCTTCAGTCTACCAAAAGCGTTTTCGACCACTACCCGTGCTCTGCAAATTTTCTTGTTGTAGATCACATGTTCTGCTGTCAGCCGTCCATTGTCAGGGAACGTTTTTATGAGCCAGTTTTGCAAGGGATAGGCATTGTCTCCCAGGATGTAATAGCCAGCATTCACCCCACCAATGTTCCTGGTGCAAGGTGGAAAGTAGTTGCCACGGCTGGCCAACTCCCACAATGAGGACAGTCTCAAAACCTGAGCGTCATGCAAGCTCCCAGGCATTCCTGCAAACACATTCCAGAAATGTCCCTTTCCATCTACAACTCCTTGAAGGATGATGGAGTGCCAGCCTTTACGGTTGAAATAGTCGCAGTGGTATTCCTGTGGTGCCAAGATGGGTATGTGTGATCCATCAATAGCACCTACACACTGTGGGAGCCCCCACCTGTTCTCAGTGTAGTCAGCCATTTCTGCAAACTTCTCCCGGTCTGGTGAACGAATTAGTTCCGGTACTAACAACGTCTCTGCAGCAGCACAGAAGTCTTGCACACACCGGCACACAGTTGTGTTGCTCACTCCGAAAAGATGTCCAATGCTTCTGTACTCTGAGCCGATCGCAAGCTTCCACAGTGCGATGGCCACCCTCTTCTTTAGAGGTATACACTCGCGGAATGCTGTGTCCTGTCTCTCCATCGCTGGCCGCAGTTTGTTGCACAGGTAGACGTAGGTTTCCTGAGACATCCTGAAGTTCTCCACCCACTGAGTGTCTGAAAGATGGAACAATCACATCCCACCACTCGGTAGCTCGGTCGAGCATCCAAACACATGGTCTGCGGCGGCGACCTAACTTCTGAAATACACAAACAAAAGCATACATATTTTAATACGTAAAAGTGGTAGCTACAATTAATGAAATACTTGAAACACTTTGGTCGTATAGTGAGCGTGAAACACATTGCTAGTTAGCTAACGTTAGCTTACCGAGTAGCGTTGTCGTTGAGTAGTGATTAGAGTCGTCCTGGAGTAGTCTCTGCCGCGTTGTACGATTGCCATAAGTCTCTCGTCAGCTTCTTCTGTATTACGTCTTGCTATAAGCAACCTTTTCCGAAACAAAGTTTGCCTTCTTGCTGTGATAAAAAACCACATACCAAGAAGCAAGGAAACGATGGCTTCCACATCCTCCATTGTTGTGTGTTTTGTGAGTTGTGTTGCATTGAAGATGACGTCACGGCAGTTTTATGCAGCGTCGCTCCTCCCGCCAAAAAGCCAATCGCCCCGCCTGTACTGCGTTACTATAGTAACTACCCCAGTTCCTAAACTGTAATGGAAGCGCAGCATTAAAGTGAGCCGGGCCTAACAAGGCCTAACCAAGTCGAGCTAAGTCGAGTGAGGCCTGCGGTGGAAATGAGCCATAAGTGCCAACAGGCAGGAGAGAGGGCTCGTAGTTGAGTCCCTGACATTACTCACTCTGACAGGACACTCAGTACTGAGTGTGTCGGAGAGGAATGGGAGACATCCCTCAAATAGAAACGAATAAAAGAACAGGGGGAAGACCAAGATGCAGCAGTGCAAATGTCTTCCACTGTCATTCCTCCGTGCAACACCGTAGAGGTTGAAATTCCTCTGGTGCTGTGCGCTTTGATGTTCTCCGGGGGATCCAACCCAGAGGAGACATACGCCTGTGACACAGCCTCACACAGCCAGTGTGACAGGCGTTGTGCAGACAGAGGCTGCCCTAATGAGCGCTCTCTGTAATGCACAAACAGACGCTGGGACCTGCGTAAAGCAGCCGTGCGTGCAATATAGCATGACAGCGCGCGCACGGGACAGAGGAGATGAGATGTGGCTTCTTCCTCTGATGTGTGAGGAGGAGGAAAGAAGCCATCCAAAGTTATCACTCTCGATCTAAACGAGCTTGTGATCGCCTTTGGCATAAAAGCCGGGCTAGGGCGCAAAACAGCTGAACTGCCATCTCCTTGGATCTGGAGACATGACGGAGCCACAGAGAGAGCAGACAAATCACTCACCCTTTTAGCTGATGTCAGGGGCAAGAGCAGAGCCACTTTGGCTGACAAAAACTTCAGGGGAACCTGATCTAAGGGTTCAAAAAGGAGCTTTACTCAGTGCGCGCAGCACTAAAGCCAAATCCCATTGAGGCGCTAAAGCGCGTGACACAGGTCTGAGTCTCTGTACTCCCCGTAGAAAACGTTTTGTCAGAGGGTGACTAAACACCGTGCTGACACCAAAACCTACGTGGCCAGATGAAATGGCAGCAGCATATGTTTTGACCGTGCTATAAGCCAAATTCCTGTCCAGCAACAGCTGGCGGAACGACAGCATGTGAGGCAGGGGGCATGTAACGGGGTCCAGGCTTTTCCCTACACACCAAACGTTACGCTGTCCATTTGGCTGTGTAGGATGCTCTGGTGTGTTCAGCAGCCGCGCTGATCGTACACCTCCCTGGCGATTTTTATAGGCCGCTGCTGCTTTGTTGTCTGTTCGAATCAACACATGTTGATTGTACAGCAACGGGGCGAAAATGCTGGATTACTCTCCATACGGAGAGTAATTCCAGCACGTTTATATGGAGAGACATGTGAGCCCGCCACTGTCCCGCCACTGTCCCCCCACTGCCTGCGACATGCACGTTCCTCAGCCTGCGAGAGATGCGTCTGTGAACACTGCGGTGTGTGACGTCACTCAAAATCTCCACGTCCTGTCAGTGGGGGTTAAAGTAACCTGTATAACCTGTTTCAATAATTATAACCTTGTCCCGACATATCTTAGGCGCCAATAGTGTAAAATGTATGCTTATGAAACTGCTTATGAAACTAGGGCAATATTCTTATTGTTGCATTATTTGCTTGCTGTGCTCATTGTGTGTGCCGTGACTTGGGAATGGATGGACCCAGTCGCCCCCCCCCGGGTTTTGATGGGGTGGACAGGAGCGTGGGGAGGGGTTGCATGGGAAAGTGTTTAACTTACAACATTGAAAGTAGCAAGGTCATGTGCAGAGACTGTGCAGAGACTGTGCAGAGACTTAGAGTATACAAAGAGGTAGTAAGAACAGCACATCGCACCGGCTTTTTGCAAAGATAAAGATTGTTATTTTCACCCCATGTTGACCCCTAGGAAAAGGGAGTACTGCCAGGTGCGAAGATAAAGATTGTTATGTTCACCCCATGTTGACCCCATGAATTGTTTACCCCATGGCTGCCATGAAGACGGCCTGGGACTTATCAGCGGGCGCAGTAGATCCAAATCTCCCACGCTCTGTACGGGAGTGGAAGACGGTCTCCAGGGCAGCAATGGCTGACTCACTCTGATTCGCTGTCTAGGGCTCGCCCAGGAGTGAATCCACCAGTAGATAACACCTAGGGAGGAGCAACCGACACAACTCCTTCCACACAACTCCTCCCTGTTTGTGTGTATAAATATTGTAACTTCCTTATACTCAGGGCCCTGTTCTGTCTGACTGTCCCGATACGTATATCGCACGGTAGTAGAACCAGGGCCCGAAGTACTTCGTTATATTGTACTGTTGCTTTTACCATTAAATCAGCTTATTGTTAACCTCATATCTCGGTGTCTGAGTCCTTCCTCTTATAGCAGACCACTCATCAACGAACGGCGCGGAGCAGGCTCGAACCTTCAACCACTCCAAAGGGTGGTCCTCCAACAATTTGGTGACCAACCGACTTGATGAGTAGGGTCTCATAGAAGGAACACCGGCAGCCAGCGGACGAACGGTCCAGGGAAGACACCTCGAATACCTCTGACAACTAAACCAGGGTACCCCACAACTGAAAGGTAAGCAGATACCTGTTATTATCAAAATCTGTGATTGGCTATACTACAAACATTTTGAGTTGTCAGCGGCATTTTCAGTGTTTTAGTCTTACGGTAAAAAAAAAAACAGTACTACAGAATAACACTTTCCAGTCTCAAAGAGGAGCTGCAGTTGTGTTATATGTGGGGTATTTCAAGAGGAGAAACGCAACTTTCAAAATCAATTTGAAACGACCGGATCTCGCAAACTCTTGCTGTGGGGTTAATCTAGAAGACTAAACGTGACGATAAAGAGATTCTGTAGACTGGTTTCGACTCCTTGCTAAAAGCCACATCGCCGAAAGGGGTGTTGAAGCGCTTTTGGAAGTCTCTCCATCTGTTGAAATAAACATCGCACTATAAAAGTCAACTAGACTGTACGGGGAATATAAAAACTGTGTTTGTAGATTTCAGTGGTTATAAATTGGTAAAGGAAGCCCAGCTGCAAATACTCAGAGAAATAAGATGACACACACAGTAATTCTTAGACGAATTCTGGGGTTGGGGCTCATCGACTAACGTACACAGGCAACCCTTAGACGGATCTGGGGCTACGTTAGGTATATTTATTTTGAGTGTGATTAACTGTCGTTGTATATTATAATATTTTCAACATCAATTTGAAAGGACCGTCCCTGAAAGTATTGTAGAATCTTATTTGTATCTGATAGCATATACGTGACGATCAAAGGTTATTGTAGACTGGGTTTCGACTCCGTGCCTTGGGCCGCATCCTCGTAAGAGGGTGTCGAAGCGCTCTTGGAAGTCTCAGTAACTGGTTGAAATACACCTCGCACCGAAAACTATCAGACTGTATACCTGTGGGAATAAAACTGCAATATTAGTAAATTATAGTACGCAGAAGTACCTGGTATTTTTTATAAAAACTAAAACCTTTAGGAGAGAAGCAGATACGAACGAAGTCAAAATGGAAGGAGAATTTGAACGTGAAGAGAGAGAATTAGGAGTCCCTGTTCCGGGTTTTAAGGGAACAGTGGGGACAAGCAGAGAGATTGATACTTAGCGGACTTAAGCCGGAGATCATAAAAAGGCGAGCAGGGATCTCCGTTTCTTACACGATCAGATGATCGCAGAGAATAGAGTAGAGGGTGACGAGGCAATAAGTCTCCTAGCCACAGCACTCAATACATACGAGCGACAGTTGGTTCGAAATTAGAAACTCTCAACAAGCAGAAGGCAGGTTTTATCAGGGCTTCTAAACTTAACAAAGAAAGGGAGCTAGTTGACAAGCTAAGGAGAATAGGCCATAACGCAGCTTAGTATGAATGGAGTGGCAGTAACCTGCTCTCTGAGCAAAACTCCCGCCAAAAATCTGCCCGCCATAGCAGCCCCACCCAGTCCTGCACCAGCCCCTCCCACAGAAGTGATAGAGCCAGTCAGGAAGGAGAAGCCATATGGTGGGCCCCTCCCAGACATCCCAGAGGGCGTCCCCTCCTCTATCCAGATTTATACAACCCCTTTAAGACCCGACCCCCTCCCTATACGCTTCCCTCCACCTCTAACCCCCCCTCACCCAGTTCCCCTCCCATGACAAACCTTCAGATGCTGTCTACAGACGCATCTTCTGAATCAGAACTAGAAAAGGAGGTCAGAAGGGGAGGGAATTTCAGAATGACAGGAAATGTCTCTCTGATTCCCAACAGACTCACCTCTATTCCCAGGAAAGGGATAGCTGTAGCTCAGTTAACACACAACTGTCAGACAGTGGGAAACTACAGAATCAGAAATAAAAAGGTGCATACCACCATAACTACTCTCATCAGCTAGCAGCTAAAGAGAGCAACACCCCACAGTTACAAGCCAAACTGCGAAGAACGATGATTAGACTGAGGACATTGTTGACTCCGAAGACAGGTACCAATGAGGAACCTACGGTAGCTGAATTGATAGCAATCATAGACATAAATGATAAGGAAGAAAATGAACGAAAGGATGCTTACGAAGAGCGAGTGTGGAGGGAAGCGCACTCAGAGAGAGAGAACAGGGTGAGATTGAGTGTGAAAGAAGGACAGACATGAGAGAAAATGGGACTAGGCATAAGGCCCATGACTCAGACACAGAAATAGGGGACGCAAACCACACAAAAGGATAGACACAGGCACAGAGCGCATACTATGTCCAGAGAAACCTCCCCTAGCCTCTCACCACGAGAAGCGGTAGTTTAAATGGAGAACCATTTGCAGAGAGATCCACACAGATTAGACATGCTCCAATAGCGCAACGAGCCTCTTCTGAGAGAGAATATATTGACCAGGACGATGACTTGGACAGTTCGGACTCAGGCGAAGACAGACAAAACATACTCAGTATTTGTCTGCACTGATAAGGAAGCAGAACCGAACTGTAGACACCGTAAAAAGAACAGAGTTCAGATATAACCATGACAGGACGATTTCAGAAGCTGACCAAGAGACAGTAGCTAAATTACCTCAGATGGTAAGACGTAGCCAGAGACAATGTGACAAGAATCCTACAACAGTTGTTTTGAACTGCCACTAGTCGCTCTCCCAACTGGAGGGTCGACATACCACCCGTTCACTATGGGTGACATTCATGCACTGGTTGACAGAATGCCCCTACCTACGGAGGGAGGGAGAAATTGGATGAGGAAGTTTGCTGATATCACAACAGGGCAGAGTATCTGCATTGGGGATTTCAGGCGAATTTTGCCAGCAGACGTGCGTATGAAGTTCAGCGAGTTGAAGCTAGGGTGGGAACAGGAAATATCGGGACGATCTTCCCATCATCACGAACAACATACACAGCCAATTGAGCACCGCCATGAGAGAGCATTTCCCACAAACAGGGGGCGGGTATGGGTCGCTAGCATTCACATTCACTCCTGGAGAGGCTGCAGCAACCATGTTGCTCAGATCCAGGGAGCAGTACACTACAGCCACTGATTGTAGTCCAGACAATAATGATCAACACAAACAGATGTTCCGCAAAGCAATTCTTGCTGCAGTTCCAGCAGAGATTAAGGCTCTTATGGAAGACAATCCAGAGGCAGACCATCTGCCTACACAGACGTGGGAAAGGCACTTGGCCCACCACATGGGTAAATACAATAAGGTACTTACCAAGACAAAGACAGAGGAGGAAGAGTTAAGAGTCCAGCTCCTCCGCACACAGCTAGAATTAGCCCGTAAGGCAATACAGACCGAGAAGAAAAGTGCCAAACAGCTTGTTGTCCGCTCAGATAGTGATGTGCCGAAAGCCCCGTGGCCCGGCCCAACAGCCGGCTCCGTTCTGGCCTTTCCCTGGGGTGTATCCGCCTCCGGCTCCTGCTTACATATGGCTCCGTATGTCTTTAATCCTGCTACGCAGACACAGAGGGGTGGTGGGGGTAGGGGAGCTCCCAGAAGGGTTCAAGGACCAACAGCCCAGAGGGTGTGCTTCACGTGTGGTCAGTCTGACCATTGGTGGAGGGAGTGCCCGCATGGCGCACCACCACCACAAAGAGGAAGGGGACAAGGGGGACAAAGTGGCGGACAAGGAACCAGAAAGACATGCAGTATTACCAGCAGAACCATGGGGTGCACAACAGGGTCAAGCTCAGAATGGACATATGGCTCCGAACGCAGTGGCGATCCCTGGTGGACAGTACGTGCAGTATGATCCGGAGAAGGGGTATTACCCACAATGAGGGGCCCAGGGAACCCAGAATGTACGGGCCTGGCGGATCCTTACATGAACATGACTGTTAAGCAGATTTCACTGCCGTTTTTGGTCGATTCTGGGGCTCGATATTCTACTATCAACACTCCTAAATTCGACAAATCCAGTTCAGATGATACTGTCGCAGTCATGGGTTTTCGGGACATATAGAACATGTACCGCTCTCAACACCTCTGACCACTAAGATAGCAGGCCAGGTCTTTTTCCATCAGTACATCCTTGCACCCCAAAGTCCGGCCAACCTCATGGGCAGAGACGTTTTGATCAAAGCCAATGCCTCTATCCTCTGTTCCCCTGATGGTCTCATCATTTCATTTCCCGATGGTACTAAGTTGAACTGTTCATTGTCCACAATCAGAACAGGCTCCCAGATGATGATATCCCAGTCTACAGCCGCAGAGGCTACCCAGTATGCAACTATATACTGGGGCCTGCTAGACCGGCCACAGGAGAACCACGGACTTTTTTCTATCTTTCAACAGTGGAAGCCCTGGATCAATCTCCTCCGCCCTTACGGCCCTCCTCCTGACCCTCCCCATCTTACTCTGTACTATGATAGACAGGATGACCAAACCTACGCCTATGCCTTTGATGCAGAGGTAGCAATGGCTAAGTGGGAGGTAGAGCAGTAAAGTTATATATTGGCCAAGCAGGGGTAGCCGCAGCAATTGATCTAACTGACGAACAACAATATTGGTACCGTATGTCTTCTGAAGCCACCCCACACATTTCCCTAGCCATTAGGAAAGGTTACGAAGCCAAAGAACTGGGTCCCATGGTCAAAGCACTGTTAGAGGTCGAGACTGGGAGCCCACACAGATAGCATCACTTACCTTCTCTCCTTCACACAGCGCCTATGCACTTAAGATTCAGACACAGGAATGCATCTTTATGGAAAGGCACGAGGTAGACAGACATCATGGTAGGGAGAAAACAGATCATCCATTTACAGCAGACATGATACGTGACCTCCCTCCTGACTTGTGGTCAAGCGACTCTCATGACGTGGGTTTTTGTTCAAAAGCTGCTCCAATTACCTTCACTGTTGATACGGAACTTCCGGTTCATCTCTCTCAGTACCCGTTAAAATCGTTGGCTCGAGAAGGGGTGACCCAGGCAGTGGAAGGTCTTAAGAAGGCAGGCGTTTTGGAACCCTCCCACAGTGATTGGAACACACCTATTTTACCAGTACACAAGCCCAATGGGGACTACAGAATGGCACATGATCTTAGAGCTATCAACGCTATCACTACTACTCCTTTGATACCAGTTCCAAATCCCTACACAGCCATTTGCAACATTACTCCAGAGCACACGTGGTTTACATGTATTGATCTTGCAAATGCTTTCTTCTGCATTCCATTGGCAGAGGAAATGAGACCGATTTTCTCATTTACCATTGACAAAGAAATTGCAGTACACCAGACTTCCTCAGGGATTCAGTTTATCCCCAGGAATTTTCAACAAAGTTTTGAGGGAACAGTTGGACGGGGTTTCATTACCAGAGGGAGTGGTTTTGATACAATATGTGGATGACTGCTTATTGCAGCCCCTTCAGCAGCCTCTTGTCTGGAAGCCACTCGTAATTTACTGGTGCGCCTGCACACAACAGGGTTCAAGGTATCCAAAAAGAAACTGCAGTGTACCCGCAAGGAGGTTGCATTTTTGGGCAGGCTCATCTCTCCGGCAGGTACAGGCATGTCAGCATCACACCAGGAGCTCATTTTGAACCACCCGAAACCTAAGACTGTAAAAGACATGTTATCTTTTCTGGGCCTGACAGGCTACAGCCGACATTACATACCTGAGTACAACCCAAGGACTGCAGAGCTCAGAGCTCTGATCAACGACAAAGGTATCAGAAACTTGACAGCAACACTTGACTGGACTCAGACAGCAGAATCAGCATTCATCTCTCTGAAACAATCCATGTCCCAGGTAACAGCACTGGCTTCTGCATCATACATATTGCCTTTCTTCCTTGACATTTCTGAGAATGAGAATACCGTAAACGGAATCCTATTTCAGAAAAAGGGGGGACGTAGGTCAATACTGATGTACATTAGCATAACACTGGATAGAGTGGAAAACAGAGAACCTCCATGCACACGACATGCAGCAGGAACAGCTCGGATTTTAAACAAAATTTCACACATCGTGATGCAGCACCCATTGACAGTTTTGACGACACACAGCATTGTCTCATTTGTTAACTCCAGCGCATTCACCATGTCATCCACCAGACAGACAAGACTTGAGAAAACTTTGACAGAAGCACACATAACCTATTCACATGAGGGCGTGAATAGCGCAGACAACATGGGCAGTGGAGAACCACACCGATGTGAGGACAAGGTCATACAGGATGTGAAGTTGAGAGTGGATCTCAGGGAGGAACCAATCCCAGACGAAGAAAACTTATTCACAGATGGTTGCTGCTTTAGGCACCCCATCCATGGGCTCCAGGCAGCCTATGCAGTGGTAAGTCAGACAGGCATAGGAGAGTTTGAAGAAAGAGCAGCTGAAAGGGTAACAGGGAAAGTCTCAGCACAGTTGGCAGAACTAAGAGGAGTCACAGCAGCGTTAGAACTATCAGATGGAAAGGAAGTTAACATCTACACAGACTCAGCTTATGTCCATGGAGTAATTCATGTTGAAATGCGCCAGTGGATGAGAGCAGGATTTGTAACTTCAACCAATGTTCCCATTAAACATCAAAAAGACATCAAAAAGCTAGCGGAAGCAGTAATGTTACCAAGCAAATTAGCATTGCTAAAATGTAAAGGCCATAACAAAGCTGATAACTTCTTAGCTTGGGGAAACAATGCAGCAGACAGAGCAGCCAAAGCCAAAGCAGGGTACTTACCACATTTCCAGATGTTGGTCACCAAAGCACCAGAGTTACTCCCAGCAGTCACTGACGACACTCTCAAGGTAGCACAGGAGGCAGTTCCCCACAAGAGAAAACTCTATGGTTGGAAAGGGGGGCTACAAACAAAGAAGGGATTTGGTACTCTCCAGACGGTAGACCAGTTCTACTTCCAGAGTGGATAAGATCCATGCTAAAAGAACCGCATGGCCTCACTCATTGTGGTAAAACTCAAATGAACAGACATCTCACGCATTGGTGGCACCCATACTTACCTGACATGATAGCGAACCATTTGGAAGAATGTGTAATCTGCCTCACCCACAACATCAGAGCAACAGTGAAGCCTCACCAGGGAAAGTTTCCTTTACCTAAAATGGCCGGAGAACAAATCATCATTGACTACACAGATATGATTGATAAGGTTAGAGCAGGGGTATTCAACTAAAATTCAACGAGGTCCAGTTAGAGAAAATCTCCACATGCAAAGGTCCGGAACATCAAAATGTCTAAGTTGCTTTATGAATTAGTGTGATATATATTGAAGTAGCTGTAGCTTTATCAACGTCTGCATGTAATCAACAACTGACTGCCAATCAAATAAAGAAAGTACAATTCAAAAACAACAATATTTATTGTTAATTAACATTGAACTACACAGATACACAGTAAATACTGTGGATTTGTGTAATGTTCCTCTCTGGCTAAATTTAAAAATAAAATAGGAGAAAATAAATCAAATAGCTTTTGAAAATATGTGCATCTTAAAAGTGCTTAATTTTAGATAAATAAAATAAAGTGTAGCAGCAGCTTGAGTTTCCCTTTTTCTTTGTTAACCGTTTCACATCATGACTTAACAGTTTCAGCCGATTATAGAACAATATCAGTCTTTACACATCATAACAATTGAACAGTTTTAAAGTTTCTCTTTCTTTCCCTCTTATATTGCAGTCCATCACTCACTTTTTTGTATTCAGTGCGAGAATTGAGCTCGAGCTTGTCCTGCCAGGAGTTTAAATCTGGGCTGAAATGGTGTCAGGGCCATTCTCATACACACATGCAGGTGCTCATTGGTTAGCCTCGGTTAGCCTGCCCTGGAACGATATTTAGTTTTAATTTTGATCCTGGTGGACTGATCATATTGGGCTCTGAGACTGCTTATTTTTGTGACCTCAGTTCTGACTTGAGAGGGAATGTTTGGTCAAACACTTTGTGTTTTGTCTCATAGTGGCGTTTTGGCACTTTTAATGAGCGCCACGGTCTCTGAACAAATGAGACACACTGGCTCTGTGCTCCCAGTGGGCAGGATGAACATGAATGAGTCCGTCCACTCAGGGTTAAAAGCTCTGTTCTCACTGTCCACTTTCCTCTTCTTGGAGAGCGCCATGTGTAATTATTTGTCTCTCCCTGTCTGCCGCTAACACGCCTGTTCACTCTCCTCTCCGCTTCTCTCCCTGTATCGCTAATTATTGTCTTCACTCACTTTCCTCTCCGCTTCTCTCCCTGTATCGCTAATTATTCTCTTCACTCACTTTCCTCTCCGCTTCTCTCTGCCGCTCTCTCGTCTCTTCCTCTGTGTTTCTCTCGCTGTATCGCTCACTCGTCTCTTTCGCCCCCTATCGGCAGCGGTTAAAATAGAATCGCCCCGTCAAAATTGAAATCCCCTATTAATGTATTGATTATAGTTCCGGGTCCGTATAGGTCGGCGTCTGGGTCCGGATCCGGACCGCGGTCCGCCTGTTGCCGACCCCTGGGTTAGAGGGTTCAGGTATCTCCTAGTGGTGGTAGATGCATATACAGGATGGCCAGAGGCCATACCATGTCGCAGGGAAGATGCAGACTCAGTGATCAAGTTTCTTATCACTCATTACATCCCCCTACATGGGTTCCCCAGAAGGGTGAGGTCAGATAATGGCAGCCATTTCAAGAATCATCATTTGCAGACAGTTGAGAAGTCCCTTGGACTCAGACACAACTTTGGATCAGTGTATCATCCACAGTCGCAGGGAAAGGTAGAAAGAATGAATCAGAGTATCAAACAGAAGCTCAGTAAGGCCTGTGATGCCACAGGCATGAACTGGTTAGACGCACTACCTTTGGCCCTATTGTCCCTTCGCAGTTCTGTAAACAGAGGCACAGGCTTCTCTCCTTTTGAGCTAACACATGGTCACCAGTTTCCTGGACCTGGAGCATTAGCAGTAGGGAAAGAAGTAGAAGAGATGGATAGCAAACCATACTACCAGCAACTTAAGGGCTTGGTATCAGATTTCTCCACCCAGGTTGCTGACGCCAAAGGGGGACCGGAGAAGCACGAGGCTAACACCGCAGAATTCATCTGGCTGAAGGTCATCCGTCCGAAGTGGCTCAACCCAAGGTTCACCGGCCCGCACAGAGTGACTCAGAGGACATCACATGCAGTTCGCCTCGAAGGAAAGGGGGAAACGTGGTATCATTGGAGCCAGTGCGCCGTTGGAAAACCTCCAGCAAGGACGTTAGACGACATCAGAACTGACATCGCTGCAGCAGGACGAGAGAACGACACCTCTGACGACGACAGCCCAGCAGAAGCAACGACCCATACAACAGATGACAAGGACAAAGACACAGAGGTAACAACAGGCGATCTTGGAAAGGGATTACGGCCGGCGAGGAGGCGGACACGAGTCTACGGGACCCCGACCCCTGAAACACACGACTCCATATAGGACCCGACTTTTTTACTCCCACCTTTAGGGGCACTTTCCAATAAGTAGCAGCATTTTTATGCCCACCTATAGGGCCTCTTTCTAATAAGAGTAGTAGGTTATATATAACGAGAGGTTAGCCCTATAGTTAAAGGGCAGTGAAAGTCTCCCCACTCACCAGACCTTCTATTTAACAGGTTTTACTGAACCTTATATTTAACAGGTTCTGGGAGCACAGTATTTACCATTACAGGGTACTATTTTACACCCTAGTTTTAAAGAATCTCCTTAGGAGATTTTAGCATTGTGTTCAGAAGAACCTAATTACAATAACACGGACCACTGATTAAAGGTACTCAATAATGACAGACTGTGGATTACACTTCCTTATTGTTTGTTGGTGTACTCTGCTAGTGGGAATCGTGGTTTACTTGGGACACTGTTTGTATCTTGAACACCATTCTTAGTTATATGGCCTATTAGCGAATAGCCTTATTATTTGATTGGTGTTAATTCCTTGCGTCCTAGTAAATCTCCTATTATTAATAACAGAAATAACCCTTGTTGTTGTTACATTGAAAATAACAACCTAACCATGTATGGGAGTTGGAGATGGTTGCTAGGGCTAGCCCTGGTCACGATCGTCACCCTTGCCTTTGTTTTTGTTTTAAGTGATTCCATTGACCACCCAGACTCCATTCCCCCGCCAGAGGAGTCCGTAACTAGGGTCAAACGGGCCAAATATGAGGTAGTAGTTACCAAAATGCTCCTAAACAAACCTTCACTTTCCAAGCAGGTAGTGATGGAATAATACAAATCGACCTGTGCAAAATTGCCCCCTGCAGAAACCTCGACAGGACATATTCCTACCTAGCCAAATACGTCTGCTTAGCCCCTGCGGTATGTAACAGAAGCATCAAGATAGGTCAAAGGCGATCCTTACACTTACAGAGGCAGTACATACTTTTCCAAAGGCGACCCCTATGTGTCCGTCACATACACCTACGGTTGCTCCTGCGAGTCCTGGTCCAATGTCCTAGCAAATTCGGGTCCTGATGACTGGGGATACACGCCATCTTACCGATCGGCGGAAATTGTTAGATCCCTCAAATATAGAATGAACGTGGTCAGGAGAAACCCAGACGTCCCGTGCTCCGCCAGTTTTGTAATCCGGTGCTCATAACGCTAAAGAAGGTCGTGCTCTCCGACGCTGGACTTTATGTCCTCGCGGTACATGCAGGAAAGGGTTCGCCACAAGGCCTCTTCGAAATTAAAGTTATACCAAAGATAGAGCAAAACCTTCTTCATGGAGCATCTAATGTTAAATACTTGTCTAAAGTCACATGTACGGATAAATGTACGGGGGATTATAGCCAACTTCAACCTCTAGACATCATCCAAATGGCCACAGGATACATAGATGACAATCTATGGCTAAAATGGGTTGTCCGAACAGCCCAAGAACAAATGGCAGGGGATTGCCTAGCCTGTGCTACAGCCCGCCCGCAATTAGTCACTGACCCTGCGCCCCTGTTTTCCACAAATACCTGGGGTTACAACTGTATGTTACAACTGACCAAGATGGCTAGTCCTCCTATCTGCACCACCCTGGCCAATGTTTTCCCTCCAATTGACAATGGTACTAGGACAGGCCCATTCACGCCTAACAGAGGCGCCGGTGGGTACACATGTTTCGCCATGGTCCAAAAATCTCTGCGTTTTGACCTAGGAAATATCTCTGCGGATTGGTGTAACCACACCGTGTCTAGTACTAGTATAGGACATTGGGCCAGGGCTGGTCTCTACTATTATTGTGGGGGCCACCGCCTGTTCACCCGTATCCCCGAACTATCTGTGGGGTTGTGTGCTATGGTGCGCCTCCATGAACCCCTAATGTTACTAGGTGAAAAACTGGTGCACACGGACCCTAAAGCCTCCCTCAACATCAACCTAATCACTCGACGTAGGGGACACGTGTTGTCCAAGCGCTACGCCCCAGACTCCTTTGATTTATCTGTCAACTCTCCCACTTACATGGACCCCATAGGGGTGCCACAGGGTGTTCCCAATGAGTATAAACTCATTGCCGCAGGTTTTGAGAACATTCCCTTCTTCGCAGCTATCTTCCCCATCACCCCTAACAAGAATGTAGACAGGATCAACTATGTACATTACAATTTGCTCCGTTTAGCTAATCTCACTAGGGACACTGTAGAAGTACTCGCTGAACAGCTAGGGCCGACTTCCCTTATGGCAGTTCAGAATAGAATGGCCCTTGACATGCTGTTAGCTGAGAAAGGGGGTGTGTGTTCAATGTTTGGTGATATGTGTTGTACTTTCATTCCAAACAATACGGCTCCGGACGGTTCCGTCACAAAGGCTTTAGAAGGCCTTCGCACACTATCCAAAACTATGCATGAACAATCAGGGATACACAACCCCTTGGAGGAATGGTTTACAAACATGTTTGGTCAATGGAAAGGTTTAATAATGTCTCTTTTGATTTCTATAGCTACTTTTATTGCCATTTTAGTAACATGTGGTTGTTGTTGTGTGCCTTGTATCCGCTCATTGTGTGTTAGATTCATCAGTTCCACCATTGAAGGAAAAGCTGACCCTACCCCTCCGTACCAAATGCCCTTGTTGGCTTATGCGTCGGAGGGAGAGGACGAGTATGATGACTCAGCAGACAAGGACGCAGTTTTAACATACTTTGGTCTCCCTCCACTGTCATAAGAGGTTGTTATGGTGGGCTGTTCCCGAAGGTTTAAAGTACTCTAAATCCCAGCTTCTGATGGATTTATATAATGTTGGGGGACAGACGCAGTAGAAAAGAATGACAGTGGTTATGTTTCGAATGCTTTGTGTAAGTTGATCTCTTGAGGTGAGATCAAAAGGGGGATTAAAGTAACCTGTATAACCTGTTTCAATAATTATAACCTTGGCCCGACATATCTTAGGCGCCAATAGTCTGTGTAAAATGTATGCTTATGAAACTGCTTATGAAACTAGGGCAATATTCTTATTGTTGCATTATTTGCTTGCTGTGCTCATTGTGTGTGCCGTGACTTGGGAATGGATGGACCCAGTCGCCCCCCCCGGGTTTTGATGGGGTGGACAGGAGCGTGGGGAGGGGTTGCATGGGAAAGTGTTTAACTTAAAACATTGAAAGTAGCAAGGTCATGTGCAGAGACTGTGCAGAGACTGTGCAGAGACTTAGAGTATACAAAGAGGTAGTCAGAACAGCACATCGCACCGGCTTTTTGCAAAGATAAAGATTGTTATTTTCACCCCATGTTGACCCCTAGGAAAAGGGAGTACTGCCAGGTACGAAGATAAAGATTGTTATGTTCACCCCATGTTGACCCCATGAATTGTTCACCCCATGGCTGCCATGAAGACGGCCTGGGACTTATCAGCGGGCGCAGTAGATCCAAATCTCCCACGCTCTGTCCGGGAGTGGAAGGCGGTCTCCAGGGCAGCAATGGCTGACTCACTCTGATTCGCTGCCTAGGGCTCGCCCAGGAGTGAATCCACCAGTAGATAACACCTAGGGAGGAGCAACCGACACAACTCCTCCCACACAACTCCTCCCCGTTTGTGTGTATAAATATTGTAACTTCCTTATACTCGGGGCCCCTGTTCTGTCTGACTGTCTGATACGTATATCGCACGGTAGTAGAACCAGGGCCCAAAGTACTTCGTTATATTGTACTGTTGCTTTTACCATTAAATCAGCCTATTGTTAACCTCATATCTCTGTGTCTGAGTCCTTCCTCTTATAGCAGACCACTCATCAACGAACGGCGCGGAGCAGGCTCGAACCTTCAACCTTCAACCACTCCAAAGGGTGGTCCTCCAACAGGGTGCCCCTGATAGGACGTGGAGATTTTTCCGGTAGGTTAAATCCAAACCCACGGAAGGAGGAATGTACCCCATGCGTCTCCTCTGACGCACGGGGTCGATGCGCAGGCGAATAAACCACCGCTGGAGTCTCCTTCTGTGAAGGAGACCCAGGGGGATTACCACGTGACCAGCTGAAATCATGTCTAACAGCTGCATCACGGAGAGGGCTGTCACCGCCCCGCGGGGTGTGACACGCCGGAGGAGAGCTGTCACTTTCTCCACTCCCTGCTGTGAGAGTCGCGCTCTCATGCGGGCTGAGTTCAATTCCACTCCCAGTTAAATGATAACCTGGGAGGGAAGAGGACAGCTCTTCTTCCAGTTGATAATGAAACCCAGGCTTGACAGATGAGATACGCCGTATCGTCTGTAAAGCCGCTTCCTCCCTGGAGCGAGCCAGCCACAGCCGGTCGTCCAGGTAAAATAACACTCTCATCCCCATTCTATAGCTGCTCCAGCCGTCTCCACCCACTTTGAAAAAGTGCGTGGAGCCAGGAATGAGAAACGCAGGAATTTGCTGTGTTTCGGGATGATGGTTACGTGGAGGTATGCATCCTTCAGGATTATGGATGTGAACCAGTCTCCCTGGTGAACACACTCCAGCACCTGTTTGATCGTCAGCATGGGAAAAGGCCCTTTCCTTGTTGGACACTGACAGATCGAGGATGGGTCTCATTCCCCCCGCCCGTCTCCTTCGGGACCAGAAAATAGCGGGTAAAAACACCCTTATTTTCTTCCCTTGAGGAACCCTGGAAAAAGGCTTTCTTTAACAAGAGTTCCTGCAGCTCTGAAAAGAGCGCGAGACACTGTTCCTGGGATGACAGGATCCCTGTATCCCGTAGAACTGCGGGGGGGAGAGGCGAACTGCAGAGACTACCCTCTGCCCATCCGCCTGCTCATCCATCTGTCCATCAGACACACACGCCGCCACCCTGAGTAATACTCTGATAGCGGGTGTACATTCTCTGGCTGTGCTGTGGTTGTCATGGTGATAACCCACGCCAGAGCCCTCCACACTGCATTTCACACAGGCTCTCATTATGTCGCCGTTTAGGAGAAGACTCGTAAACCGCGCGTTCACGCTCAACACCACTAAGGGATGAGCGGAGGTGTGTGCAGTGCTGTCCACACGAGGCGTAATAATGGCCCCCGTGGGCTCATTACGACCGTGGGTAGGAGGTACGTCTGAGACAGAGGAACAATCCGTGCTGCCTAATAACCAAAAGGTTAAGGTAGACGGATTGAATAGTAAGCCCTGCTGTTTATTAACTGATAAGTTAAAAAACCAGCCGGCTTGAGCAGCGAGCCACGCTGCCAAGTAACCAATAGGCTATTGGCAGCCGGCTTAACCGGGGAGCCTTGCTGCTTATTATCTTCCATCTGTCCATCGAACACGCGCCGCCACTCAGCGCGCGAACCTGCTCTGGATGCTGTGGTTGTCATGGTGACGAGCCACGCCAGAGCCCTCCAGACGCTGCATTTCACACAGGCTCTCATTATGTCGCGTTTAGGAGAAGGCTCGTAAACCGGACCTTCAGGTGCGTTCACGCTCAACACCCCTGAGGGATGAGCGGAGGTGTGCAGTGCTGTCCACACTGTAATAATGGCACTCGTGGGCTCATTACGACCGTGTGTAGGAGGTAGGTCTTGGACAGAGGAAAAAATCCAAGCTGCCTAAACACCAACAGGTTTTTTAAGACAGCCGGTTTATGCAGCGAGCCATGCTGCCTATAACCGACAGGTTTAAGGGCAGCCGGCTTAACCGGTGGGCCTTGCTGCTTATTATTATCCATCTGTCCATCGACAACACGCGTCGCCACTCTGAGTAATACTCTGAGAGCGCACGACATGCTCTGGATGTGCTGTGGTTGTCATGGTGACGAGCCATGTCAGAGCCCTCGCCGCCGTTACCCGTGAAGCAACCCAAGAGGGGCCCGGACCGAAAAAGCTGCGAGGGGGCCTCCACACGCTGCATCTCACACCGGCTCTCATCATGTCTCTGTTTATGAGAAGGCTCGTAAACTGGACATTGAGGCGCGTTTCACACTCAAACCTGCTGAGGAATGAGCGGAGGTGTGTGCAGTGCTATTCACACAGTGCGTAATAACAGCCCTGGGCTCATTACGACCGTGTGTAGTAGGCACATCTGGGACAGAGGAAAAAACCGTGCTGCCTGCTAACCGACAGGTTAGAAGCATCAGGTTTAAACGTCAAGCCCTGAGGTCTAAATAACCGACTGGTTAAATACAGCTGGCTTGTGCCGCGAGCCCTGCTGCCTGCTAACTGACAGGTTACAGCCGGCTCAAACGGCGAGCCCAGCTGTCTGTTAATCGACAGGTTAACAACAGCTGGCTTATGCACCTCCACACGTTGTATTGCACAGCGGCTCTCATCATGTCGCCGTTTAGGAGAAGGCTTGTAAACCGGACATTGAGGCGCGTTCGCGCTCAAACCCGCTTGAGGAATGAGCGGAGGTGTGTGTAGGAGGCATATCTGTGACATAGGAAACAAGCCTGTGCTGTCTAATTAACCGACAGGTTTTAAAGACAGCCGGTTTATGCCGCGAGCCCTGCTGCCTAATAACCGACAGGCTATGAGGCAGCCGCTTATGCAGCTTTTCTTTTATGTCATCCGGAGGAGAGCTCTCCCGAACCGGGGGAACGGGGAGATCTCATTAGGCGGCTGCCTTTCTGATGATCTCCGGGAGTTCCTGGAGAATACCGCCTATCGACGGCAGAGCCAAGATGGCGGGTAGAGGGACCCGGTGACCCGGGACCCGGTGTCATTCCGGCAGCCGAACCTATAGGCTCGGCTGTCGGGCTGACACCGGGCCCCGCCCTGTCTCCCCCGTCCAGCGGAGAGGGAGGATGGGGCCGGGGGAACCACATGGTGATCCGTGAATGGAGGGGAAGGAGTCGCCTGACTGCTGCCCGCCACTCGGATCGAATAACTCAAGGGCTTGGTCCACAGAGTAAGACTCCTGAACTAGCCAATCATGCTCGGCCGCAGCAGCGAGAGCCTCCGCTCTCCGCTGTCTGTGGGCCAGAGGGAGACGGACACAATGAGTGCACGACACCTGGGGAGTGAGAGCCGCGTTTGCGTGCTCCAATCCCCGGCAGGACTCACACCGTGAGCGCCGGTCGTAACTCCTATGTCGGGCCTCTCTGGAGGAATGTTTGCTTTTTAGTAAACAGCTCTGAAAAGAACTTGTGCCTGACAGTGCTTCTGCAACGGAGTGCTGAAGAAAAGTGGGAGCAGATTGTAGGGCCTACTTCCTATTTATACGGAACTGAGTCCGTAGGTGGGGCCCACGTCATAGGTGGGCGTGGATTAAGTCTGTCAGTGCTGCGCATGCGCAGGGGGATTACCCAATAGCGATAGCCTTAGAGGGCGAAGCCTTATACGATATAGAAGCTTTGTTTCTTGAAAGGCTGGCAGAGGGCGCGGCCATAGCTCTGGGCGTGGCTACTGGGTATCCCTACGTAGCGATACCCAGGAAGTAAATGAGAAATCTCCAACGAGGCGTTTTGGGGAGGTCTTTTCTGTGTTAGAGTGTTCTCCCTACAGGGTGTACTTTGAGGGTTTTTGACCCTGCAGACCGTTTACATGCATAAAAACCTCCATAACACACAAGGGGACGGGTAATAACCGGAAAAGCATGACATGGGACCTTTAATATGTAACAAATATGTTCCAGTTCAGAGCAGAAGTAACAGCCTTCAAGGGTCAAACTCTGCACTTCAGCAGTGCACAGTGAAGCTCAAACATTCAACTGAACGAACAAGCAATACTTTTAAATGCTAAAGTCTGTGTGTGTGTGTGTGTGTGTACGAGTCTCTTTAAACAATTGTTTCAACTCGAGCGTCAAATTCGCATGACACGTTCTCGCGGTAGCCAATCAGCGGTGAGGATCTCAGCCTGCCGTCACTGACGTTTGAATCAGAAAACCAAAACATCAACCTTTAGCTGTTAGCACACAGAGCTCACAGCTCCTCATATCTGTTCAGAAACTGGAGAAAAGTTATACATGAACAAAACACAGACTGTCTGTGTCATGGCGAATACAGTCGCTGTTGTCTGTATCATACGGTGGCCGGCAGGTGCAAACGCTGAACAACGGCCCAAAACCCACACATAAGCAGGAAACACCTGCAAATAATGAAATGAAAAACACACAAACCCCGAAAACAAACACAACAGAAAAACGCTGCAAATACAAAAACGATATGCAAAGTCAAAACACATACAAACCCAAAAACAAATACAAAAAACAACATACCGGAAGTGCTCCGCCCTCCAGGCCTCTAGGGGGCGCGCTACGTGGAACAGATTGATGTCTGACCAGACATAGAGAGAACGAACGAGAGTGATGGAAATTGAAGCCGGAGGAAAGAAAGTTGATTAAAGTGGACAAATCGATATATAAGAAGGTACGTTTTGTTTTGATACAAAGAGCGTCATATTTACGCAGCTAGCGTTAGCTTGTTTGGTAAAAGAGCTTGCAAGTCAAGGGACAGCATTGTGCTCCTAAATGTAACTCTTGACATCATATAGTAGAATAGGTGCAGAGAGGAGTTGGTTTATTGTGCCCCAACGTAAATCCTAATGTGAGAGTTAAAAGGACGGTCAACAATATAATGTACATCTAACACAAATGTTGTGTTTCGATTTAATCCTTTCTGATTTATGTCAATGTAATAATTCAGGAATCAAACCAACATTTGATGATAGGTACAGACAGAGGGAAAGAATTCTTTTTAATTTTATACTTGTATCAATCATGACACTTTTTTTTTTCTTAGGTTACACTGGAACATTTTCAAGTGAAGAGGACAGTGTGGTCCATGTCAATTTGCCACACTGTGGAGACAGTCCTCTTTCTGACACCTTGGTCTGTTTGGATCTATCGTGGCATTTATTCATAATTAAAGTGAATTTATTTTATTTCAGGCACTCATTTGTGTGGATGCAGGTGTGGGACATTCTACATGTTCAAAAAGTGAGCACTCCAAGAATGGACAACAGTTTGCCAGGGTCGAATAAAACATTGTCAACATATTATTTTGTGCCACAAGAAGCAGAATGTTTTAACAGTACAGTAGTTTGAATACATTTTTTGTTTACCTTTATCAGACCTCTCAGGCACCCACAACCTGCGTCTGATCGGGTAAGACTAATTAAAAATATAATTATACCATGTAGGTTTGAATTTGTGAACATGAAATCAATAAATACCTTTGTGTGCTATTGACACTGTCATTAGATCAACTGCACTTATTTCTGGGGTAAAAATAGGATGGAGCACCAACCCCATTCCAGGAAGAGGTCCAATCTGCCCCGGGTCAGAACCACTTCTACAGGTAAACGATGATGACAGTTGCATCGTGACACAGTTGTTTGGTGTATCTTTATTTGTACATTTGTTTGTTTGTATAGCCTCCAATCACAGTGGGTAACATTGCCAGGAAGCAGAACAATTATACTTTTATACATTTCCAAAGATACCCACAACATCTTACATCTTAGTGAAGATGATACAAAAAACACCCACAAATATTTTTCAAAGATCAGATATTGTTTCTTGCATCTATTTCAAATGTTTACAAGGATTGTGCAGGAGTATGACAAACGTGCTGTTGTCAGTTTAGAACCCAATGTATTAAAAAAAACAGGAAGAGGATCGACATCCTTTTGTAAATATGACTGTCATGCATATATTATGTATTTGAAAGTAATTATTCAACTGTCTTCTCACTGCAGCAACTACACAAATGTGTATGCACCATTATTGATAGCCAGTCTGAGCCAGAAGACAAAATGGAGCAAAGGTATTAATTGTTACTATTACCACTTCATTTTTCTATTCTATACTGTAAATCTTATTACTAGCTTCATCATTTAATATTACATCACTTTGTCTTTCCCAGCACAGAATACCTGACTGCGGAGGACATTGTTGCAGAACTCTCTGCAAAAATAACAAATACCTCTTGCAGCAGGTTCAATATTAATAGAGCCAATGTGTGGATGGAGCAATCCGCGGCTTCAAAGGTGCCTCATTTGACCCCTCTCATTCGACGTCAGTTAAGTTCACTGATGATGAGGGACAAACTGAGGGTGGAGTGGACACTGGTGGTCCCAAGCGTGAGTTCCTGACCCTCCTTATGGAATGCCTGAGAATGCGAAGAAAACATCATGTCATAGCAACTGTTTGTGCCCCATGGCGATGTGACTTTCCCAGCCGCTCTGTCTCAAAATCTGATTCTAAATGTATAATGTTCTCTATAAAGATAGAACTAATACACAGTTATGAATGTATAATATAAGCTGTTTTGTGTATTTAATGCATTGGTCTACAATTTAATGATGGCTTCTACATATTTCACATAAACAGACAATGAACAAATGTGTCCTTCATTCTGATCTTGCATTTGAAACAGATACAATAAAAAAAACTGAACTTACTGTTGTGTTCAACTTCTGCCAAAAACTAGATGTTTGCCACAGGAGCCACAGGACACTTGAACTGTCCCCAGATGTTGGCCACAGAAAGGACACAACATGGCGGCCTGAAAAGACATACATTGATGTAGTAAATCCATTGAATCAAGTCAATCAAAAACACATAGTCTAAATAGTGGTTAGCTAAATAAATAGAAAGATACATCATGTTTACCGTTGATCTGTGTTTTGTCTCTCCTTGAATGTCTTCTCTATATTTGTTCTTGAGCATGTCTAATGCAAACTACTCTCCTGTCATTACTTAAATATGACGCTCTTTGTATCAAAACAAAACGTACCTTCTTATATATTGACTTTGTCCACTTTAATCAACTTTCTTTCCTCCGGCTTCAATTTCCATCACTCTCGTTCCTTCTCTCTATTTCTGGTCAGACATCAATCTGTTCCACGTAGCGCGCCCCCTAGAGGCCTGAGGCGGAGCACTTCCGGTATGTTTTTTTTTGTATTTGTTTTTGGGTTTGTATGTGTTTTTGACTTTGCATATAGTTTTTGTATTTGCAGCGTTTTTTTGTTGTATTTGTTTTCAGGGTTTGTTTGTTTTTCATTTCATTATTTTCAGGTGTTTCCTGCTTATATGTGGGTTTTTGGCCGTTGTTCAGCGTTTGCACATGCCGGCCACCGTAGTATCATGTTGTTGTGAGTGTGGACGGAGCAGATACAATGTTAGCTTAGCCTGATCGATCCGATCTCCATTCAGAAAAACACGCATTTTGAAAGATATTTCGCCTGCCGTCTTGTCTGCACACTTGTCAAAGCATTCATTCATGGTTTTTAATAACCGGTATCAGTATGTAGTTACTTCGGCATCATTTTGAAACGTGTATTACAATTAAATCACGGTCAAATATGTTCATTTTGTTGTAGTTGGTTTCTACCACAGTATTTACATGGATATAGGCCCCGCCCCCTCGCCAGCGCGTCTTGTTTGAATGATGCGAGTAAACACAGCTGACAGCCGCGGTGAAACTCGAGCGATTAGAGCAATGCGAATATTTGCATCGCGTCCGGTGTGAACGCAGCACAATGCAGTTCAGAGACCAGACCACTGCTCTGACGCCTTCAAAGCAACTTCGAGATTTTAACAGTGTGAGGGCCTCAAAGGCTATGGTGGCCGTAGGACGCACAATTATGTTCGGGGCATCACGGCCAGACCGAGGGGCAACGACGACGGTCATGGCCGCCGTGAAATTCCTACCCTGATAACAGCAGTATATTTGTGTTTCTGCACATATTTTAGTAGACTTGAACAATCTTTATATGCGGAATTCTCTACATACAGAACGACATATAGTGGGTAAAATAAGTATTGATCACGTCACCATTTTTCTCAGTTAATATATTTCTAAAGGTGCTATTGACATGACATTTTCACCAGATGTTGGTAACAACCCATGCAAGTTCAGAAATGAACTTGTATGTCATGAAATTGAATGACAGCTGAAATCTATCAGTAATCAGAAAGCAATCCTGCCCCTTGAAGGTGCAAATTAATATCAGCTAAAAAGGTATCTCATTACAGAGGAGTCACACAAGAAACATCTCATGGTGTGGAAAAGCAAAGAGCTCTCTCAAGACCTTCACAACCTTATAAATACACTGATGGCATTGGTTACAGAATGATTTCTAAACTTCTGAATGTTCCAGTGAGCACCGTTGGGTCAGGCCCGGCTCCAGGATGAAATGACTGAGGGGGCTGTTAAAAAATCAGAGTGGGGGATTTTTTTTTCACAACAACGAAAAATACTGGCAATTTAATTAATTGACACACAAAGCTTTTTTCCTTCCCACTGCTCTACAATCTCTTTATTTGTATTCCGGATTTACCCCTCTCATTCTGTTCTTTTCCTCTGATCTTTAATAATATGTCTATTATTAAAGACATTATTAGATGGCTGCACTTTGGTTAACAGACTAACATTGATTTGAATTTATAAATTGACCTTTTCTCCTCTATCCCTTAACTCGTCTTCCTATACAAATTTACTATCTACTCTATATCAGGATTAAAGAAAAAATAATATGGTTGATTTTTTATTTTCAGGATTGAATGTTCAAACCCAGTGTGCGAAAAAGTGCACGTCCCACCGTCCGGGACGTGTTATTTACAACATCGGACAAGTAGATATTTCAATTGACTTGTCCGATGGACAAGTGACGTTTTTCGCCCCTATTTATTGACAAATTATTGATAAATTCAGCTTACAAAAGGCATGACTCATTCGCAAATTGTCCGTGTGCGCCGTTGTTGTGCGACCGCTTTACGTTTCCTTTTTGCTCACTTACGTCGTGTCGTAAAACTGTGTGAAAATGTAAAATACAATGGCGAAGAAGAAGGTTCTAGTGGCCCCAAGAGGGCAACAAAAGATTTCTTTCTTTTCTAAGAAGGTTTGTACACATCATTCTCACAGTTGTAAAATGGTATGATAAATTAACAAGGAAAATAATTGAAATAAATTCTGTCAGAAAATAGTGGATTAAGGGCTTGAAAGGGGACTCAATTTAAGATAAGATAAAATGGACTTTTATTAATCCCTGTGGGGAAATTCAGTAGGCCTAGTTCAAACAGCAACAGGGTAAGGGTGAAAAACAGGACAGCACAGATTCACACAGGTTAATCAAATCAAAAATAAAATCGAAGATACAAATAAAAATAATGAAAAACTATGAATAAGAAATTAATAAAAAAAATAATAAAAAAGGGGTATGTAAATTAATTTTAGAAAAAAAGGGGGGGGATTGAAAGGGGGGTCTATTATTATGTACCAGGGGGCTTGAAAGGGGGCATATCAAATTATTTCAGAAAAAAAAATGCAGAAAGGTTCTATAATCTATAATTTTTCTGCAAGAACAGGAGTCTGAACAACAGCCTGAACATGCTGAAACGAGTCCTCAGAAAGTCCCAGAGTGTGAGCAGAACGATGACCCCCCCAGTCACGAGAAAGCCTCTGCTAAAAGGCCATGTTCAGTTATCTCACCAATGAAAAGTCCATCTAAAAAGGCCAAGAGTGACATCGCCCTGACACCCAAGAGGAAAAGAACATTTATTGAGACTTGGAAAACCCAGTTTCCGTGGGTAAGATGTGTGGACGACATCATGTTCTGTGAGGTCTGCAGAGAATATCCATCAATTGCTGACCACAACAGTAAACTGTACAAGGGTGTCACAGGGTCAAAACGCATTGAGACACTTCAGTCACACGAGTCCAGCAAATATCACCTTCTCTGCATTCAAAGGAAAGAGGTCACAGAGAAAGGCACAGGGCCAATGTTTGTGGCTCTCAAGAAGCAGGCAGAAAATATGGACGACCAACTGAAACCCATGTTCAACACATCGTTTTATGTCGCCAAACAAAAGCTGCCTTTCCGTTCGTTTGAGGGCCTCATCGAACTTCAAGAGAAGAATGGCATTAAAATGCCGACACAGTACCGGAACGACAAGGGGTGCAAGGCATTTGTGCAGGCCATTGCAGAAGTCGAGAAGGACAGAGTTTCCGAAGACCTCAAGACTTCAAGATTCTTCGCTCTGATGGGAGATGGATCCACGGATATATCTGTGACAGAACAGGAGAATGTATAGGTAATTATTATTTTTAATTATTTTGTAAGTGCATATATTGTCTTATTTAAGTTAAATTTTATCTCCAAAAGGGCCTTTTGTTTGAGTCATTAATTCACAATCATTTTATTGATGCATTTATTTGTTTTAATTTTCAGTTAACTTAAAAGTTTGTAACAGATAAAGTATATAAAGAAATTGTTTAAAGCACATGAAGGTGAAGTTGCTTTTTAGTGTTCTTAGTCTAAAAAAAGGTGAAGGCAACACTGGTGTGGGAAGGTTTATATAAGCCAAATCATTTAAAAAAAAATGTATTGCACTTTATTGATGTACTTTATTTATTTTCTATCTTCAGGTATGTCAAAGATGGACTTCCAACCATAGAGTTCATTGACATCATGGCTGTAAAGTCAGCTGATGCTAATGGTGTGCTGGCAGCCCTCCTCGAGGCATTACATCATGTCGACCTAACAGATGGAGACATAAAGAAGAAAATAATAGCCTGCACATTTGATGGTGCCAGCGTTAACCAAGGTGCCAAGGGAGGAGTTATTGTGAAGTTGAGGGAATTGTTGGGGCATGTGCCCATTTTGATTTGGTGTGCTCCACATAAGCTGGAGCTGTCGCTCCTAGATGCCACCGAAGCCACTGACTTCATTGACATCGTAGAGAAAGGAGTGGACCCTATCTACAGATTCTACTATGGATCTGGTAAACGTAGGAGGGAGGTGAATGCCATATCAGCTGTTATAGACGAGGATCCTGTCTATTTCTCAGCACCCTGTGGCACTAGGTGGATGGCGTCAAGACTCCGGGCATACAAGGCTGTCGTGAAAAATTACAACTCTGTCATCCTACACATGGAAGAGGCTTCAAACAGAATAACAGAAGAAGGAGCTAAGTGTGTGGGGTACTTGAAGGTACTGAAGTCTGCAAAGTTTGTTGATGGGCTCCACTTTATGGTAGATGTCTTAGAAGTGTTGGCCAAGTGAGTCTGGCATTCCAGAGTAATGATCTGTTCATTTATGATGTTGATGTAAAGTTGTGTGAGGCCAGGATCAAGTTGGAAGGCCTTAAGCATAATAGAGGTGATGTCTACACTGCCTACATGGCAACCTGCAAGGATGGCAAGTTTGACAGTAAGAACAATGGACACATCACTTCACTGAAAGGAACAGGTATTCCAGAAACAGTGAAGAATTCCTTCTTGGAGAATTCTGTGAAGTTCCTAGAAAAGAGATTTTCCTTCCTGAAGGATACCCCTTTCAGTGATTTCCATGTTCTTGACCCCAGGAACGTCCCAAGATCAGATGCACAACTAGCTACATATGGTGATGTTCAGGTTATGAACATGGTGACCCACTTCGAGTCTGTTCTCAGTGAGGAGGAGGTAACCAACATCCCTAGACAGTGGCCAGCTCTCAAGGCCAGACTGAAGTACAGGCAGAGGCAGCCCCCCAAGGAGGTCATAAGTGACCTTCTCACTGAGAACCACCCAGATGTGAAGGACGTCCTGGTTCTGGTGTACATCATGGTCACCCTTTCTCCCTCCTCTGCTGCCGTGGAGCGTGGATTTTCCCTCATGAACCTCATAAAAACATCCAGAAAATCCCAGATGACCAATGAAACTCTGGGGTCACTCATGAGGGTCAGCCACATCACCACCACAGTGGCAGAGTTTGACCCAGAGCCAGCCATCCAGAAATGGAAAACCTCTGCTAAGACCAAGAGGTATGTCAAAGCTGCCCCAAAGCCAGCTGCAGTGAACAGCAACTTACCTGTGCCTGCTGCCCCACAGCCAGCTCGAGAGACAGCTGCAGTGAACAACCACCCTGAGCCTGAAGCCATACATTGCTGCTAGCAGGTCTACTAGTCCCACAGAGGAGAAAACATTATATTGTTAGTACTTAGTTGTTTTATCTTATTATTTTATATCTGACATTCATTTGATGTGCCTTGATGGTAGAAGTTCAGAAAACAGACACTGTGAACAATATGAACAAATAAACAATAAAATGTGTACCTACAGTAACCCAGATTCTTGTATGCTTTATGTTGATATTTAATCATATTTAAAATAGGTGCAGCAATGCATGCACAAATTATAGCTATGGACAAGTGAAAAATGTATTCGGACAAGTAAATTGCCAAACTCACTTGTCCATGGACAAGTACTCTCTAAAAACGTTTTCTCACACTGAAACCAAGTCCTAAAACCTGGCATTTCATAAGAAAGTGACTAATATATAAACAAAATGTAGTATTGGATAAAATACTACACCGAATGGACAGACACAGATTAAAAATAAAAATAAAGTCCCCTGGTTTGTCTCTAGAGTCCCGGCCCGTCCACACGGCGGCGTGCATTGAAGCTTCAACGCTTCTGCCCATTCACTTTGAATGGGGTGACGTCACTCTTTGCCGAACTGCATTGTGGTTCCGTCGCTTCGCTTTGCTCGCGTTGCTCGCTTCAAAAGTTGAGCAATGTTCAACTTTTGAAGCTTCGACGGAAGCGTCAGCCAATCAAATCAAATGCCAGTACAAGCTCTAGCCAATCAAACCGCGTGCTTGTGTGTCCGGGGCGGGAGATTCATGTGATTGGTTGTTGGTCGAGTTTCAGACACGCCCACCGGCAAGCTTTAACGTACGCCGCCGTGTGGACGCTGCGTTAACTGCCATGAGAAAAATCCAATCAATGTTCCAAAATCCGTCACTAGATGTCGCTCATTGTACCAATAAGGTTTATATAATACATAACACATTATTATTATAGTAAAAGGGCTCGCTTTTATGAGAACATACATTCGTAACTTATCTCGTTTAAAGCACTTTTGTTGTAATACTCTGGATTTAGTTGACACTACTAGCCGAGTTTCTTTTGTCCAATATTTCACAGGCAGGTACATTGAATTAGAAGTAGAAGAAGTAGAAGAAGAAGTAGAGGTAGAGGTAGAAGAAGAAGTAGTAGAAGAAGAAATATGCTAACGCTACAAACAGGCACAACACGGTTACTCTGTTTTTACCTTTATATATACAGTCTATGGTTTTTACTGACATCACATGTAACATATTATTTCACCTTGCTCTATGTTTTTTAACACACATTCAAAAACGGGAGCATTTTCGGGAGTTTCAACCGGGTACCGGCCACCGAAAACGGGGACGTTTTGGTCACCCATCCGACTGTGTTTACAGCTAAGCACACACGCTAACATTAATTAAGACTACAAGCTCACTTGGGGTTGAGGCTTTTTTACACGTTGCTTGACTGCCTGCCCACATATCTGATCTAAACATAGTAACGTGTGTTGGGGGAAATAATTATTTAAAGTTATTTAATAATTGTGACATTTATTGTACTTTTTGATGGATGAATGATGCTCAAAGTGAGGGGGCAAAGAATACAACTGAGGGGGCAATGCCCCCTTTTGCCCCCTCGTGGTGAGGTGGAGAGCTTCAGAAAGAACTGGAATTAGCAAGTACAATTGTTTCAAAAGAATCACCTGACTTGAATTCAATAGAAATTCTATGGAAAGAACTAAAGATCAGAGTTCATAGAAGAGGCCCACGGAACCTTCAAGATTTGAAGACTGTGTGTGTGGAAGAATGGGCCAAACTCCCACCTGAGCAATGCATGAGACGAGTTTCTCCATACAGGAGGCGTCTTGAAGCTGTCATTACCAACAAAGGCTTTTGTACTAAGTATTAAAAGTCTCCTATTATGCTATTTCTAGAATCAGAATCAGAATCAGGTTTATTGCCAGGTAGGCTCGCACATACT
Source organism: Dissostichus eleginoides (assembly GCA_031216635.1). Taxonomy (NCBI): domain Eukaryota; kingdom Metazoa; phylum Chordata; class Actinopteri; order Perciformes; family Nototheniidae; genus Dissostichus; species Dissostichus eleginoides. The sequence continues at coordinate 151,784 of CM062274.1, read as the reverse complement.
AGGAATTTGACTTGATGTCATGGTGCATACATAAAATATAAAAAACAAGAAATCTAATATAAAACACAAAATCTTTTACAACGTAACAAAATACAGTTAAATAGCAGTAAAAATTAAATAAAGCAGTAATTTACATGGAAATAGAATGCTATGAATGAATTTTTGCATATAAACTATGAAATGTGAAATCAGAATATGTGCAGAAAGGAGTATGACATTGTGTGCATTAATGTAATGCATATAGTCTATGATGTGGCAGAGGTAGAGTGTCAGTGGGGGGGCCGGGCCTTGTTTAAGAGGCCGGTAGCGGAGGGGAAGAAACTGTTCAGGTGGCGAGAGGTTCTGGTCCCGATGGAGCGCAGCCTCCTGCCAGAGGGGAGGGGGGTGAACAGTTTGTGTCCAGGGTGGGAGGGGTCGGCCACTATCTTCCCTGCCCGCCTCAGGGTCCTGGAGGCATGCAGGTCGTGGAGGGATGGCAGATTGCAGCCGATCACCTTCTCTGCAGAGCGGATGACACGCTGCAGCCTGCCCTTATCCTTGGCTGTGGCTGCGGCGTACCAGATGGTGATGGAGGAGGTGAGGATGGACTCGATGATGGAGGTGTAGAAGTTCACCATCATCGTCTTTGGCAGGTTGAATTTCTTCAGCTGCCTCAGGAAGAACATCCTCTGCTGTGCTTTTTTGGTGAGGGAGCAGATGTTCTGCTCCCATTTGAGGTCCTGGGCGATGATGGTGCCCAGGAAGCGGAAAGACTCACAGCAGTTACTGGGGAGTCACACAGAGTGATGGGGGTGGGTGGGGCTGCGTTCTTCCTGAAGTCCACGACCATCTCCACTGTTTTTAGGGCGTTGAGCTCCAGGTGGTTTTCCCCACACCAGGTCACCAGATGGTCCATCTCCCACCTGTAGGCAGACTCGTCCCCACCAGAGATGAGTCCGATGAGGGTGGTGTCGTCTGCGAACTTCAGGAGCTTGACAGACTGGTGACTGGAGGTGCAGCTGTTGGTGTACAGGGAGAAGAGCAGAGGTGAGCAGAGGTGAAAACGCAGCCTTGAGGGGAACCGGTGCTGATGGTCCGGGGGTCAGAGACGTGTTTCCCCAGCCTCACGTGCTGCTTCCTGTCAGACAGGAAGTCTGTGATCCACCTGCAGGTGGAGTCGGGCACGTGCAGCTGGGAGAGCTTGTCCTGCAGCAGAGCCGGGATGATGGTGTTGAAGGCGGAGCTGAAGTCCACAAACAGGATCCTGGCGTAGTAGTTTCCTGGTGTGTCCAGGTGCTGGAGGAGGAAGTGAAGGGCCATGTTGACAGCGTCGTCCACAGACCTGTTGGCTCTGTAGGCGAACTGCAGGGGGTCCAGGAGTGGGTCTGTGATGGATTTCAGGTGGGACAGGACAAGGCGCTCAAAGGACTTCATAACCACAGAGGTCAGGGCGACGGGTCTGTAGTCATTTAGTCCTGTGATCCTTGTTTTCTTGGGAACCGGGATGATTGTTGAGGTTTTGAAGCATGCTGGGACGTGGCATGTCTCCAGTGAGGTGTTAAAGATGTCAGTAAACACAGGAGACAGCTGATCAGCACAGAGCTTCAGGGTGGAGGGGTAGACATTGTCACGGCCAGCCGCTTTTCTGGTATTGAGTTTTCTGAATAGTCTTTTTACATCCCTTTCATTGATCGAGAGAGAGTCTGATGTGTCGGGGGAGGGCAGTGGTGTGTGGGAGTGAGATACTGAAGGGGAGGGGGATGTGGAGGTGTGAGACTGAAGCTGTTGAGAGGTGTCATGGGGGATGGTGTCAGGACTGAACTCTTTGTCTTCAAATCTGCAGTAGAACTGATTCAGATCGTTTGCAAGGCGTCGGTCGTTCATGGAGAGGGAGGCTTTTGGCTTGTAGTTTGTGATCTGTCTTAGACCACGCCAAACAGACCGCAGAGTCGTTTGCTGAGAGCTGATGTTGGAGTTTCTCAGAGTATTGTCGTTTAGCATCTCTCACCGCCTTGCCAAAGACGTACTTCGACTCTCTAAAACGTGCCTTATCACCACTTCTAAACGCCTCCTCCTTTTGCAATCTTAGCTGTTTCAGTTTTGGTGTGAACCAGGGCTTGTTGTTGTTGAAACTCACCCTGGTGCGCGTTGGTACGCAGCTGTCCTCACAGAAGCTGATGTGGCCTGATAGGCATATATTATGAGGCTCAGATATATCAAAATATATAAAAAACATGTCTATGATGTGTTTTGCTCAAAATATCAAACAGATCATGCATTTTAGACACTGCTGCTAGAGAACTGCTGATTCGGGATCCTTAGCTTGAAAAAAAAAAAAAGAGTGCCTGCTCAGAATTCTACGGAGATACAGATAAATCCTGCCGTGATTAAACGCCATGTCATGTTCCAAACCACATCAAGGATTATTTCTGAAACAGTATGGAGCTCAAATGCTTTTTCTCTAGCGGGTTTACCACAAGGTGAGTTCCTTTTTATTTCCTGCTTCTTTATACATATTCTCTCCAGTACAGGTTAGCTCTGAGTGTTAGCGATGCTTACTAATGTAAACAAAGACCATATTACGTCCAAAACACGTCGGGCATTGTTTCTGATAGCGACGTTTCTGATAGGGTGTAAAGCCAGCCCACATTTCACACGGCCCTCCACATGATGTAAAAGAAAAAGTCATTCATCACACCAGGCCACCTTCTTCCATTGCTCCGCGGTCCAGTTCTGATGCTCATGTACCCATTGTAGGTGCTTTGGGTGGTGGACAGGGGTCAGCATGGGCCCCCTGACCGGTCTGCAGCTACACAGCCCCCGCCCATACACAACAAACTGCACTGTGTGTTCTGACACCTTTCTATCAGAACCAGCATTAACTGTTTCAGCAATTTGAGCAACAGTAGGTCTTCTGTTGGATCCTTGGACCTCTTTTGGTAGGTACTGACCACTGCAGATGGGAACACCCCACAAGAGCTGCAGTTTTGGAGAAACTGACCCCGTCGTCTAGCCATCACAATTTGGCCCACGTCGAAGTCCATCACATCCTCACGCTTGCCAATTTTTCCTGCTTGCAACACATCAGCTTTGAGGAAAAAGTTTTCCTTTTCTGCCTTTCTGTGAAGAATTTTCTTCACTTCCTCTATCAGTGGTCATATTCTTATGGCTGATCGGTGTATTAACAGATTTTATCTAATTAAATAGATTGACTTTTCGATTCTTTTCTTTTAACTACCACTGCACGTTGATTCACACCATTTGAAATATTATATCCAGGATTGGAAATTCAAATTAGAAACCAGCCACTGACAGATAAATATTCAAATTCACCAGCCACTCAATAGTAGATTATTTTTGTGTCTGAAATCAATCCTTTCCCTGGTGGCTGGTGCTTGTTTACACTCATGTAAATAATAGTTTGTCTTTATTTCGTGGTAACGTTGTAAGGTTACTTATCTTTACGTTACTGAGACAACACTGTCTGGTTACATTTAACTTACTTCTAACAAATACACATTAGAAAGGTCTGCACAAGTAATTTAAAAGTAAAGTCACTCTAGTTAGAAAACTCCTCATTTAGTGTTGTGTGTGTGTGTGTGTGTGATTGCAGGAGCCAGCCTGCAGGAGTGCAGTCCATTCTCCTCTGCTCTAAAGCTCCGGTCCTGACTCCTCACTTTGCCAGGTGGTAGACTCTGTAACCGCGGTCAGTCGTTTATCTACCCATCAATCCTGCCGGTAGTTCTTTAACTAACCTGCTCTCTCCTGCCTGCTGTTCCAGCTGCCTCCAGACATCTGCCATGTTGCCTCCTGTCCATGCGCCTGTAAAACCAAACACCCAGAATGCACTTTGCTCTGCATCAGCATCGCTATGTATTGTGCATTTCATCATTTTCACCCTGTTTAACATGATGTTAATAATAGATACATATAGAAGGAAACATTAGAGAAACAAAACACATAACTCATCGAAGAAAGATTTTATATTGAAATGATAGGATTATGTGCAGTTACACATGATAACATTGGTTCATCAAAAATGCTGGTAGTCTGGTGAAGGATAGTTCCTGATCCGTGTTGAATCAGGCGGTGCAGCAGACCCCCCTGTGCTGTAAGGACACACTTCAGTGCTTTTTAAGGCATTTCACAGCGAGGGAAGTCCAGGCGACTGGTGCTCTCAGTCCATCCAGCAGGTGGTGTTAGCCTCCATACTTCTCCTTCAGCTGATCCACCAGGCTCACATACTCGCTCATGGCATCCTCTTTACTCTTACCTGATAGTTAATGAAACATAAAAAAGCATTGAGAAACACATTTAGATAAATTAGAGAAGAAATGGGCACCGTTTCTACACTAGACAGTGTCAGGGTTTGATAGCGAATTAAGGCATCTGGCTGTGAGGGATTGCAGATTAAGTGGGACTAAATAACTTTATTATTTATATTCTGAATACACAAATTGCTTTAAAAAGTATTTCTGCTTTACCATTCAACAGAGCGAATGGATGTTGAGAGTGAAGACGATGTGAGGATATATTATAGATATAAATTATTATATGCTAGCCTTTGTTGTGAGAGGTAGAGAGAGCGAGAGGAGCATAACGCTAAAGCAAAACTTCTAAAAACACAACATGTACTCGATGTTCACGATAAAGTCATTTAGAGCAAGCCACAATACATGGAGTATACTGGATATATTGGCAGCCATAAATAAAAGGATACACGGTTACTGCAGGGAGAATAGTTTAAGCAGGATATACTGTATAAAACAACTGTTATAAGTTATTTTAATAACACTTTTTTCATATGTAAAACGTCAAGATTGTAAAAATGGTGTGATTACAAAGGATTTTAACACTCCTGTACAGGCACAAACAGGAAGTGTCTCTGGTGAAGTCAAGTATCTGATGGGAGTTGGCCAACATGCGGCACACTGCTGTGTAATTAATAACACACCGCTGTGTTAAACGCACACACAGCTGTAGCCTCAGCTCAGACTGAGACAAACAAACATCCACGTACGTCTATGTAAAGAATTTGCCTAAAATATAACTGAGTTATGACCAGTGGTGGGGGTAGCGCGCTACAAAGTAAAGCGTTACAGTAATCAGATTACATTTGTATGGAGCAAAATCTGGGCAAAAAGTTTTGATCTTTTGAAAAAAATGTAATAAAAGATCCTGAACTTTGAAAAATACAATGATGAATTCAAACTAGAAATAAAGTATTTGAAAAGTTTTTTCAGGTTGAATATTATTTTGATTCAGCTCTTAAGCCATTTTTTTGATAACATTTTTTTCTTTCACATTTCACTTTTATTTATACATTTGAGTAACTGATTTTTTTTAGATTCAGATTTTATGCTTTCAGATTTTTTTTCTGTTTCCAATCGTATTTTTTGCCTTCAGACTTAACGCTGCTTTGTAGTAGTGGGGAACATCCATGCTTAAAGTGTGGTTGCTGAACTGCACAAACTGGCAAAGTGTATTGCTCCTATACCGTGATTGTTGCCAATACGATCAAAACAGCTCCCTAAATAGAACCGTGTCACTGGCATCAGTGTCGATCTACTGCCAATCACGGGAGTATTGTGTATAAAAAGTGTTTAGCAATTTTTCTTGGGATACCTACATTTCCTGAAGGAAACATGACTACAGAAGGCCTGTCACTCATGATTCCAAGCCCCTCTCAGCTAAGCCCCGCCCCCCACGCAACATCAGGGCCGAAAACCCTGAAGGCAAAAAAAAGGACCTGAAAGCGGAAAAAAAAGATCCGAAAAAAAAATCTGAAAGCATAAAATCTGAATATAAATAAAAGTGAAATGTGAAAAAAAAAATGTAATCCAAAAAGTTGCTAAACTGAATAAAATAATATTCAACCTGAAAAAACGTTTCAAATACTTATTTTTAGTTTGAATTCATCATTGTATTTTTCAAAGTTCAAAAGGATCAAAACTTGTACTTTCAAATACATTTTATTGTTTCGAATGATCTAAACTTTTGGCTCAGATTTAGCTCCATACATTGGTATGTAAATTGATAACAGCAGTAACATAACATTTAAGTGGCACGAAATTATCTCCTTACTGGCGTTACTTTAAGGTCTTCAACTATCTGCATACATCTTACATCATGTTAAGAGTTGCACAGCAGAGATATACAGGCTTGTCGCAGCGTACATCGTGGAGGACATGTTACCCGTTTCCACGGTGGAATCGCCATCTTTCCGAAACTTATGAGCAAGATGCAGGCAACGGGGGTGCGGCCGCCATCAGACAGGAGAACTGTTCAAGTTACCTGGAATAGTGTTCTGATGGAAACTGAGCTAAAGGAAACATGGTGTTCAAACAAAGAGCAGAAACAGAGGTCTGTGTGCAGGATTGTATTTATCAGATTAAGGATTGGTCTGAGCTGATCTGGGATCAATGAGGTTTAACTTTATATTGTCATTTGTCATTTATGCTGAGTAATCCAAAAGTAATGTAACTAGTACTGAAACTAATTACTTTTAGCAGTGATTCATTTAGTAAAGTGAGGCATTACTTTAAAAAAAGTAACTAGTAATATGTAATGCATTACTTTGTATATTAAGACATGATTGACGAAGCCCAATTTTACAGAGGGATACACACTTGTAAAAATGGCAGCATGTGGCCTGAACACGTACCTTTCTGCTTCTCCCAGGCATCCCATTTAGCTTTGCCAGTGAAATCAAACATCCCTGGACGACCTTCAAAGGGAAGACGGCAAAAAAGATGTAATTAAAGAGGTTAAAGTCCACATCGAATTGTACTAGAGTTGTAATGCATATACGGTCAAACTGGAAACTGGAGCCAAGATGCTGGCTAACAAGGCAGCCTTTAAACCAGTGTTCCCAAAGCTGGTGCTAATACTTACCAACCACAGTGCAGCAGCCTGTAGTTTACGTTTTTCACCACTGGATTACCAGAATATGTTATACCATAAAATATATAGTAATGGAAATATGAAACAATATCAGGATAGTAGACGTCCTCACCTGTGTTCACATCCCCGACTGAGGCCTGCTTGAACAGGGAGTAGACCTGCAGCATCTCTTCATCTGCTGGCTTCACCTTCAGCTGCTTCACCGCCTCTGCTGCTGCATCAAACTGAGCCTACAGGGAGAGGACGCTTGTGAGTTAACTGCTTCAGGGTGACATGATGTTGACAGGGGCAAACAGCTGCTAATATCTGTGCAAAACCATAGCTGGGCAGCTATATAATAAGTTTCAATCATATCCTGTATATATGTCACTACTTATTTGCATAGCCTTTATATATACACTGAAGCTTGAAGAGCTTAACAATAAAATATATAAAGGCTATAATGAGTATTGTGTGTATTGCCACAATGAGATTTAGATTCAAGATTCAAAGGCTTAATTGTCATAGCACAGTAGCTACAGTGTAGAAATGGCAATGAAAAGTCCCAAGCTCCAACAATGCAACGTAGTTATATAGGCCATAAAACAATAAAACAAATTAAAACATTTAAATAAAATACAAACAGTGTAAGAAAAAAACAGTAGAATAGATTAGAATTATAAGTAAATATATAAAGATGGCCTTTCGCCTCGAGGCTTTCCCTGCTCTGCTCGCATCTCCCAAAGGTGAGGGGGAGTCAATCTACGGGGGAGAGGCCTTCAATGGGTCAGGGTGGAGGGTCTGACTGTCTGCCATTTCAACACAGAAGTGGTCAGCTGACCAAAGTGTCTGTGAGCCATGGATGTATAATAGAGTGGTGCAGTGACGCGTCCTAAAACCCAGAAGTAAGCTGCAGTAATCATAAATCTATCGATTAGATTTATGATTCGAAAATTATAAAAGTAGGGTAGGCATGTGGATATTATCCGGCTGAACAAAACGTGCATTTATCTAACAGGTTCGTTTTCCACAGACCTTATTTGGAGCTATTTTCCAAAATCCTATGGAGAAATCCCATTGCTTTTTTGTCGAGGGAACCCATGCGCAGCTTACTTCCGGGTTTTAGGACGCATCACTGCACCACTCTATAAGAACTGGATACAGCGTCGGAGGCGGGGTCTCGTTCTTTCCTATGAGAGCTGCTCATTGGCGCATGAGGACAAAATGGCCCAACTTTTGAGAGAGCGAAACGTCAGATTACCCGTCATGCCTAGCTGTCAGAGTAGAAGAACCCGAGCATGCGCCCCTTAAGCCCCGCCCCCCGAGCTCCCACTCTCGGCTCAGTAGAATGAATGGAGAGAGAAAATAAATCTAGATTTGGCTTTTAGCGCATTTTACAACTTTAAGGACCTAATGATTATAATAAGGGCTATAAAATAGTTCATACTGGGTAGTTTAAAAAAAATTATCTGCTGATTTACAGACGTTTCTTTCCCCATGTTATTCAATGGGTAAAAGTATTCCTGGGCCCAGTGACGTCACGGACTGATACGGAAATTGTAGTACCGCCGTTTGGCCACTAGGAATTTGTTCCTCAGAGTCCGGCGCACTTCCGGATATATCCAGTCTCTGATAGTGTTACGTTATTATGAGAGTGCTCTCATAGTTGTTTGAATGAAATTGTATATATTTATATAAATATATATATGTGTGTGTGTGTGTCCGCATCTGTAGCCTGTTATTGTCTCATTATACCGCACTGTGAATGAATTAAAAGTAAATATATAAGTCGTCATGAACACATCTGTCCATCAGACAGAGGGCTGCTGTGCCTCCTGTCATCATTAACGGACTTCTCTTTAAAATGACCGCTCAGAGGAGAGGAGTTCTCATTTCTCTAAACGCCTGCTGCTTCCCCTCCTCTCTGCTCGGTTCCCCTCCTCGACTCCTCTGCTCGCATCTCCTGTGGGCGGAACTAAGACACGAGGATAGGAGTCGAGGAGGGAAATTGGAGAATTGAGAAGCCTTCAATATTTCACAAAGTGTGAACACGGAATTAAACGGAAGGATAACGTTGACCTGCTGTCCCCGCTGACAGTCACAGACAAACAGCTCCCTGTGATGCTGTTATATGTTATATATCATATTATATTCATATAAATAAAGAGGTTAGAAAGAAAACAATACTGTCACTAGCTCGCGAGACAAGGAAAGCCGACCGGAAGGCTCGCGCTGGTTTGGTTAGTTAACCTCTCACAGAGCTAACTGCGCACTTACCGCCGTTTACCAGCACGCGCTGGGGTATTTAGCTGCTCTTGTTCAATCAAAGATAATCAAACTAAGAACATACAGACCTGGAGATCAGCCATGTTAGTCCGGAATCAGGCAGCAGAGCAACAATCTACTAGAAGCACCGTACAGGGGTAAAGTCCACTCAATTTCCCAAAATGCAACTGCTGCTGTACCCTGTGACCCCCGTCCCTCGAAAGCACCCTCCCCTTAATTCTATTGGTTCACCGACATATCATCGAGGCCGTTCATTAGGTGGCGTGACTGTTTTTACCACTGCTCTAGAACAACAGTGTACTGTTTTTATTATGTTGTTTACTTTATTATATATTTATTTTGTATTTGTTTTGTTTTAACAATTTTACTCTGTAGCACTTTGAGTTTTGTTTACTCAAATGAGAAGTGCGCTTACAAATAAAATAGATTATTATTATCATAAACGTTTGGAAGAAACCATCGTAAAATAACCATATTACCGGAAAAACCTGTCATTAGAATAAACCTTTATGATACAGTACTTGCACTGAAGCTGATATTAATATTCAGAAAGAGTGCTTGAATAAGTGTCCTTTTTTTATTTTATTTTTGGACAGTGATGTTTTAAATACTAGATAGAAATACTTTAGATATAATTCCAGCAAATAGATCCAGATTAATTTATTGGAATCTTCCAAATCTCCAAAAAGACTTAATTGGAAGAAGACATTTTTGAAGGCAAGTTATTAGGTGAGCATTAGGAGTTTCAAAAGTTCGAAATGGGCAAAAAAATAGGATTCTATGGCAGCGACTGGGCAATACAAACCTTAAAGAGGATAGAAACACATCTCAGATTGCATCTTTATTCAACAAAACTAATGAAAACATGTTTTTCCTAATGGATTGACCCCTGAGGCCTGTACGACAAAGCCGGATTTTCTCTTAGCGAGCTAACTTCAGGAAAACTTGGGGTTTCCGGTCCTACGACGCTGGTTCTCTTTTTAGCGGGCTAGATCTCCATGGTAACTTATGCTAAGCGGCTAACCTGGTCCGGAGCAGGTTAGGTTGCAGGCTAAGAGATCAAGTCAGTGAAAGCACCGCCTGCTGACCAATCAGAGCTCAGTGTGCGGAGTTTAAAGCGATCAAGTCATATTACAGGAGAAAGGAAATACAGGAGAAAGGAAATACAGTTTAAACTGCCGTTGCAGGAAAGACGGCTGGCAAAAATCACCGACTGTGTGAACGTGAAAATTAATAGAATATCACCTCCCATCCAATGTATCATATATTTCCTTATCTGAGCAGCTTCTTGAGCCGTATCTGGCCGTGCAACACTCAGTGTCACATACTGTATGCAGAAGTATTATTTTAAGCAACACATTAAGTTGACGAAACACTCGAGTCAAATGTAATTAAAGTCAGATCCACTCGTGTCTTAGACGGGGCAGTGATATCATAAACCTGTTAATGTACGCATTCAAACACTTTTTCTGTTACCAGCTGTATTCAACTTGCAGGTGCAGCTATGTGGCTTTTATCCTGGATAAAGTGTTTAAGTCATGGATGTTTAAAGTTTAACTTATAGTTATATATTATAGTTGACTTTTCATTCAGGAAGTATGACGCGCTGCGCTGTCAGTACGCTTGTCCATGTTTGTGATTGGTCGAATGCTCCAAATACCACCCCTCTCATGTGAACGTGCACCTAACTAGATAGGGCACGGCTGGCTTGAGCGATCCACTTGATAACCCGCGTCGTAGGACCGTTTAGCGAGAGCGCGTATGTTTTGGATTAGGCCAACCGGCTAACTCAAACATATCCAGGTTATGTTGAACCGGCTTCGTCGTACAGGCCTCTGTTCTTTGTGAAAGTATTGAATTTGAATAACCTACACACATATACACAAGGTCGACTCGCATCACACCGATTCCAAAACCACAAAAGATTTGCACTTGATAGACAAGACAACTGGTGCCCTGTTCGTCACTAAATGAAAAAAACTGTCTCTCATTCCTAAGAAAAATGACACGATTCGGTATTTTTCAGTAACATGTTTTCAATGGCCACACATTATACATCCCACCTACACCATTATATTACATACAAGTGTTCGTGTCCACTGGACCGGGCTTAATAAAAGTGTTCCATTTTTTTTTTTTTTTATAAATTAATGTTTGTGCACAGCTTGCCTTGATGAACAGACATTGAGTGAATCAAAATATTAGGTCAGAGATTGGTGTCTCCGGCAATGCCCTGTACAGTTACCCTTCCTCCCCCCTGGTTATTAAGTCTTGGTAAAACACTTGTGCATGATTGCACTCATACACAATACCTAAGTGATGAGCAATGAGTTAGTGAGTTTGAGGCAGACAGCATAAATTCATATTAAAGGGGACCTATCATGCAAAATGCACTTTTTGATGTCTTTTATACATAAAGATGTGTCCCCAGTGTGTCAGGGAACTCACGCAGCGTCAGAAAATAAAACCCTCTCTTTTCCTCCGTACCCACATCTCTAAAAACGGGGATACAACGGAGCTGATCCAAATTTGCGTCCGATATGACGTAATATCGGAAATGTGGACCCACGGCACTATCAGAAAGTTGCTATCAGAAACAATGCCCGACTGTTTTGGACGTAATATGGTCGGTGTTTACATTAGCATCGCTAACACTCAGAGCTAACCTGTACTGGAGAGCATGTGTGTGAAGAAGCAGGATATAAAAGGAACTCACCTTGTGCGGCAAGAGAGAAAGCCTTTGAGCTCCATAATGTTTCAGAAATAATCCACGATAAGGCGTTTCATCACGGCAGTATTTAGTTTAGACAGTAGCTGCCAGGTCCCACATGAGCGCAGCCCCCTCCTTTTTATTTTTTTTTAAAGTTTTATACCCAAAATCAGCACTTTGGAAACAGGAAGTGAAATAGAGGGATATGAGGCATGGCTAGAATGGATGATCTGTTTGGTATTTTGAGCAAAACACTTCATAGACATGTTTTTTATATTTACATGGTTTGTTTTAAATACATACATTTTAATATCCTTAAATCTGTCACAAATAAATCCAAGCATATATTTATTCATTAGTAACACAAATTGTAGCCTTGCCCTTATATGAATTTGGGCCCCTGCCCCTCTACCTCATACTTATGCGAGATGTCTTCAGATTGGAAATTGATCTTTTTGTCTAGGCAGATTCTGAGGGTAACAGGATGTTGATGGTAATTGATCAGCGTTCCACTGTGAGTTTGATCAGAGTTCAGAAGTGATGGCAGAGTCTTCGCCTCTGATTGGATATTACCAATGCCATTTGCAGCACTGGGGGGGAGGCAGATACTTTTTCCACGGATGATCCTTCTGTGTTACTGTCAGGATATATGGTATGATATATAGTGACAGTCTCAGCCAAATGATTTGTAATAAAGTTACCATCTGCAGCTTTAAATGGAGCAATGCAGATATTTTATATTGCAATCAAATTTAAATCCTTCAAAACTCGACTTGAATGCAGATAAAAATGGGAAGCATTTTCCTAAGAGGCCGATCAGCATAGTAAATGTCATCTAAAACTTGGAGTTGTGTACGTTTAATTTTTGATGCCGATGAATGGTTCAATCTATGATAAATATGTTCTATGTAACAGGGTCCAATATGAGGCATTTTATTAAAATGTGATGTTCTGTAAGGGAGAAACTGCCACACCTCTGTTCCGATCGTGTCAAACTGAGCATGATTACCATTGTTTTGAAATATTGCAGTACACATTACTATGTTAATACTCTGTAAAAACATTCAAAACCTCATCTGTCAGAGAACTTTATTCAGCACATTTATAAACAATATCAGAAACTAATGTCCATGGACACCATGAGAAGAAAAATAAAACATTTAAAATAAAAGGGCATGCCAGGGTGGTTGACAATTATATTTTAAAAACAACCCCCAAATTAAAACATGATGGTTCCATTCTGGATTTCCCATTGACCTCTGTCCCATTAGAACGCCCCTCTGCTGTAGTTATTAAAGTAAACAGTAAACAAAGTACTGGTTACCAAGCAGTTTGGGGATTTGCTTTGAAGAGACCGTAGTCTTCTTTCCTGAAGAAGGCCACTTCTGTTTCATTTGCTGAAACAACAAACACAAACACTTTAAAACTCTGATAAAACTATACTTCCTGCAGCAGATCAACTATGTTAACCCATTACATTATTTTGTTGTATTATTTTGTAAGTTATTTTCTTCTATTCTAGGAATATACAGTTTATATTCATAGGCCCAACTGTTAGTTTTCCAAAATATATTTTTCCCTTCATTTTTAATCTACGAGGACACAAGTATTTTATTATACAATATCATTTGAAATATTGAAAATAAGCTGCTACTGTTGATCTCAGATCAGCTGCAGGCACTTATTGACTAAACAGTGTAGTTAATGCTGTCCACCAAACTAGTGGTAGGGATCTATTTAGTTTTAGCTAATGCAGTAAATCTGTAGTTTGTGTTGCTGTGGAATTCTGTTGTATTTCTAGTACGTGTCAACCCAAATTATATCAAAAATAGTCAAATAAATATATTTGAAAAGAATCATAAAAGTTGAGAACATTACTGACGTTTAATTTTAGGATCAAGTGGAATAAAGTTCTGTTTTTACTCTTACCAATGCCAGCAGCTCGTAGGGTTTGTTCATTTTGCAGAATGAGCTTTTCATCGTCCTCTAAACTCATCACCAACTCATTAGTCTGCAAGAAAGAAAAATGGAAACGTCATCATTCGTTCTCATGGTACCAAAGGATACCAAACCTATATGCATTTGTGTATGTAAACTAGTACAAGAAATATTTGATGGTTTCTGAGGTTAGATCTGGGGACCTCACCTTGAGAACAGTTTTAAAATGGACAGATTGTTTTCAGCTAAACTTCATATCTTTTAGCTTTAACTGCAGTGGGAAAACTCATGGTCCGCAAGCAGTTGCACATACTCAACGTGCACCTCATTTACTGATCTTGCTATCATGGGGGCAGTATAGTGCAGTGGTTCTCAGCTGGTCAGGCCTCGGGACCCACTTTTTCCTTTGTCAATAAATCGCGACCCGAAATGTTGAAACACTCAAATCTATTCAACAAAATATCGTGCTGTAATATATATATACGCTTTTCAGCATACAATATTAATTAAAGCGAAGTACAGTGCATATATCCAGGGGTGCACATAACTTTTTTTGCCCTTGCTCTCAAAGGAGCAGGGGGGGAGGGGGGGGGGGGGGGGGGGGGGGGGGGGGGGGGGGGGGGGGGGGGGGGGTGGGGGGGGGGGGGGGGGGGGTGGGGGGGGGGGGGGGGGGGAGGAGCGCTAGTGAGCACGCAGCAGGGTTACTGTGCGGGCGCTATAAAGCAGACCCTTCACGCGATAGCGAGGGTAGAGCGAGGGATCGCAGATGCCGTGGTGCTCGTGGACGGATTAAAACAATTAAACCTAAATGGCTCGCGAATTTTACTTTGGCGGCCGTTAATATACCTGGGCGGCCCGCCCAAGAAAAGTCTGTGTGGGAAACCCTGCTATCTTACCAGTGGTTTGTTTGTTTGTTTGTTTGTTTGTTTGTTTCTCTCTCTCAAATGATCCGGTGCTCTTTTTTGGCGGGGGGTGCGCTTGTGCGCCTGCGCACCAGTTATGTGCAGCCCTGCATATATCCCTCATATCCCTTCACAGAACTAAAGTATGCTTTAAAAAGGTTTAATGAGATGATGGAATCAAAGCTGAACTGTATAACATAAAAAGGCACACATGCTGAAAACCCAACCGCAGAAGGGGGTCTGGGGGGATTCTCCCCCAGGAGATTTTTAGAAATACTAACATATAAACTACGCATTCTGGTACACTCTGAGAAGAAAATAAATAAATGTATAACTACCCGACATATTAATAATATTTTATGCCATTGTTTGTTTTTCACTTTGTTCTGACAGCTTGCTACTCCACACAGAGAGAAGAGCAAAGAGGAGAGAGTCTGTGTGAATCACTTTGTGGGTAAGGGTAGATAGCCCCCATTGTTCTGTGACCTGTCAGTCATCAAATCGGGGGACACATTTCATTAGGTGTTCATTTTTATCTGAAGTTGTACCCATGGATGTATAAAGAATAGTTCTACCGCAAAGTTATTCTCCGTGGGGACTTCCGGCAACAATCTTGATTCTGATTGGCCAGAAGACTCGAAAAAACATCAGCAAAGATGTTTTATTGAGAAGATGATCCCTACGTGACAGAAGTTTTCAAAACAGTTTATGGTCTCCGGTACTTCCAGTCCAACGCCTGCTGCATGCACAGCGTTACAAAATCGGGCCTTCAAAATAAATAAAAAAATAAATGTTTTTTTTCCAATATCTTTTTCATCACACACATCTGCGACCCACTCGAAACGGGTCCGCGACCCACTTTTGGGTCACGACCCACCAGTTGAGAACCACTGGTATAGAGTATATAAAAGCATACAAGCCTGAACATTTTGGTATTGCTTTCTGAACGAATATTTGATAAGGTGTCACCCTCACATGGATCTGTGTGTGCATACTTGTGTGGAGCATAGCGGTTTCTCATTTCTGAAATGTTCGCCTCCTCACCTCCTCAATCCTCCGACAGTGACCTGGAAGTCAAACTCAGCACGCCATCTTGAAGGACATGGCAATTATTTAAATGCACATGGAGGACGGAGGAGGCTCGCTTGAGGAGCTCTGACCGAGGATACACCGGTGTATTTTCCGTGGATGTATATTGTGGCAACAGTTTATTTAAGAGGCGTGACCCACGGCTGGAATAGATGAGAGCAGCGCAACTTCACTGCCTGGCAAAATAAAGGCCCGCCCCCTTTACGGCAAAAACAAAGAATCGGCGCCAAGCGGAAAAAGATAGTTTTATCATTTCTAAAATCTGCTGTGTCGTGGTGTCAAACTACAAATATCAGATTTTTCTTTACTTGTACTTTGTATAAGACCATCTGTCTTGATGCAGATCTTAATCTATGGGACCCAGGGTGTCAATACTGTACGTCTGTGGGAAACTCTTCATCCCAGCTAAATGATGACGCTAATGAGCTCAACATCCATCAACCAATTAAACAGTTGTAATGTTAAAAGTCAAAGTAGTGTCTGTAGATGCTGCATCAAAATATAAAAGACTGACAATTCATGCAAGGAAATCCCAGCTTAACGTGTAGGCTATAGTAGATATCTACAAATAAAGAGTAGCTATTTTTCATACAAAGTTGAAGCACTTCACATCATAAAATGTATAATGGCTATAATATTTATGATATTACTTGCTGTTTCAGGAAAGTGCTGCTTTCAGCGTGAAGTTTACACACGTTTTAGTTTATGCACATTCTTAGACTAACAACTGCTGTTCAAAAAGCAAATGTAACCAATGTCACTTGTGTTTTACTTAAAAAGTTGCCCATCACCGTGATTTATTTGGAGTTTGTCTCTCCTGCTTCTGCACTTTCCATGAAACTGATCTGTGATGATTTTGCGAGTGCATTGAATTGATTGGGTCATTATGGTTGCAAAATGAAAATAATTAAAGTAAAAAAAAAACGGTGTGAAACTGCTCGTGTTTGTCATTAACATTACTGGGAGGGGACCACGGCTGTCCGCTCATGTTGGTTTCGTATTTCTGCTCAGAAAATAGCTCTGCTATTTGTACACAATTTTATCCATAAACAGCTAGCATAGACTGTTGCTCCACACCATAAAACTATGTCTCAGCTGAGACTTAGGAATTGGTTTCATTACAGTAGGCAACACTGATTTGACTGATCAGAAGTGGTATCTGTCAACTGGGACCTTTTTAATGTTTCGTATATCATTAAAACAATCGTTGCATTACATTAACCACTTTAAAATTGTGGCTGCTGACATTCAGGACCAGGCATGTGCACACAGACATCAAAGTGGGCTTGAGCCCCTGCCCTTTTTCTTCCTCCAGAGAAACTGCCCTTTTTTTTCCCCGCCTATTTTTTTTATAAATGAATATACATCTACTGCTGTTTGCGCACAGTTTCCCTTTCCAAAAATATATTGATTGAATACAAAATAAAAATATCAGGTCGGGAGATTAGACTGTGAAGTTCCGATGCTCTCTCTACTCTCCCTCCCTCCACGTCTCGCGCACAGCGGTGCGGACCTCGGCAGTCCCTTCAGACAGACAGGTAGCAGCACCTCCCACTTTACAGTCCCATGTTATGCCGGCTTTTCTTGGCTTGTTTTGAAGGTGAGTGGTGATGAACAAATGACTAAGCTGCCAGTGCCTGGAGTTTACAGCTAATTAGCTAAAAGACAATAACAAATATAGTTAACTAAGGTTGGCTACTAGCTAATGGATAAGTTAGCTCAAGGTTTAGCTAAGGCAATTTATCATGGGCATACAGGCTAATGTACTGTACTTAAGGAGAGACACTAAAGGAGAATACAGTAAAAATGTGTATCTAATAACGTCATCACAATCGCCACATTGATATGCAAATTAGGCTTTAACTAGGACTAATTAAAATGCGCTAATTTGCATGCAGTTACCAAGGCATTGCAGGTGAAATGGATAAAACAAAAAACAAACAAAAAAAGTTAACATATCACCTCACAACTTCCCCAGATAGTTACTTACGTCAAGTCAGTATTTCCCCTGAAATGTTATGTTTAAATGCAGATTAGCTTTAAATCTATAGATGAATTCAGATATGGTAGTAAAACGAACACCATTTATATGTGATTTTTTGAAGTTTTCTTTCCATTAGAGTGAAAGAAAACATGGAAGCAAAATAGACCAAAGTAAATAAATGTACAAGTACATGAAAAAAGGATCTTTTAGCCTGTAATGTCCTTAAACAGTAACTTCATCATTTTGATTGTTGGCTGCTCATTTAATAACTATGAATTGTACTAGTGTGTTGTCTGCTCTTGTGCGTAGTGAATACTAAAGAAGACCATTGTCTCTGTGTTAGCTGATTATTTTGTAGAATTCTGTTGAGTATTAAAAAATTGCGTGAGTGTGAGGGTATTAAAATAAACTGGTCAGTAAGTCAGAGATGTGCAACTATATTTAACTTTTTGTTTTAAAACCTTTTTTTATAAATGATTATGGGAAGTGCCCTTTTTTTCACTTGAGCTCCCGCCCCCAAAATTTCTGTGCACGTCCCTGTTCAGGACTATTTATCTTCAGACACACATGTTTTTTCAACGTGACACTATCTCCTAGATACCTTTGCTCCATGTGCTTGGTGGATAATCTTCATCGTGTCTAAAAGAAAATACAAGAGAATAAAATCAGATGTGGAACAGGTGATATAGACAAAAAAAATTAAAGAAAGATGATGCATAACAAGGACCTTGTATTATTAAAACTTTAGTCATGTTTGCACACACTAACTACTACTACTACTACTACTACTACTACTACTACTAGCCTACTAATAAAAATAATAATAATAAAACTACTACTATTGTCAGGCATACACACCATAAGCGTATTTCCTAAAAGGTGGAGGGAGCCCCGGCCTTGTTGCTATGTCTGAAAGAAAAGAGGGTTATCATGACCTGAAAACAACAGAGGATACAGTATGATTGGAGACAAAAAGAGAGGATTTGAATTGAAGCTGAAACAGTGGTCCTCACCGTCTCTCACGAGCTGCATGAAGTCCAGTACCGTGTTCTCCAGGTTGACAGAGTGGAACACCACCGGTCTGAAGTTCCTGTGCTCAAAGGACCTGACCAGGCGGACGGTGAGCACAGCCCCGGCGGACATTTCCGGTTTTCGGACTGCCCGCTGTGTAGAGAGGCTGCTAGGAGCGGTTAGTTAGCTCGGTGTGTGTCTGCTAGGAGCGGTTAGTTAGCTCGGTGTGTGTATGCTAGGAGCGGTTAGTTAGCTCGGTGTGTGTCAGGCTGCTAGGAGCGGTTAGTTAGCTCGGTGTGTGTCTGCTAGGAGCAGTTAGTTAGCTCGGTGTGTGTCAGGCTGCTAGGAGCGGTTAGTTAGCTCGGTGTGTGTCAGGCTGCTAGGAGCGGTTAGTTAGCTTGGTTTGTGTCAGGCTGCTAGGAGCGGTTAGTTAGCTAGGTGTGTGTCAGGCTGCTGCTCACGCTCAGTTCAACTCGGCAAGTGTTTAGGGAGCTTCCGCCTCTGTTAAGACCAGATCAGTCGAGAAAACTTTCTGTTATCTAGACTCAATAAGTCGATAACTGAGCGATCTTTTTATATTCAAGAACATACAGTATATTATGGAAGCCCATTTCCGCCACTTAAAAAAATAAAATCCCCATGAAAAGTCATAATTATGACATAAGAAAGTCATAATTATGAGATAAGAAAGTCGAAATAATGAGATAAAAAGTCATAATTATGAGATAAGAAGTGCGCATGCGCTGCAGTGGCGCTGTCTTCAAAGGTCCCGTCATCACCTTGCTGCTCTCCACCATGCAAACGGCATCTAGTCCTAAATAAGGTAACTATTACAGGTGACTTTTGTAAAAGTTAGATGTTACATATAGCCTATATTGCAGCTAAACTACAACAATGCAGTTCATAGCTTTGACATTACCTGTTATGAACTATAATATATATGCCTATAGTTTTGTGGTAACGTTCACGCCACTAATGAAAATAGTGTGCATACTGCTGCTGTGAGTTCCTAACCCTAACCCGTAAATGTTATCTCAGCTACGATACACCACTAATTATAGTAGCCTACATGTAACGGAGTGGTTAAAAAGTCATGCGTTAATTGTACATTGCACTGTGGTTCTTTATCGCTTTTCAGTTTGCTATTCTGGGGGAAATGCTAATGCCATAGCGATTATTCAGTAACATCACCAAACCGAGGTGGTACAGATAGCATGGATAGCATTCATTATGCATGTGTTGAACTTTCCTGTCGGCTCCCAGACCATAGTCGAGGAAACAGGGGATTACTCTGTGGTCTCCCAGGGCCTACAGGTTACACACACATGCACGCGCCACACCCCTCTCTCTCTCTCTCTTATAAGGGATAGCGACAGGCCCGGCTCCAGGATGAAATGACTGAGGGGGCTGTTAAAAAATCCGAGGGGGCGATTTTTTTTTCACAACAACGAAAAATACTGGCAATGTAATTAATTGACACACCAAGCTTTTTTCCTTCTCACTGCTCTACAATCTCTTTGCTTCTTTATTTTTATTCCGATTTACCCCTCTCATTTTGTTGTTTCCTCTGATCTTTAACGATAAAACATTATTAGATGGCTGCACTTTGGTTAACAGACTAACATTGATTTCCTCAATTTATAAATTGACAGGCTCTATAATCATACCATAACCTTTTCTCCTCTATCCCTTAACTCGTCTTCCTATACAGATTTACTTACTTACTTACTATCTACTCTAGTCATGTCAGGATTAAAAACAATTATTTTCAGGATTGAATGTTCAAACCAAGGCCTAAAGCCTGGCATTTCATAAGAAAGTGACTAATATATAAACCAAATGTAATATTGGATCAAATACTACACCGAATGGACAGACACAGATTAAAAATAAAAATAAAGTCTCCTTGTTTGTCTCTAGAGTCCAACTGCCATGAGAAAAATCAAATCAATGTTCCAAAATCCATCACTAGATGTCGCTCATTGTACCAATACGGTTTATATAATACATAGGCCTAACATATTATTATTATTATTATAGTAAAAGGGCTCGCTTTGGCAAAAAATAAAAAAACCATCATGTGTGGTGCTATCTATAGTTGTCTGTCTTATTTTTTGTTGATTTCATATTGTTTTCACAGAGCTGTGCAAATGAATTTCCCCCTGGGGACAATAATCTAATCTAAACTAATTTAATATTCAATCCCACACTTGGCGATTGAGAACATAAATTCGTAACTTACCTCGTTTAAAGCACTTTTGTTGTAATACTATGGATTTAGTTGACACAACTAGCCGAGTTTCTTTTATCCAATATCTCGCGGGCAGGTACATTGAATTAGAAGTAGAAGAAGAAGAAGAAAGAAAAAGTACGTAGAAGAAGAAGTAGTAGAAGAAGAAACACGCAAACGCTACAAAAAGGCACAACACTGTTACTCTGTTTTTACTGACATGTAACATTTTATTTCACCTTGCTCTTTGTTTTTTAACGCACATTCAAAAACGGGAACATTTTCGGGAGTTTCAACCGGGTACCGGCCACCGGAAACGTGGACTTTGCCCGGAAAACGGGGACGTTTTGGTCACCCATCCGACTTTGTTTACAGCTAAGCACACATGCTAACATTAATTAAGACTACAAGCTCACTTGGGTTTGAGGCTTTTTTACACGTTTCTTGACTGCCTGCCCACATATCTGATCTAAACGAGTAACGTGTATTGGGGAAGATAATTATTTAAAGTTATTATTTAATAATTGTGACATTTATTGTACTTTTTGATGGATGAATGATGCTCAAGGTGAGGGGGCAAAGAATAAACTGAGGGGGCAATGCCCCCTTTTGCCCCCTCGTGGCGCCGGGCCCGGATAGCGATCTCACTCATTGGCGCATAAGGACAAAATGGCCCAACTTTTGAGAGAGCGAAACGTCACAGATTACCCATCATGCCTGGCTGTCAGAGCAGAAGAACATGCTGCAGCTGAGAAGAGTAGCATGAAGCTGCAGCTAGTGATGTTACGTATTGCGCCGAGGCTTCGGAGCGTGTGTCGAGTAATCCCCGAAGCTTTTTGTGAAGCTTGTATCGAGGCTTGTATCGTTTTGGGCCAGTGACGTCATCGATGACAAACGAAGCCTCGCTGCCTGTCGATACCACATGACTGCTTCAGGAAGCGATTCAGATCGGTTGAACCACAACGCCCATATTACCCATGGATGTATAATGAACCATATTACCCCTCCTGTACCCGGGCCCGGTGACACAATGGAACTAAGAGAGCTCAGACCCTCACTCATATAGAGGTCGGAACATGTCATAAGTATAAATAAATAAAAGCATAAATAAATGTAGGAATAAAAACATGAATAAATAAATAAATGAATAAATACAGGAATAAATAGCTTACAGTGTTTTCACCGTAGATTCAGTGTGTGGGCTGTGGCTCAGCTGGAAAGCAGTTGACACACACCGCAGGGTCCCTGGTTCAACGACTCGTCAATACGTCTTTTCTTTTTTTAATAAAAGCTACAGCTAAATGAGATAATGCAGTTAATAAATGTAGTCTTTGATATGGTTTAGCCTTTCTCAGGCTACAACATGGTTAAGTTTACGAATATTATTAAGGAATACAAATCCCTCTTTGCAATGTTTACCAGCCTCCTTAGGCTTTTCAATCACAATCATTAAACTGGAATAAAAAACAATATTGTTAACATGAAAATATGATTTTATGTTTGTTGTTTAGAGTTATTCTAAGGCTTCACTCATTGGGAACTCGGTAGGAGATAGAGCACACTGTTGAGATGTCCAATCTGCCTGTTTTACACACTTTGACCAACAGGGGGGTTTGTGTTCAGATGAAGCCCATGATGAAGCCTCATGAGATGAACCCTTTTGCGAACCAATTGGCTGGAAAGCTTCAAAGCTTCATAAGGCTTCATCTCACCATCACTAGCTGCAGCGTCGGAGACTGCAGTCCGAGGACCGCACTCCCAGGACCCTAGTTTTTTGTGACACTGCCACCTATCGAGCAGGAGACATGAATATGAATGACAACGCACAGAGTGTGAGTAATGTGAAGTGCTTTTAAAGTTGTATTTGTTTAACATTAATAACAATTCCGGTGTCTTGAAATGAAGTGTGATTAGCTAACGTTAACTATGATAGTCTTAAGGCAATACAAACAATCATCTGTTAGCTTATGATAGCTTCTTACCGTATTAAAGGCACTAAAAACAATTATTCGTTAGCTATAGCTTTCGGCTAAATAAACACTTAGCATATTTGATTATTTGTTTAATGTAACGTGATTTTGGCAAACTAGGTGTCCTACATTAATTGTTGATTTAATCACTAATTACAGTAAGAGTGTGAGTAATGTGAATCGTGTTGTTTGTTTAAAGTTAACAACTATTCTGGTGTATTGAAGTGGACAGCAATACAAGCAACACGTGCTAAATGTGAGTCTTACAGGGAAACAGTCATCTGTTAGCCTGATGACTCACAGCTAAACCGACTGTTAGCCTTTTTGTTTATTTGTTGAATGAAACCGTATGTTATGGTCATGTTATTTAGCAGAGGCTTTTATCCAAAGTGACTGACAAAAAACATAAAAGAACCATAATTAACATTAGAATATCAATACAAATAGTTACATAGTCAGTTACATTACTTATTACATTTTTAACAGGGTAATTAGTCATCTGTAACCTACTACATTTCAAAAGTAAACTTCCCAACCCTGATCATTAATTATAGTCAGCTAATTAATTCAACTTCAAAGGATGACAAAAGCATGTCAATATGATCTGTCTGTCCGCTACATTAAATCAGCAGTAGCCTAAGTTCTGTCTTCAGTGTAAATGCTTCTTTAATAGTCATTGTATTACTATTTGAATTCATTGTAAATAATCTTAACTGTGCTGACTGCCTGTTTACTGTTTATCAGACAGTCTCATCATTTTGACATGTTTTGTAATATTGCATGAGGTGTTTTAGTCAGTTATTATGTCGGCCTATTCTGTAGGTTAGAATCTGTCGTGTCAGAATCTAACAATCTGTGAAATTATTTAAAAATTTTCAGTTTGACCAATTAGGCTCTCTCCTTTTCAAGATGCATATTTCAATCCAAGAGGGGAGATCCTTGCCCGTCTTCCAGCGATGTACTACATGTTGCGAAGACTTTCACTGCCCGTTCTGTGCCTCAAATGTGTTCCACCCAGCCAAATCGAGCAAGGTCCAAACCTTAGAGAGCCACTTCAACCGTGCAGTTCTCTATGAAGGTAAAGTTTGCAAACATTCTCTTGTGAAATGCAAATGGAGTTGCAATGTGTCTGCATTAAAAGCAGCCTGAATGTTATGATCAGTTCCATTTGAGCAATAAATCAAAACAAGTCCTTCTATGATTTGTTTGTGGTGACCAGTTACTTGATTCAGATGTTTGGTATTCATAATTTACACTTTAAAATAATATGATCACAAAATAATAATACTACAATTCTATGTTCTTATGTTTAAGGGTATACCATTCACAGAAGTGCATTAAATTGCAGACCACAATTTCATTTCCACTGCTTCTACTGCCAATCAATGCTGAGCAAAGCAGACTTCATCAAACACCTGGCTTTGTGCAAGAGTCAATTACAGACAATAGAGACCTTCAATAATATTTGGCTTGAAAGGATTTCGTATTAAGTCGTGTTTTATATCTACAGCTGCCTGAAGGCATAATCCGCAGGATCCTTAGGTTTGTCGTTCTTGAGGATGGTGATCCTGCAATCTGCACGCTAGCCCTTACCTGCAAGAACTTGAACTACATCGTGAGCCAGGGGTCATTCCAAAAGGAAGCCCACTTCAACTGGCTTGACAGTAAGTTTATTAAGTGTCTTTACTTCTGCCTTCTCCTATCCTAGTATTATGAAGTTGATTGACTAAGAGTAAGGTCAGCTAAATTAAGGTTTTGTTCTTTTTCTGTCTGAATTGTAATTGTCTTATGACATTCTACTTCAGGTGTCGTCAACTGGAATGTCTTTACAGAGGGACACAAACAGGAATTCAGGAAGGCCTACCAAATTTCCAGGTGCTTTCAATGCGACCACCTTTATAAGGACGTTGGCACAGGCTACCGGGGAAGTGGACGACGAGGAATGTTGCAGGGTTTTTACTCCGAAGAGGGCTTCCCGGGGTACTGCAGCTGGAGCTGTTTTCTGGTGGCTGAGGGAACAGCAGACCCCGCCTCACCCCAGTGAAGAATCCTCAGTGTGGAAATTGTGCCCTAAATAAAAATGGATTCTGCACTGAAATGCCTCTCGGTCAAACTGCATGTTTATCTTTTGCAGCCTGGTGCATAAACACACTAACAGTTGTTTTTGAGTAATCTAGCACCTCTTCAAAGACACATTTGATTTGATTTATGTCGAACGTGTTATACAATAAAAAAGAAATTATAATAATAATGAAATGAAACAAGAGAATTATGATACTGTAGAAACGTAAGCAGTATCAAATTGATAAACTAAATATTATTGACTTACAAATTATATATAAACAAATGATCTACCTAATTACACATCGGAAAAGGCGTGGGAAGGAGTTTTCACGTATTTAATCCCACCCCTTCTCCCAAAAACTAAATTAACATTTTTGTTTTCTTTTAACAAAATATACATCTAAATGTATGTCTACATACAATATACATTTACAATTATAAATAGATTATATCATTCTTAATACAATAATATATATATATATATATATATATTTACATTGTATGTCAAATTAGATAAGACAAATATAAAAGACTCTTTTTACATCTGACATACAAAATACATTTGTTATTAATAAACAAAAACATATTAACAACAAATTGTTGTTAATAATAATAATTTAATTTCTGTAAGAAAAACATTTTCATGCATTTTTAGATCGTTAATAACAAGCATTACAATGTCTAAAGAGACTCCCTGTGTATGAGACTCAATACTCGCTGGTTGTACCTTTGCGGTCATCCAATTCGCTAGGTGGCGATGTTGCAAAACAACTAGGGTCCCTGGAGTGCGGTCCCAGGAGTGCGGTCCAAGGAATGCGGTCCAAGGAGTGCGGTCCCAGGAGTGCGGTCCTGAGACTGCATTCTCCGACGCTGCAGCTTCATACTATTAGTATGAAGCTAATAGTCCTCAAAAAATGCTTTAGTTTTCGAGATACCCCTACCCGAGGTAGAACAAATGACAACAATGATTTTTCTTATCTTTAGGGTCTCCCATTAATGAAATTGATTGTTGTCAAATTTGATTTTGGGGGAAAAAAATTTTTTTGGTTGTTCTTTAGAACTACCCCAATCCCTGAAAAAGCCAAATTAGACCAGGCCGAATATGGGAAAGGTGACAAAAAAGCCCATAACTTGAAAATGACCACTCTTTTACTCTTCAGATTTGCTGAGGTATGAACCAGGTGGCTGTCCTACATCACCAAATAGTCAGACAATTATGTAACTAATAAAATACTGAATTATAGTCCTGTAAACTTAGCTTTAGTTTAGACGGAAATTGTACTTTTTGGTGATAGGAACATAGGACTCAATCACTTTTCTCTCATTTATCAGAAAAACAGAAATCCCTAAAACATATACCATTACTGAATTGTCTAGGGTGCTATTGAACACTAACCAGTAGTTGTATGGAAATATCTGGTACAGTTCTATTGTAAATGAGATTTCTTTAGACAAAGGCCTACCTCTTCTCTGATACAGTCAAATTCTGAATGGGGGAGAAGTGGCATAATAGCCTATAAGTTAAGAATGCTCAGTCTGATGGTCATTATATTTGGAGAGGGAAATACCAGGTGGCTGAACTACATCACCAAATAGTCAGAATAAGAGTAACCCAATACAATAAAGTGTATTAGTTCTAAATTGCAAGCCTCTAAAACTGTAGACAACTACATGTCTAACTGTCTACCAGCATGTCATGCACTCACTGGCTGTGGCACAACAATTAGTTTGTACAGAATAGGAAAGACAACAGCATTCACCAAACTCAAGACCCATCTCAGCGAGCTCAAAGATCTGGCCCATTTTGGACTCTCTGCCAGCTTGGAAGAGTCTTTGCCAGTCGCAAGAGAATTTGCGCTTCTGCTATATGGAAAAAAGAAAAAGGAAATTGGACTGATGTGCACAAACTTGGATGAACTGAGGTTCATAATTGCATCAACAACAGATGCAGCCTCGGAAAATCTGCCGCCAACAGAGGATGCATTTCAACAACATGTACAAAGAGCAATGTTTCAGACAGCGATATGGTGTCACAGCCGAACCCAAACCCTTGTTATGGAGTCCTGTTGGCAAGGGGTTGATTGTCAGAGATGGGGCCATTCAACCAGTGCTATTTACAAAACCCCCAGCACCTAGAGAAGTGAGAGACATTACTCACTTGTATTGCAAAGATGCAAAGTGTGGAGAGAGTGGAAAGTGCCAGTGCCTCTCTGTTGGCCTTCCCTGTACGGAGTTCTGCACCTGCTGTGCAGAATGTCAAAATGTGTCCCCTAACGTTTCTGAGGAACCTGACATTTAACATTATATTCTAGTATCTATATACTTGACCTCTCACAGAATTATTTGATGAATTGTATACTGTACTTTGAATTAAGGTTCCAGTTTCAATAAAACCTGTACTATTTACACCTATGTTTTAGATCATGGGTCGGCAACAGGCGGCCCGCGGGCCATTGGTGGCCCGCCAGCAATAACATTTGGCCTGGAAAATTATTTTGAGAATAAAAATAAAATATTATTTTGAGATTTCTTTTTTTTTACAATATCGGACCGACAGTCCGACAGGCTATAATGTCCGAATAGAGAATCTACCTACACCTGAAGAATGCTTATTGTACTTTTATCCATGTTGAGAGTGAATGACACACAGCACAGGCACAATCTGGCAGCGGGGTGCACTGACGCTGATAGTGGATCAATAAGTAGGTGGACAGCGCGTGGTGCCAACATGCGGTTGTGGTTTGAAGAAAATAACACCAGCTCACTAAATAATTCAAACGTAATGTTTACTTATATGCAGTGTTCGAAATGGGGGTGAGCCAGGGGGAGCTTGGCTCCCCTAAAGAGGAGGGGAGCTCCCCTGAAGGCCGATTTTGAGATAAATAGGGGGAGCCCAAAAAAATCTTGCATATTTGTGTCACACAGATTAGAAATGTTGAGTTTCTGTAAATAAAAGTTCTTGAAATAAATAATAGTCATTGTTCATTACAGTTTCTGAATATTTGTTTTATATTTGTGAATATTTCTGGGTGTTGCCATCTGTACGTGGCGGCGCTGGATTCTTTAGGCTACTTACGTTGCTATGGTTACGGTGGCGATGCCGGCGTGGTATTTGAAATGTTCATATTGATATTTTTTTTAACTCTGGCTTTGTAATAAAAATATGGCGAAACGAAAACAGCCAAGCCTCGCAGCTTTTGGATTCACAAGCATAGAAGCGAAGGAGTCTAAAAATGACAACGTGAACGGAACAACTTTTAGTTGGCCGGCTGTAAGCGGCGTTAGGGTCGAGTTTGACAGCTCCACAACGAGGGAGAGGCCTGCCGATGCAGAGCCTGAAGAGGCTTCAACAACGGCCACAGCCGCTGGCGCCACCTGCACTAGCGAACCTGACGATGCCCATGACCTGTCTTTTAACTGGACACAGAAAAGATGGAGTGAGTGGAATGAAAGGTATCAATGGCTTTTCATAAAAAATAAAAAATGTGGATGTGAGATTTGCAAAGAGAGACAAAAAGTATATTGATCTCCCTGCCGCTCGCAGAAAAATCCACCGGTGTGCACCAAAAAAAATAGGGCTCCCCCGATAGCAAATGGGTTATTCGAACACTGCTTATATGTGAACAGTAACAAAGTTCAGTCAAAACATTGACAACAAAATGGGAGAAGCTGCTTGATCATGGAGGGCGAGGGGTGGTGGTGCATATGCTGCCATCCCAGTTGGCAGCTTTGTTTGAAAGCAAAGTTTTGGCTCATCGGACATTTATGAGAGAAAATCCCTAATGTCCGAGTGCAAGTGAATGCAGCACAAGACGCGAGCCTTGTAACCCCTCCCCCGGCCCTGGTGCGAGCATGGAAATGTGATTGTCATTTGAACGGGACGGCGCAAAACCAGAAGCATTCGGTCTACAATGACAGAGAAGAGTTTGGCTGTACTCAGCATTGATTAAAAACGCACTAAAGCTTTGGATCTTAATAAGCTTGTGAGCAGGGGCGGACTGGCCATCTGTAGAATCTGGAGAATCACAGAATGGCACCGCAGCGAGGCTCCCCCCCCCCGAAGCATTCGAATGTGGCCCGCCATCTGGTGGCTCAGAAAAAAATTGTCCCAAGGCCAAACTTACTTGCCGACCCCTGTTTTAGAGGCTTGCAATTTAGAACTAATACACTTTATTGTATTCGGTTACTCTTATTCTGACTATTTGGTGATGTAGTTCAGCCACCTGGTATTTCCCTCTCCAAATATAATGACCATCAGACTGAGCATTCTTAACTTATAGGCTATTATGCCACTTATCCCCCATTTGGAATTTGACTGTATCAGAGAAGAGGGTAGGCCTATGTCTAAAGAAATCTCATTTACAATAGAACTGTACCAGATATTTCCATACAACTACTGGTTAGTGTTCAATAGCACCCTAGACAATTCAGTAATGGTTCATACCTCAGCAAATCTGAAGAGGAAAAGAGTGGTCATTCTCAAGTTATGGGCTTTTTTGTCACCTTTCCCATATTCGGCCTGGTCTAATTTGGCTCTTTTTCAGGGATTGGGGTAGTTCTAAAGAACAACCAAAAAAACTTTTTTTCCCCCAAAATAAAATTTGACAACAATCAATTTCATTAATGGAAGACCCTCCCAGCAGAGAGCCCCAAACTTTCTTTTCCCTGGCCACATCGACCAGCTCTGACTGGGGGATCCCAAGGCGCTCCCAGGCTAGCGAAGAGATATAATCCCTCCACCTGGTCCTAGGTCTACCCCTTGGTCTCTTCCCAGCTGGACGTGCCTGGAACACCTCCCTAGGGAGGCGCCCAGGTGGCATCCTTACTAGGTGCCCGAACCACCTCAACTGGCTCTTTCGACGCGAAGGAGGAGCGGTCAACTCCGAGTCCTCCCGGATGACTGAACTTCTCACCTTATCCCTAAGGGAGACGCCCCAGCCACCCTGCGGAGAAAACCCATCTCGGCCACTTGTATCCCTAATCTCGTTCTTTCGGTCATGACCCATCCTTCATGACCATAGGTGAGGGTAGGAACGAAAATGGCCCGGTAGACAGAGAGCTTTGCCTTCTGGCTCAGCTCTCTTTTCGTCACAACGGTGCGGTAAAGCGACTGCAGTACCGCTCCCGCTGCTCCGATTCTCCGGCCCATCTCACGCTCCATTGTTCCCTCACTCGAGAACAAGACCCCGAGATACTTGAACTCCTTCACTTGGGGTAAGGACTCATTCCCTACTTGGAGTGGACAGTCCATCGGTTTCCTGCTGAGAACATGGCCTCAGATTTGGAGGTGCTGATCCTCATCCCAGCGCTTCACACTCGGTTGCGAACCGATCCAGTGAGTGCTGAAGGTCGCAGACCGATGAAGCCATTAGAACCACATCATCTGCAAAAAGCAGTGGTGCAATCCTTAGTCCACCGAACTGCAGACCCCCCCCCCCACGACTACGCCTCGAAATCCTATCCATGTATATTACAAACAGGATCGGTGACAAAGCGCAGCCCTGGCGGAGGCCAACCCTCACTGGAAATGGGTCCGACTTACTGCGAGGACCCGGACACAGCTCTCGCTTTGGGAGTACAGAGATTGGATGGCCCTGAGTAGAGACCCCTCACCCCATACTCCTGCAGCACCTCCCACAGTAACTCCCTGGGAATCGGTCATACGCCTTCTCCAAGTCTACAAAACACATGTAGACCGGATAAGCATACTCCCAGGCCCCCTCCAGGATCCTTGCGAGAGTAAAAAGCTGATCCGTCGTTCCACGACCAGGACGGAATCCGCATTGTTCCTCCTCGATCTGAGGTTCGACAATCGGCCTGACCCTCCTTTCAAGTACCTTAGAGTAAACTTTCCCGGGGAGGCTGAGTAGTGTGATGTGTCTATAATTGGCACACACCCTCTGATCCGCCTTTTTGAAAAGGGGAACCACCACCCCGGTCTCCACTCCTTCGGTACTGTTTCCGACTTCCACGCAACGTTGATGAGACGTGTCAACCATGACAGTCCCTCAACACCAGAGCCTTCAGCATTTCTGGGCGGATCTCATCCACCCCCGGGGCTTTGCCACTGTGGAGTTGTTTGACGACCTCAGTGACCTCCCCCCGGGAGATTGGTGTTGATCCCCCGTCATACTCCAGCTCTGCCTCTAACATAGAGGGCGGAGTTGTCGGGTTCAGGAGTTCCTCAAAGTGTTCCTTCCAACGCCCTAACACTCCATCAGTTGAGGTCAACAACGTCCCATCCTTACTGTACACAGCTTGGATGGTTCCCTGCTTCCCCCTCCTGAGGTGTCGGACAGTTTTCCAGAACAACTTTGGTGCCGCCCGAAAGTCCTTTTCCATGGCTTCTCCGAACTTCTCCCACACCGCTGCTTTGCCTCGGCCACGGCTGAGGCTGCTGCCCTTCGGGCCTGTCGGTACCTTGCAACTGCCTCGGGAGTCCCCCGGGATAACAAATCCCTGAAGGCCTCCTTCTTCAGTCGGACGGCTTCCCTGACCACCGGTGTCCACCAGGAGGTTCGAGGGTTACCGCCCCTTGAGGCACCTAAGACCTTGAGACCACAGCTCCCCGCCGCGGCTTCGGCAATAGAGGCTTTGAACACCGCCCACTCTGGTTCAATGTCCCCAACCTCCACAGGAATGCCCGAAAAGCTCCGCCGGAGGTGTGCGTTGAAGGCCTCCTGAACTTGGGCCTCCTCCAGACGTTCCCAGTTCACCCGAACTACACGTTTGGGCTTACCAGGTCTGTCCAGAGGCTTCCCCCGCCACTCGACCCAACTCACCACCAGATGGTGATCAGTTGACAACTCCGCCCCTCTTTTTACCCGAGTGTCCAAAACATACGGCCTCAGGTCCGATGATACGATAACGAAATCGATCATGGACCTTCTGCCTAGGGTGCTCTGGTACCACGTACACTTATGAGCATCCTTATGTTTGAACATGGTGTTTGTTATGGCCAATCCATGACTAGCACAGAAGTCCAGTAACAAACCACCACTCCGGTTCAGATCAGGGGGGCCGTTCCTCCCAATCACGCCCCTCCAAGTGTCTCCATCATTGCCCACATGTGCGTTGAAGTCTCCCAGCAAGATTAAAGAGTCCCCTTCAGGAGCCCCATACAGGACTCTTTCCAGGGTCTCCAAGAAGGCCGTATACTCTGAACTGCTGTTTGGTGCATAAGCACACACAACAGTCAGAGTTTTCCCCCCCATAACCCGCAGGCGTAGGGAGGCGACCCTCTCGTCCACTGGGGTAAACTCCAACAACGAAGCACCCAACCGGGGGCTTGTGAGTATCCCCACACCCGCCCGGCACCTCACACCTTGAGCAACTCCGGAGAAGAATAGAGTCCAACCCCTATCCAGAAGTAAGGTTCCAGAGCCGACGCTGTGCGTAGAGGTGAGCCCAACCAGATCCAACTGGTAACGCTCCACCTCCCGCACAAGGTCCGGCTCCTTCCCCCCCAGAGAGGTGACGTTCCACGTCCCCAAAGCCAGCTTCTGTTGCCCGGGTCTGGTCCGTCGAGACCCTCTGCTTTCACTGCCACCCTTCTGGCAGTGCACCCGACCCCATCGCTGTTTCCTGTAGGTGGTGGGCCCGCGGGACGGAGAAGTGGAGGTGTTGCCCATGTTGCCTTTTCGGGCTGTGCCCGGCCGGGCTCCATGGCAAGCCCGGCCACCAGACGCTCGCCGACGAGTCCTCCTTCTGGGCCTGGCTCCAGAAGAGGACCCCGGGCTTCCTCCGGGCCGGGTATCCTCACTTCCTGTGTCGTCTTTCATGAGGTCTTTTGAACCAATCTTAGTCTGGCCCCTTGCCTGAGACCAATTTGCCATGGGAGACCCTACCAGGAACACAAGGTTCCAGACAACACAGCCCCCAGGTTCATCAGGGCACACAAACCTCTCTACCACTGTAAGGTGCTGGTTCTTCAGAGAGGAGGATCTACATCTGATTTTGTGTAAGTTTTAAATATTCATTGAAGGTGTCTTTCACATTTGAATGTTTATTTATTTAAAACATTTATTAGTTGCTATACTGTAGACATGTAGGCCTACATATGTATAATTATTAGGGCTGTCAAGTTAACGCGTTAATAACGCGTTAACGCAAAAAAAAATTAACGCCACTAATTATTTTAATGCGATTAACGCATGTGTATTTTTTGTCCTCGGCCGCCCAGTAGTTTCAGAGCGCATCGAGTTTAAAATACCATCTACAAGCTGACGCTGCAGCCCAGCTCCTGCCGCCCGCTTGCGGCAGACCACACTTCCACGCTCACCGGCAGGCCCGGACTGGCCATCGGGAGGACCGGGAGGGTGTGTGTATGTTACGTGTATTGTTGTTGTTAGCATCTGGTGCTAGCTAGCTGCGCTTACGGATATAAGGAGCTGTTTCAATGAAAACAGAGGAGCGACATTTCGCCGACAACTGCGCCGAGCACTTGACTTTATGCAGGTAGCCAGACAGTGGGACATTCTACGAAAAGTCAGCACACTCAGCACGGATAGTGCGCGCAACATGATTGCAGCGTCCAGGCAGCTCCCGTTCGAGCATATGCCTTGAGTTGCACATAGCTCCAACGATCCATCACAGTGTCTCTCCACACACGCACGCACGCACGCACGCACGCACGCACACACACACACACACACTCTGTATTGTATTATTGTATTGTATGAGAGGTTCCAGGTTGAATTGAGGTGAATATTTGTAATGTTCAGAGGTTGTTGTGTTTAATATTCATGAGAATATTTGTCATTGTTCAAATGATAATAAACAAACATTTGCATAAAGCATATTTGTCCACTCATATGTTGATAAGAGTATTAAAAACTTGAAAAATATCCCTCTAAGGTACATTTAGAACAGATAAAAAATGTGTTAATTTGCGATTAATCGCGATTAACTATTTTAATCGACTGACAGCCCTAATAATTATATTATTATTTTAAGTGTGGTTTAAACTAAACTTATATAAATTTATTGGGTTGAGCCAAGTAACCCAGGTGGATGCAATCAGGTAATTAGGACAGAGCCTCTGTTTTTAGATGGGGTTTGTGGCCATGCTGTAGGCCTGACGTTTAAAATAAATGATCAAATCTTATCTGTTAAGATGAATGTTTTTATTTATTTGTTTGAGGAGGGACCCCAGAGCCAAGGGCAGGCCGAGCAGACCGCCTTCTCCCGCCGCAGGCAGGATCAAACTCTCGGTCCGGCAGCTTCCCCGGTGATGGGCCCCGTGCAACAAGTCCCCTCAGTCTGTGCGGGGAGCCGCGCCGTGGGTTATCCCCGGTCTGCCCTATCTACACCACGGTGATGCTGCTGTCATCGCTCGCCTCTCCTCCGGTGGTGCCCTCGGCTCCCTCCGCCGCCACACTGCCCAGCACACTGGAGATCACTATCCCGTCGGGGGTCGCCAGTCTCTGGCACTGTTATTTTGGGGGTCGCGAGCTGAAAAGTCTCATCATACTTAATCCTAGACAGTAGGCCTAGCACATGGTATATGTTGTACGACTTTGTAATTTTGTAATGTTGATATGTATTCGCTCATAGCCTACTGTGCCTTTCACGCAGACAATAAAAGTGAATTTTGAAATGACAAATAGGTTTATGTTTCAAGTTTATTTGCATTAAAAACGTGTTTTTAAACCCTTCTGTTCAAAGTTGATATTTTGTTTCTTAAAAGATTAAATCTTTAAAAACATGCTGTTGGCCATTTTTAAAGTTTGATGGAAGAAATTAAATATAGGTCACTGACGTGGAGCTTTAGGCCTGCAATGCTTTAAAAAAAATGTTTGAGTTGTTTCAGTTTTGAAGAATGAATATGGATGTTAAATTCACAAATTAGTATGAATAATCTTAAACAAGAACAGGATCTTGAGCCATGATGTTTTTAAAGTACAGAAACATTCAGAATGCATGACGATTCCTTCAAAGGTTTTGTAATGGACCCCTAGTACTCTTAATTTATAAAGTAATAATACATGTGAATTATTGAGCTCAGTAGTGACCTGACTGGCCCTCCTAATTTGGTCTAAAAAAAGTAAATGATCATTGTGAAGGGGGTACAGCCCATATCAATAACATACCAAACTACATTTAAAAATCATGTTTTCATGTTATAGTAGGCCTACCTTACATGAACCTGTTTGAAACCTTAATGACCCCATGATGTGATTATTTATATCTTAAAACCTTTAACAACTATATTTAGATGTTCATAAATATCTACATTTATGTATTAAAACATGTGTAGCAGTTAGACAAACATAATTAATAGATGATCTCATTATTAAATATTTTATATGTACTAAAAAATAAAGTTTACTAAGCCCCCTTTTTGTTTTAATGTATTAATTAGACAAAATGATTTGTGCTTAAATGAGCTCGAGTGCTCGAATGAGGCACGTTTGAAGCCGCGGATTGCTCCATCCCACACATTAATACATTAATACATTAATATTGAACCTGCTGCAAGATGTATTTGTTATTTTTGCAGAGAGTTCTGCAACAATGTCCTCCGCAGTCAGGTATTCTGTGCTGGGAAAGACAAAGTGATGTAATATTAAATGATGAAGCTAGTAATAAGATTTACAGTATAGAATAGAACAATGAAGTGGTAATAGTAAAAATTAATACCTTTGCTCCATTTTGTCTTCTGGCTCAGACTGGCTATCAATAATGGTGCATACACATTTGTGTAGTTGCTGCAGTGAGAAGACAGTCGAATAATTACTTTCAAATACATAATATATGCATGACAGTCATATTTACAAAAGGATGTCGATCCTCTTCCTGTTTTTTTTTAATACATAGGGTTCTAAACTGACAACAGCACTTTAGTCATACTCCTGCACAGTCCTTGTAAACATTTGAAATAGATGCAAGAAACAATATCTGATCTTTGAAAAATATTTGTGGGTGTTTTTTGTATCATCTTCACTAAGATGTAAGATGTTGTGGGTATCTTTTGGAAATGTATAAAAGTATAATTGTTCTGCTTCCTGGCAATGTTACCCACTGTGATTGGAGGCTATACAAACAAACAAATGTACAAATAAAGATACACCAAACAACTGTGTCACGATGCAACTGTCAACATCGTTTACCTGTAGAAGTTGTTCTGACCCGGGGCAGATTGGACCTCTTCCTGGAATGGGGTTGGTGCTCCATCCTATTTTTACCCAGGAAATAAGTGCAGTTGATCTAATGACAGTGTCAATAGCACACAAAGGTATTTATTGATTTCATGTTCACAAATTCAAACCTACATGGTATAATTACATTTTTAATTAGTCTTACCCGATCAGACGCTGGTTGTGGGTGCCTGAGAGGTCTGATAAAGGTAAACAAAAATGTATTCAAACTACTGTACTGTTAAAACATTCTGCTTCTTGTGGCACAAAATAATATGTTGACAATGTTTTATTCGACCCTGGCAAACTGTTGTCCATTCTTGGAGTGCTCACTTTTTGAACATGTGGAATGTCCCACACCTGCATACACATAAATGAGTGACTGAAATAAAATAAATTCACTTTAATTATGAATAAATGCCACGATAAATCCAAACAGACCAAGGTACATTATATTGTTGACCGTCCTTTAACTCTCACATTAGGATTTACATTGGGGCACAATAAACCAACTCCTCTCTGCACCTATAATATATCTGTATGATTTCAAGAGTTACATTTAGGTGCTAAAGTAACCTGTATATCCTATATAACCTGTTTCAATAATTATAACCTGTTCCAATAATTATAACCTGTTTTAATAATTATAACTTTGTCTGTGTAAAATGTATACTTATGAAACTAGACCAAGTGTTCTTATTTTGTTTTGTTTGATGTGGTCAATTGTGTGTGCGTTGACTTAGGAATGTAGAGGATCCAGTCGCCCCCCCCGGGTTTTTAATGGGCCGGATAGGAGCATGGGGGGGTTGCAGGAGAAAGGTAATAAAACTGACACCATTGAGTCTATGCAGAGATTGTACTGAGAGAAAGATTGGGATGCGGAGTGGTACGGCCAGGTGCTGAGGATAAACGAAGATAAGGATTGGTACCTCACCCCCGTTCAACCCAGAATTGTTTATTTTATGGCTGCCATAAAAGATGACCTGGGACTGATCGGCGGCGCAGGAGATCCAAACTTCCCATGCCGATGGCTGACTCACTCTGATTCGCTGTTTAGAGCTCGCCTATAGGTCTCTACACACCAACCTGAGACCAAAGAACGCGTACCGAAGGCGTCCCGACTTTTACGTCAGCTACGTTGGGCTTCGTTGGCTTCGTCGGATAAAGCCGCCCGCCTACGAACACACCGCAAATACTTCAGCCGACGAGTGGCAATAACTCTCCTTACCAGCAGGCGGCGGTAATGTGTATTCGTCATTCAAAAGAGGCAACAACCGGAAGACAGACTGCCTTTTATACACCGACAGAAGAAGAACAGACTTAGTAATATAAACAGTTGATCAGTTGGTCTTCACTTTCTTCATTCCATGCCGTCATGATAAAAAAGAAACTCTTGCGTCCGGGTGAGATGAAAATGAGGAAGATTAGCCGTCTGTGTGTGCCTTCTTATCGTTTGTTTTGGTCCCTCACTTCCGCTTCACTTCTGATGCACTGATTCGCTAAGCTGAACAGCCAATCAGAGTGATTGATTTGTCCCGACGTTCTTTGGCCTCCCGCCGCCGATTCAACATGTTGAATCGGCGGCGGGAGGAGGCGGGAGGGTTGAAAATGTGCCGTAAGGAGACGACACACCAACCTGAGTAGTGCGACGCGAATGCCCGACTGCCTCTGACGGCTTCGGACGGCCTCTGACTCCCAAAGTCGGGCCGGTGTGTAGAGGCCTTATGGCTGACTCACTCTGATTCACTGCCTAGGGCTCGCCCAGGAGTGAGTCCACCAATGGATGAACACCTAGGGAGGAGCAACCGACACAACTCCTCCCACACCTCTCCGTTTGTGGGCATAAATATTATGAATTCTGTACACTCGGGGCCTCTGTTCTGTCTGACTGTCTGATACGTACATCGCACGGTAGTAAGAGCCAAGGCCCGAAGTACTTTGTTATATTGTACTGTTGTTTTTACCATTAAATCAGCTTATTGTTAAACCTCATATCTCTGCGTCTGAGCCCTTCCTTTTTATAGCAGACCACTCATCAAACGAACGGCGCGGAGCGGGCTCGAACCTTCAACCACTGAAGGGTGCTTCAACCCAACAGTGCACAATGCTGTCTCTTGACTTGCAAGCTCTTTTACCAAACAAGCTAACGCTAGCTGGATAAATATGACGCTCTTTGTATCAAAACAAAACTTACCTTCTTATATATCGACTTTGTCCACTTCGATCAACTTTGTTTCCTCCGGCTTCAATTTGCATCACTCTCGTTCGTTCTCTCTATGTCTGGTCAGACATCAATCTGTTCCACGTAGCGCGCCCCCTAGAGGCCTGGAGCACTGTGCGTTTTGGGGTTTGTATGTGTTTTTGACTTTGCAGCGTTTTTCTGTTGCGTTTGTTTTCGGGGTTTGTCTGTTGTATTTAGTTTGCATAATTTCTGTAAATGCAGCGTTTTTTGGTTGTATTTGTTTTCAGGATTTGTTTGTTTTTCATTTCATTATTTGCAGCTGTTTCCCGCTTATGTATGCGTTTTTGGCCGTTGTTCCGCGTTTGCACCTGCCGGCCACCGTAGTAAACTCATCTAGAGACTCTGCACCGTGCTCTGATGCTGTTGTTTTATGCTTAAATGAACGTGGACACAGAGAAACATATTCTTCTTGACCAAAGTTGGAATTGAAATCAAAAAGGAAAGTAAAGCTCGTCACCCTCTCCCTGCGGTCCACATTTATACAAATGATCCCAATACGTATTATTGTATGAAAAGATCTTAAAATAAATACTAATTTATTTATTAAAAACGTTAGTCCTTAACATCTATCACTGTGTATATTAACCATTCAAACATCTTTTAAAAGTTGAACAAACCCCACACAGCTCAGCAAAGACTGTGAAATGTTGACTTTATTTGATCATTTCAGTAAAAAGTAACGTTCATATTTCTCTTTTTGATTATAATACTGATGAACGTTCAAAACAAAGCACTTTGGCAAGTTACTGTTTTAAAAAGCTTAATAAGCACCGTAACTTTCATGATATCATTTCTCGGTCATAATCGGGTGTTTCCGTGAACGGCCGCCTGTTGTGTGACGGCAAATGCTGCGGCCGCAAGGCATTGTGGGGCAGCATTTTCTCCTCTCCTTTCGTAAAGGAAGGTCCAGTGGTTCCTAAGCTGAAGGAGGTTATAAAGGAAGTTTGAAACATCCTTTCCTATCATCTAGAGCAGGGGTTTTCAAAGTGTGGGAAGGTGAGCCTCCCCTCAGAGAACATAAGAACAGCAGCGCCCCCCCTCCCAATTATTATTGCTATTATTATTATTATTATTGTTGTTGTTGTAATGCAGGGGTATTCAATTGCATTTCAAAGAGGTTCAGTAAGAGAAAATGTCATTAAATGCTCTGTTTTCGCTGTCTACTTTTCTCTTTTTTGAGCACGCCATTTGAAATTACTCCGACTGTTTCTCTCTTCTTGTCTCGTCTCTGTGTGTGTGTGTTTGAATCTATCGTGCTCACTCACTGACTGCACCGATTTGATTGGCTGAGTAGCGTCACTATGAAGGTAGATATGGTGCAAAATGCGAGAGCGCGTAAAATCTGATGTGAGCACTTGCAGAAAAAAAATCTGAGCTTGTGTGCATACATTTACACTTGTATAAAATATCCACGTATCTGTGAACCAAATTTGAAGTCACAGAAGAAAAAAAAAAGTTTTGTAGCTTGTAGAAAAAAAATGAACTTAGTGATGAAATGTTCACTTGCAGAAAAATATATTGTTAAACTAATAAAGTATGCGCAGTGTTAGTAATTCTTGAACCCTGAGAGCAGGACAGACTGAAAAGAGTCAAGGGAAGCTTATAAAAGTTAACAGCATTTAATTACACAAAAGATGCGGTGATGTACAAATGAAATTTGCGAGTGGAGGCTCTCTCCCCATACTTCCGGTCAGCCGAGGTCAGGAGAAGAAGGCCGATCCTCGTGTCTCACGGGTTGTCCACTGTAGTCTTCTTCTATTGCCCGTCTTCGACGGGGGGCGGGTCCAATGCAATTCCTGCCTTTTTCTGCTGCTAAATTACATCATTCTGATGTCTGTGGTTATTTAAACATTCCCTAATAAACGTTATTTCAGCGTCAATAAATTAGTGTTAATCCCAGTGTGTTTAGGGTACAACATCACATGTCATTTCACCTTCAGTTCACGGTTTTGAAAACGTAGCATTTCGGCACATGCTAATGCTAACCGGAAATGACGAAATTCACTAGCGGAAAACCGGAAGTCAAGTGTGAATATTCGGTTTTTAGAATAAAACCGATTTAAATTAAATACAGTGTATTTAATTCAAATTACGCCATATCAATTGATTTTAATTTCTTACAGCAGTCATTTTTCTTCTCTCATCCATTTATTCAGGGACATGTACCAGCATGGCAGTGCTGCGTAATCAACATGAGACATATAGCACTCTGCGCTTATCATGCTTATGACGTCACAACGGGACGTACCATTAAACATGGAGTAAGGGTGCTATTACAAAGTAATACTTAACACTCCCACTCAACCTTAACTCTATTGGTTACATGAACACAAAACAACAACAAAAAACAACAATATAATAAGGCTTCTCTTTTGCCTTAACAATGTGAATACACTCGTGCACTTTTAAGTGCCAAACATGTCTTGAGCAAACCTCTTTAGTTGTAGCTTTGTAGCTGGCTTGGTCATGACATCAACAATCATTAACTCAGTAGGGCAGTACTCCAAAGTTAACTTTCCGTTATTTACAGTTTCCCTAATGAAATGGTACTTAATATCAATGTGTTTGCTCCTTTGCCTGTTTACTGGGTTTTTGGCAAGGGCAAGGGTTGTCCTCGTACACCTTTGTTTGTGCATACTGGTATGTGTCTATACCTTTGAGTAGCTGATCTAAATAGATACATTTTTGTATAGCTGATGCTAAAGATGTATTCTGCCTCACAGGTGGATAATGCCACTGTTGGTTGTTTCTTTGTTTTCCATGAGATCAGACAGCTTCCTTTACTTAGACTGACACAATATCCTGATGTGCTACGCCTCTCTGTTGCATCTGATGCCCAGTCAGCATCACAGTACACTTTTAGACCTAGTGCCTCTCTGTCATTTCTCTTAAAGCATAACTCCTGTTCTGTTGTGCCTTTTAGATATCCGAACACATGTTTTACTGTGTTCCATTGTTCCTCTGTTGGTTCAGCCAAGTGCTGAGATAGTTTACCGACCACAAAACCTATATCTGGTCTAGTGCATGTGGACAAGTAAATTAAACTTCCCACTGCCTCTCTGTATTTAGTTGGGTCTGTCAATTTTTCAGAATCATCTGTTTGTTCAAGTTTTGGCTCACATGGGGTCCCCCTGGCCTTGCAATCCTGCATTTCGAACCTCTCTAGGATTTTGCCTATATATTTATTTTGAGACGTTTTAACTTCACCTTCTGTTTGGTAAAAATCAATTCCCAGGAAATGTTTCAACTTTCCCAGGTCCTTAATTTTAAACCTGTCAGAAAGCATAATCTTTACACCTTCCAATACATTTTGTTGCTTGCTGCTATGATCAGATCGTCAATCCATACAATCATGATTACCTTTTCATCATGTTTCTCTCTTGTATACACACAATGATCAGCTGGATTCTGTATGAAACCGTTCTCACTCAGACATGTGTGTAATATAGCATTCCAGTTTCTACCTGATTGCTTAAGGCCATAGAGAGACTTTTGCAACTTACAAACTAGGTTTTCCCCGGTTATTGACTTTTCTTCATAGCCTTCTGGTTGCTCCATATAGATTTCACAATCAATGGGTGCATGCAAATAGGCTGTCACGTCCATCTGGTGTAAAATGAGTCCCTCTTGTGCTGCTTTCTGCATGAGTACTCTTACACTTGTCATATCAGCTGTGGGAGAAAATGTCTCTTTGTAGTCTGTTCCTGGTTTTTGACTGTAGCCTTTTGCTACAAATCTTGCCTTGTATTTATCTGATCCATCAATGTCACTTTTGAGTGCATAGACCCATCTTCCCGCCACTGCCTTTTTACCTGGTGGCAACTGGGTGAGGTGGAAGGTCTCGTTCTCCTCCAGAGATCGCATCTCCTCGTCCATGCTTTGCTGACACTATGGCATCATTGTAGGCTTGAGGGATATCACAGACTGCTCTGTAGCAAAAATCCATGCATGTTTGTGCTTTGTCCTCTGCATCCTCAGTCTCAAAATCCTGTAGATGAGTTGGTCTCCTTTTGTTTCTCTGTGGATACCTTTTGGTTACAGTCTCTGTGGATTTACTTGGCTGTGTACATTCAGTCTCTTCAAGTAAAGTCTCAGGCATACAAATCTGAATACCATGACTTGATACATTTTCCACATTTATATCATTGCCTATGGCCCTGGAGTGTGCATCCTCATGACCACATTCTATGTGTGATTCAGATGTTTGTGTTTCCTTTTCTTTTGCGCTTTTGGTTATGATTTCACCAACCTGTGCTTTTGCACCCTCTCTGTTTCTGGGTAATACACCAGATAAGCTGGGCTGTTTTTATCATAGCCAATGAAAACCCCTTGCTCACATCTAGAGTCTAGCTTCCCTTTTTCTTGTTTGTAAGCAAAACATGTTGTACCAAATGTTTGCAGTTTGGATACATTTGGTTCTTTGCCTGTGAACAACTGTATGGCGTTTTCTTTGTGCGCCTGCTGTAGCACCTGTTTCTTACAAAAGCTGCAGTCTGCATAGCGTAGTTCCATAGCTTGTCTGGTAACCCACTCTCTATCAATAAGCATCTGCTCATATCATAGAGAGTTCGCCAGCTTCTCTCTGCTGTACCATTTTGGTGTGGTGAATAGGGTGCAGACGTTTCATGTCTAATCCTATTTTTAGTTAAGAGTGCTTGAAAGTCTCGGCTTGTAAACTCAGTGCCGTTGTCTGAACGAATACACTTGACTTCTCCATAAGGTGCTATGTCTGCCAAGAACCTTTCTGTGCTTGCACTGTATCACTTTTTGACTTCAGAAAATATACCATCACGGTGCCTGAATAGTCATCTGTAAATGACTGTGCATATCTGTGGCCTTCTCTGCTCAGTGTTGACATGGGACCAGTTAAATCAGTATGTACTAGCTCTAAGGGTTTCTCAGCCTTTCTGTCTGGCTCCCTATTTCTAGTCTGTGTGAATTTTCCTTGTGTACACACTTCACATAACTGAGTAGGCTTAACTGCTGTTCCTTTTATCTCCATGCCTGTCACTACACTTTGTAATTTCTGTACATCTTCATAGTTGCAATGACCCAAATGTCATGCCAAGTTTGCATATCATGACACCCTTTACATTTTTCAACATTTTCTGTAACAGTTGGCAAGTAATACAAATGTCCACTCTCGTGGATGTCAAACCTGCTACTGTCCTTGGTAACCATGTGGCTTTCTCCTTTCTTGAAGGTGATTGTCGCTCCTCCATTTGCCGCTCTTGCCACAGAGAAGATGTCATGTGGGTATGAAGGTATGTACAGTGCATCCCGTAGCTGTGCTCTGTGCTGTCGTCCAGTGTTGTCTAGCAGATACACGATCGCTGTTCCTCTGCGTTGTGCTATTCCGCTGCATTTGGTCCCGTCAGCTAACTCCACTGAATGTGTCCCTGAAAGGAACGAGTCATCAAAGCTGTCAAACTTTTCAATATCGTTCACGATGTGGGATGTTGCTCCAGCGTCCACCATGATGCCTCTCATCTCTACGTTGTCTGGAGGTCTCCCGCTCTTTGTGTGCTTTGCCTTGAAGAATTGGTCTTGTTCGCTGTTTTCCTCCTCTTTCACTTTTCTGACACCATCTTGTCCCCCTTTTTTCTTGCACAGGGATTCTTCGTGTGTGTTATTTTTGCAGTAACCACACCACACTTTTCTGTAACATGTTCTTGCCTTATGCCCTCTTATTCCACATTTGTAGCATATAACGTTAGCATCTTTTTCTTTTCTATTGTTAGCAGACATCCTGCCGGGGCCTCTGCCTTGTCTAACATTAGTTTTCATCACGTTGTCTGTGGTTTTTTTATCTTAAATTTTCTGCCTCTTCGTATACACGCAGTCTCCTTTTAAAGTCTATGAATGTAACGTTATCTTCATTCTGCGTTACATGAACAGCCAGTGGCTTAAAGGTGTCTGGTAGTCCTCCTATTATCATGGCGATTATGAGTCCGTCGCTCATGATCTCACCTGTTTCCCTCAAAGCCGTGATAATG
The DNA here is from genome assembly GCA_031216635.1 of Dissostichus eleginoides. Taxonomy (NCBI): domain Eukaryota; kingdom Metazoa; phylum Chordata; class Actinopteri; order Perciformes; family Nototheniidae; genus Dissostichus; species Dissostichus eleginoides. The sequence goes on along the minus strand of CM062274.1, from coordinate 107,363 downwards.
TTCTCCGCCCTTATAAGGTAGTCGGTAACACTTTCGCTGTTTGTCATGTGTAGCTTGGTCAACGACAGCGGCGCCGGATTCATTTCAGAAGTGAGGGGTGCAAAAAGTGCGTGTGTATGTGACATACTTGCCAACCCTCCCGATTTTAGCGGGAGACTCCCGTTTTCCTCCCGGGGTCATATTTATCCCGCATTTCTCCCGCATTTCTCCCGATTTCTGACTAAATCTGATTTGTGAGTCACGATCTGTTTCATTCTAACATAAAGCTCCAAATGTTACTGTTTCCATTCGAACTTCAATACAGCTACACCATTGTTTGGTTTCCATGGTAACGCGTCTCTTTAGTAGCGCGCGCAACTATCTAGTCTGAGTCTGATAGTCTGAGAGGGTGTTCAGGAGGAAGATAGTCACAGAAAACAGAACAAGAATGGACCACTCTACCCTCTGCTCAATCCTTACCTGTAAATTAAACTATACAGGTCCAGCCCACACATCTGACAGCGCAGTTGCTCCATCATTCCATCTCTCCTTTTTCCTGCTCAATACGCTCTTGTTTGACAAGCTGAATGTTTACTGGTGTTTGACTGAAGTAAGCGCACTTTTTTTTTAACACACTCTCTGTGAAAAGTTCCAGTTATTAACTCCGGTATTTACAAAGCTGTCATATCCACATTTGGAGAAAGTTACAAGCCGTTTGACAGCAGCAAATCTGCATATTTCACAGAAAGCTCGTTTAGTGGTTTTGCAAAGAATTAACCACTCTCTGTTTTTGTACCATTCTGCATTGAAGTACCTTTCTCTTTGCCCAAATAAGCTTTTATTTGCCCGTCTCAATATCCCGACAACAAACCTCCATGCAGTCGGAACCAGCCTGTTTGAATGGTGTGACAATGTCCTATTTGATTGGATTAAAATGAACATATTCTTCCTGTTATGTCTGCCTGCTTTACCTAATGCAAGGTGACCTGCTCCATCGAAATCAGTTGCATTGACCCGAAGACACATTTTGAGTTGTATACACTTTTGGAAAGAGGAGATTCCTAGCTTTCTAATGATATCAGGATTGTTTTTGTACTCCAAATATTAAGCCAAATATGTCACATTATATAATGACTGTCATCGAGTCATCATTTTGAGAAAAAGGCCTTTAAAGTTTCCTCTTCTCTGGAATCCATCGATCTGATTGATTATTAGCGGAGCAAATGATCAAAGTAGTAACGGAGGGAAAATATTTTCGTTTGGATTACTGGTCTGGGGGAAGCTCGCGAGTGTGCGTGTGTGTGTGTGTGTGTGTGTGTGGTGTGTGTGTATGTGTATTTTTGCGTTTGTGTGTATATTGTGTTTGTTTCCCGGGGAAAACACTCACGAGAAACACCGGCTGTTGTTATACCTGCTGTGACGTTAAATTACTCCGTTCTCCGCTTGTAATTATGCCGTTACAAGCTTCAAAGTTTTATTTATCATCTGATTTTGCCGAAACAAGTTTAATATTCTGAAAGCCAATACTTTGTTTAATTGAAATCAGATGAAAACAAACTGTAACGGACCCTGCCGTGTTATCTATGATTACTATACGCCTTACATTCATAATTTCAGCGGAGGGAGGGGGAGCTGCGCTGTGGAAGAGCAGAGCGGCGAGTGAGAGTTGTCATCTTCCCTTTACAAGCTTCAAAAATGCCTGTAGCTAATGAGATTGAATATAACAATCAAAAATAACAAAATATACAGCTAGATCAGATCGCGTTCTTTTTAGATGCGACTTTAGAGTAGAGGGGAATTATTGAAACGGGATATGTACAGTGTTACGCGGCATCCGCTGCTGCGAAAATGTGGGGCAGGGCTGTAAAGTGGGGGGGCCAATGGCCCCCTGGCCCCCCTGCTTCCGGCGCCCTTGGTCAACGACGTGTAGAGGTTTATTATCCGTGGTTTACTTTTTCCAGAATAATGTTCTTTCAATATTCTTAGAGCCTTCCTGCCATCATCAGCGGCATCGTGTCTTATCAGTGATAGGCTCTTATCATCTATCAGTTTTATTAGCTCAGCATAGCAATCAGCATTCTTTTTCCTGTCTTCTGCTAGCTGTTCAGGACTATTTCCAGTGGGTTCATGGAGAATAGTTTCTTTTAATTTCAGGATATGTAGGCAGCCTAAGAATCTTGTTTCCCAAAGGTCATACTTATCGTCGGTTCCATCGAACAAAAGCTGTGATTTAGTTGAATACTCGATTCTGATTGGTCAATTCAGAACACGTGACACGTTGTTAATCCAGAACAGACAGACCGCTGTCAAGGATTTATTGACCGTTGTTAAGGACGCTCACATCTGCACAAAGAAGTCCGTTCGATTGAACTGTATACAGTTTTCGAACTGACAAGACAAGAGCGACAAGAAAACAGCGGAGAAGTAACGGGCAGAAACCCTCCTTTTTATGCAGCGGTCCAGACATAGACATCAAACGGCAAAACATATTCAGTTGCCAGTTCCTTTGGCATTAGGGCAGGGATATCTAGATACTTTCCAAGGTTTGACATAATGATTGTGCTACTTTTAAAGCAAGCAACGATGTTTTCAAATCTCTAATCAAAAAGCTGCGCCTTCCTGCCGTTGTTATGTTTTTCAAATGGTAACAACGGACTATTTTTCTTAGCGGATGCATGTCAATTTAGATCAATACATACAACTATTTTTTAAATCAATAAAATAATTTTCTAAATCCATAAAAGCATTTCAATTAATATTGGGAGTCATATCGTTACTTTGTTGAGAAAGTGGCCATGTAATAAGCGGGATAATGTGCAGCGACTTGGTCATTATGGGGAAAAGAACACCCTTCATGCAGATCAAGATCTGCCTGTCAGGTGTTCTTTTACCCATAATGACCAAGTCGCTGCACATTATCCCTTACATATTGTAATCATCTTAGTTAGAAATGCTGTTTCCACCCCAACCTCTGCTGCTGAATGATTGTATATATATTGTTACTAAAAGCGCTTGTCTTTGATATTATAATGATTACACCAGAAAGTCACTCTTTGTGAGATTTATTTTTTCACATTTTTCCCAGCCACAAGATGATTTCATTCATTGGAGGCCTCAAAGCTGGGTGAAGGTATTGATGCACGGATCAATGCAATCCTTTACAACAGCATTCCACTATGGTTGGGGATGTCTGTAAAAAAAGGAGAAATAATCTTAAACAAAACAAGTGTCGCAATATAGGGAAACAAAGAGTGACAAAAACACATCAATTAGATCAGAATCAGAATACATTTACATTGTTACAGCAGAAAAGAGCCAAAGACAGCCTAATGTTACTTAAAGTATGCATAAAAAAAGTATTAAAGATTAAAAACAAGAAATGATAATAAAAAAAAATACACATCCTGTAACAGTTTGGAGGATTTAGCAGCCAGGTATATATTACACAGTTTTAGCGGCATATATATATATATACACATGGTTGGTATTTAACAACAAGGGGTGTTATAGTCTGTGTTGTAGTGTGTGATATTGGTATTTATGGGAACATTTTACAACTTTCCTTCAAGTATTATATACGTTTTAGTTACTTGTGGGGTACTTAACATGAATAATCACAGTTACTATTCTTTTACTCCATCACATTTCAAAGAGAAATAGGCTATTGTTATTTTAACTCCACCACAGTAATCCATCATCAGCTTTACTTTTTAGATAAAGATTTAACTCACAATTGATCATAACAGGCTTCAAAATAAATACATTTTTATGTATTAACAAGTGGTTTCATGTACAACCCACACAAGTATCATGCTAAATTAAGCTCTGTTGCTTGGATATCACTAGATCCTGCTACATCAGCTTAATATAAAAGTGCATGACGATTGATGTGTAACTTAGCATAATTACTAGCTAGCCGCTAGCTGCTGACTGCCGCGGCCGCCTCGTTAATATCAAATCCATCATAACAATCCAGGACCATGCTGTCATGAACGCGCGGTGCTGTTACGTGTACGCAAATGGACGTGCTTGATGTGAACGAGCCTTTTGGGGGGCGTGGTTAAAGTTGCGCATGCTCTATGAGCACACATACGGGTACTTCTCAGGCATGACGGGTAATCTGTGACGTTTCGCTCTGTCAAAAGTTGGGCCATTGAATGAATGAAGCCCCGCCTCCCACGCTGTATCCAGTTCTTATTATACATCCATGGCTGAGACAGTCTGTTAAACTCCAGTCTATGAAGGTAGATATGGTGCAAAATGCGAGAGCTTGTAAAATCTGATGTGAGCACTTGCAGAAAAAAAATCTGAGCTTGTGTGCATACATTTACACTTGTATAAAATATCCACGTATCTGTGAACCAAATTTGAAGTCACAGAAGAAAAAAAAAAGTTTTGTAGCTTGTAGAAAAAAAATGAACTCAGTGATGAAATGTTCACTTGCAGAAAAATATATATTTTTTAAATATATTTTCCATTACAACTGCAACTTGGTTATTACAACCTCTCAAATCAGTCATTACAACTTCACGAATCTGCTCTGTGGCAGTATAAATCCACGAATCTGCGGCCTTGACCTTTGCTACACTTCTTGCGATGAATGTGTCGCAAAAGTAATTTTCTCCTGTAGATGTGGGGGGAGGAACATGGGGAGGAAGGGGGGTTGGAGCGAAGGGGCGGAGCTATCAGAACGAGGAGGCGCAAGCTCGGTTCAGTCACACAGCCATGTCAAGTCGAACCGGATGACTGCGGGGCACCGCATGTTGCCCCTTTCACACCAACGCGGTTCCAGGGCCGGTTCCAGAGCAAGCAGTGGCATCTGCCCCCAAGCAGTGGCACCTGCCCCCAAGCAGTTGCACCTGCCAGAGCAAGCAGTGGCATCTGCCCCCAAACAGTGGCATCTGCCCCCTAGCTGCCACTAGCAGTGGCATCTGCCCCCTAGCTGCCACTAGCAGTGGCATCTGCCCACTAGCAGTGGCACCTGCTGCAGCAAGCACTGGCAACTACCCCTAATCAGTTGCCTAAAGTCTGTAGCTGAGGCTAATAACACCAGTGGACACGTTGCTGTGTCAAGAACAGAAATGGGAGAAGTACTCAGATCTTGTGCTTAAGTAAAAGTAGAAGTACCTAAATGTAGGAATACTCTGTTACAAGTGAAAGTCCTGCATTAAAAATGTTACAGTAAAAGTGCAAAAGTATTAGCATCAAAATATACTTAAAGTAAAAGTACATATTACATGTTTTCATTATAATTATTGATCATTAAAGTGTTATCAAAGCTGGTAAAGGTAGTTTAGTAAAGGTAGCTAGTTTTAATGACTTTGTATACTGCAGGGTTGTGAATTTACTCCAGGTGTAACTAAAGTGTGATTTAAGACTTACTAACATACAATTTAAATACTCAACTAAAGCAAGTAGGCTATTTATAAATTCTAAGTACAGTACTTGAGTAAATGTACTCAGTTACTTCCCACCTCTGGTCAATAATGATATATCTTAAAGTGCCAGTGAAGTGCATTTTTTTGCACCAAAATGAAATGGCAGTTTCATTTCTTACATATAATTGTACCTGTTCATGGCTAAAATAATTTTTTAGGAAGTGCGAGGGACGAGATAAACATCGCAAATTTTTCATCCCGTGAACGGCCGTCTGAGCCTACCGCTGCTGCAGACGATAGCGGCTGTGACGTCACAAGATGGGCCCAGTTGTGATTGTAAACATGGCGGAGACTTCGGAAAGTGATACTGGTGCGAGAGAAATGAGTGATTTTGACAGCTTTTCGGACAGGATAGATGAGGAAAGTGGCCATGGAAGTCAATTTAGTTGAGGACAATATTTTGTCATAGATCTAGAGTAGATCTACACACAGGATTGGCCATCACCTGATCATACATTCATCTGTTCATAGCATGATGCAACATTCATGTTCACATGCAGTGTTGTGCTAGTTACTGAAAACCAGTAACTAGTTACAATTACTAGTTACTTCACTACTTACACCAAAAAGTAATGCGTTACTGTGAAAAGTAACTTTTTAGTTACTTAAAAAAGGGCACCCATTAATGCCCTTATAGTGTAGCCTTCATTTCAGTGCTGTTATTGCATCGGAGAATAATACAACCTGTTGATCAACTTGACATGCATTTGCATCACTGAACTCTGCTAAGCAATGTGGTCTATACAAACACAAACACAAAGATATGTTTCAAAGTGCCAATCCAGCCGCTGTTGCTTAGGTGGAGGTGGAATGGCGTCGGATGAGTCTGGGTCTGTGGTCTTAGCTACTAGCTTCGTCCCAGCATGTTGTGTCATGATTTGGGTTTTTGTGTGTTAGGTTTTGGGGTTTTGTTTTGATTGTTCTGTTCTCCCTGTTTCTTGTCTGGTCCTTCTCCCTGTGTTTTCCTCCCTGTCATTAGTTTCCCTGGTGTGTCTAATTGTCTGATTGTGTTCACCTGTTGCCCTTGTGTTTCTCCTCCCCTGCCCGGCTGTTTCTCGTCTCGTGATTACCCCTTCCTGTATTTAGTCTTGTCTTTCCCTGTGTTCCCCTGTCGATACATTGTTTGTCTTTCCTGTCTCCCTCCATGCCACCGTGTGTTACCTGTGAGTTTCATGCCATGTTTTGTTCTCCAGCTTTTGAAATAAAGCTCGCTTTTTGTTGATAGACCTTTTCCTTGTTTTTGGTATTCTGCATTTGGGTCCTACCTTTCCCGCAACCCTAACAGAATGTATCGACCATAATGGACTCAGCAGTTTCCTCTTCGTTGGCTTTCCAGGCGGAATGTCTTGGGTACTCCCTGGAGTACATTTTTTATACCTGGTGCGACGCCTCATCTAGACGGGGTAGAGAGGCGGCGTTAAAGGAGGCACGCCAGGAGGTGGCTTGCCAGCCCTGGCTCAGGAGCTGGTTGCCTGAGTGGCTGCAACGGTTTACGAGTGCTCCTGAAGACTTGTCTCAGGCCTCTAACCCTTTCCTGGGGTATGACCTGGTCTTGGGAGGTCCGCGGAGCCTCCGGAAGGTTTCTGGAGAATGCGAGGCCAAGATTCCAGCCCGTGCTCCAGTGGTTCCGGCCCCATTTCCTGATCCTGTCCAGGAGCCGTTCGCGGGTACTCGTCTGGCTTTTGGAGGTCCACGGAGCCTCCAAAAAGCTCCTAAAAGAAGGAGTCGCAAGTCCCGGCTAGCAGCCCGAGCCCCAGGGGCCATGCTTTGGACTCCAGTTCTGGCCCCGGCAGCCATGGTTCCGGCCCCAGTTTCGGCCCCAGCGGCCATGGTTCCGGCTCCAGAACCGGCCCACACAGCCATGGATCCGTGCTCCATTACCGGCCCACACAGCCATGGTACCGTGCTCCAGTACCATCCCACACAGCCATGGGCCCGTGTTCCGGTTCCGTGCCCAGCAGCCATGGTCCCTGCTCCAGAACCGGCCCCAGCAGCCATGGTTCCGGCCCCAGCAGCCATGGTTCCGGCCCCAGCAGCCATGGCTCCGGCCCCAGCAGCCATGGTTCCGGCCCCAGCAGCCATGGTTCCGGCCCCAGCTCCGGCCCCACCAGCTGTGGTTCCAGCCCCAGTACCGGCCCCAGCAGCCATGGTTCCGGCTCCAGTACCGGACCCAGCAGCCATGGTCCCGACTCCGGCTCCTCGTCACCTGTTGGCTCTCCGGCCGACGCCAGCTCCCCGTGTCCTTTCGGCGTACCGCCCGACTCCAGCACCTCGTCTCCGGTCGGCGTGCCGGCCGACTCCAGCACCTCGCCTCCTGTCGGCGTACCGGCCGACTCCAGCTCCTCGTCTCCTGTTGGCTCTCCGGCCGACGCCGGCCCCTCGTGTCCTGTCGGCGTGCCAGCCGACTCAAGTCCCTTCTTCATCAGGGGTCCTGCCGACTCAAGCTCCTTCACAGTCGGGGGTCCCGCCCTCTCAGGTCCTCTCTCAAGTCACCTCTCAAGACCTCTCAAGTCCCCTCTCAAGTTCCCTCTCGAGTCACCTCTCGAGTTCCCTCTCAAGTTCCCTCTCGAGTCACCTCTCGAGTTCCCTCTCGAGTCACCTCTCGAGTCACCTCTCGAGTTCCCTCTCGAGTTCCCTCTCGAGTCCCCTCTCGAGTCACCTCTCGAGTTCCCTCTCGAGTCACCTCTCGAGTCCCCTCTCCAGTCCCCTCTCGAGTCCCCTCTCAAGCCCTCTCTCGAGTCCCCTCTCGAGTCCCTTTCCAAGTCCCTTCTCAAGTCACCTCTCAAGTTCCCTCTCAAGTTCCCTCTCGAGTCCCCTTTCAAGTCACCTCTCGAGTTCCCTCTCAAGTTCCCTCTCGAGTCCCCGCTCGAGTCCCTTTCCAAGTCCCTTCTCAAGTTCCCTCTCGAGTCCCCTTTCAAGTCACCTCTCGAGTTCCCTCTCAAGTCACCTCTCGGGTCTCCTCTCGAAGTTCCTCTCGAGTCCCCTTTCAAGTCACCTCTCGAGTTCCCTCTCAAGTCTCCTCTCGAGTTCCCTCTCGAGTTTCCTCTCGAGTTCCGTCTCAAGTCCCCTTTCAAGTCACCTCTCGAGTCCCCTCTCAAGTCCCTACCCTATGTCCTGTGCGTTGGAGGTCCCGCCGACTACTCTTCTGCCGGGGTCCTGCCAACTCCATGTCCTGTCCCGTTGGGGGCCCCGCCGACTACTCTTTGCCGGGGGTCCTGCCAACCCTATGTCCTGTGCCGTTGGAGGTCCCGCCGACTACTCTTCTGCCGGGGGTCCTGCCAACCCTATGTCCTGTGCTGTGGGAGGTCCCGCCGACTACTCTTCTGCCGGGGGTCCTGCCAACTATGTCCTGTGTCGTTGGGGGTCCAGCCGACTGAGGTCCTGCCAACTCCATGTCCTGTTCTGTTGGGGGCCCCTGACTACTGTTCTGCCGGGGGTCCTGCCAACTCCATGTCCTGTCCCGTTGGGGTCCCGCCGACTACTCTTCTGCCGGGGGTCCTGCCAACCCTATGTCCTGTGCCGTTGGAGGTCCCGCCGACTACTGCTCTGCCGGGGGTCCTGCCAACCCATGTCCTGTGGTGTCGGGGGTTCCGCTGAGGGTCCTGCCGACTCCACGTCCATTATCGTTGGAGGTCCCGCCGACTACTGCTCTGCCGGGGGTCCTGCCAACTCCATGTCCTGTGGCGTCGGGGGTTCCGCTGAGGGTCCTGCCGACTCCACGTCCATTATCGTTGGGGGTCCTGCCGACTCCTTGTCCTGTTCTGTTGGGGGTCCCGCCGACACCTGCTCCGCCGGCGTTCCTGCCAACACGATGTCCTGTCATGTCAGGGGTCCAGTCGGCCACGAACCCGGTCCTTCCTTGTGCCCGGCGCCCTGACTATGCCCGCCACGGCCGTGGCCGCTTCTCTGCCTTTGCTCTGCCACCCCCCGGGCCGTCCGCCCGAGTCCCCGTCCTCGAACTCTGCCTTGCCCCCGGGCCGTCCGCCCGAGTCCCCGTCCTCGAACCCTGCCTTGCCCCCGGGCCGTCCGCCCGAGTCCCCGTCCTCGAACCCTGCCTTGCCCCCGGGCCGTCGCCCGAGTCCCATCCCTCGAACTCTGCCTTGCCCCCGGGCCGTCCGCCCGAGTCCCCGTCCTCGAACCCTGCCTTGCCCCCGGGCCGTCCGCCCGAGTCCCCTTCCTCGTCCTCTGCCTTGCCCCCGGGCCGTCCGCCCGAGACCACCCTGTTCCTCTGCCTTGCCCCCGGGCCGTCCGCCCGAGTCCCCGTCCTCCTGCTGCCATCGGGCCGTCCGCCCGAGACCTTTCCTGTCCTCTGCCTTGCCCCGGGCCGTCCGCCGAGACCCCTCCTGTTCCTCTGCCTTGCCCCCGGGCCGTCCGCCCGAGACCACCTCCTGTTCCTCTGCCTTGCCCCGGGCCGTCCGCCCGAGTCCCCTTCCTCGAACTCTGCCTTGCCCCCGGGCCGTCCGCCCGAGTCCCCGTCCTTGAACTCTGCCTTGCCCCCGGGCCGTCCGCCCGAGTCCCCTTCCTCGAACTCTGCCTTGCCCCCGGGCCGTCCGCCCGAGTCCCCGTCCTTGAACTCTGCCTTGCCCCCGGGCCGTCCTCCCGAGACCCCTTTCTGGTCCTCTGCCGTGCCTCTGGGCTGTCAGCCCACACCCGTCCTTCGGACCCCCTCCACTCACCCTTTTGGAAATATTGGACTTTGTTTGTGTAGGGACGTCTGGAATCCGTCCCTTGAGGGGGGGGTTCTGTCATGATTTGGGTTTTTGTGTGTTAGGTTTTGGGGTTTTGTTTTGATTGTTCTGTTCTCCCTGTCTCTTGTCTGGTCCTTCTCCCTGTGTTTTCCTCCCTGTCTCTTGTCTGGTCCTTCTCCCTGTGTTTTCCTCCCTGTCTCTTGTCTGGTCCTTCTCCCTGTGTTTTCCTCCCTGTCGTTAGTTTCCCTGGTGTGTCTAATTGTCTGATTGTGTTCACCTGTTGCCCTTGTGTTTCTCCTCCCCTGCCCGGCTGTTTCTCGTCTCGTGATTACCCCTTCCTGTATTTAGTCTTGTCTTTCCCTGTCGATACATTGTTTGTCTTTCCTGTCTCCCTCCATGCCACCGTGTGTTACCTGTGAGTTTCATGCCATGTTTTGTTCTCCAGCTTTTGAAATAAAGCTCGCTTTTTGTTGATAGACCTTTTCCTTGTTTTTGGTATTCTGCATTTGGGTCCTACCTTTCCCGCAACTCTAACATGTTGTTTCTGCAGATGTTTCAACAGATTTTAATTGCTGTTTTGGGCAGTCGATAGGATCTTTGACCCGCCAAGACACAACTTACATTTAACTAAAACGTTCTTTTCTTTGTGCTCGACAAAAGTGAAATAGTGAGAATATCTCCAGGCGGAGAAACTCGACTTGAGCTCTGCCGCCGCCATGATAGTCTTGTTAGTAAACGCAAACACAGTGGCCTTTATTTTTCATAAACAATCTACGAATCTACGAAACAATGACACCAGCCACTCACCTTCATCTTTTGGTAACAGAAACATCGCCACTTCGGCAGAATTGACATTACCACAGCCAGCGGCAATGCATCGCTTCCCGTGTGTTTTTCCTCCCTTTTTCTTCACTGTCGCCTCCATTGTCAGGTTTCCTCGATTGGCAATCACTTCCAGTCGACTGCGAAACACTTTCCAATAAAATACTCGCTCAAAAACGTTGGTAAATTCCACTTTGAAACCGAGACAAAATGAACGACGGTGAATGTAAACACTTCGGCTGAGCCCATCTTCTGACGTCACGCAGTAGATCGCAAGCCACGCCCACGAAGGCGGATTTCCCAGCGGAAAATTCCAACTCGTCAAATTCGTTGCTATTCCAGCATCTTTTATATGGGTTCCAATGGACAATTTGTCATTACTATACGTATTAGCATAACAGATCATGCACCGGCGCACACTTCACTGGGTCTTTAATGTCAATAAGTTGTCGTTTTTTAGAAATTATAATTTATAATCTTTTTGAAAAATAGAGATCTCACATCAGTCCTGTGTACAGATCAGTTCTATAAAGTCAACAGCGACATTTTACACGATAAAATATAATAAATATATTTAAAGTGAACTATGGTAGCCTGAGTCGAAAATATGTTACATGTTTCAATCACCAAATCAGATGCATATGCTTCAAGTCAAGTGGAGTTTATTTCTATAGTAGGCTACATTTCATATGATCAGCATAGACTCAATGTTAGGTTTAGGAAGGCGACCTGTTTTGTTTTGGTTGGATCCACCGTGTTTCTGACAGTTCCTGGTCATTATTGGTGTTAATCGAGAGATAACAATCTGAAGTACTGGAATATAATGTAAAAATAGTGGATACAAATATTTACGAGTTATTTTTTAAGGACAGGCACACAAAGTCAGCCCAATTGTGAACACACACACACAGTTTTTCGTGCCAGACACACAGCTGCTTACTAGCACCTGGCTGTTCCACATTAATATCAGTGACTGCAGGCTAGCTGGACTAGCCAACATTAACATTAGCTAGATAAAGAGCCCTCTTCTTCACCAACCTGAGCTTGAAGATGAGGCAGTGTCAACAGGAGATAACTCCTCCACCTCCTCTTGCCTGGCCTGCGCCTCGTTGTCTTCATGATCCCTTTTATTTAAAAAAAAGTTTCTTATATCCATCATAGCTAGCAAGCTACCACCATGCCAAAGTTGCACGATTTCTCTCTCTTGTGCCCACTCAGGTGAGCGTGCCCAGTGCGTGGAGTGACCATAGACAGTAAAAGTAACGTTAGATCTGCTGAATGACACAATGATTTGATCAACGATATTATTCTTTTCAAGAGCTTTAATGCATGATCGGAATGAAAGATTAATAGATCCGGGACTATTTTTTTCAATTATTGTTAACATAGTTTTATTATTAACATTAATATTTTATGATTAACAATGTTGAGATCCGGGGCTTTGCTAAAAACATCCGAGGCTATAGCCCCGAATGCCCAGGTCTAACAACGCCACTGCTAATGACTATACCTTAACCCTGTGACGTTTCACACAGAGGTCACAAGACTTATCCAAAGAAAAGACACAGCTGGAGAGGGGAGGTGAAACACAGAGGCAGCAGGTGAACACAATCATACAATCAGGCACAGGAGGGGAAACACAGGAAGTAAGAAACCAGGAGAAAATAAATGTCAGAATAAAACAGGAAACTAAACACAAAAACTAAGATCTTGACAGGATTGTAGGTGTTCCTGCTGAAACTGAGCAATTTTCAGAACAGAACAGCTCTCCGCACCTCAGAAGTTTAATACATAGTACTGATCTGCAATTACAATTACCATATGAGAGATATTTGGCATATCTTATCATACTTCTATAGTCCCATACCCCTCCTTAACGCAGAAGAAGAAGCTTAACTTCAGTCCATGAAATGATGCAACATTTTGTGTCAAAAGGGAATCTTTTTACTACATGTTATTGTAGTTTATGGCCTCTTGGGGGCAGCAGAGCTTCTATCTGAGAGACATCTTTTCCCATCCTTTTCACTGCGTCATCTTCAACTTTCACACCATTTTTCCAAGTCTGCATTGGAATATGTTTCAATTCCTTTTTATGCGAAGGTCAAAAGGGAGAGAATGACATGAAACGAAATGAAAAGGAGAAATTAGATGAGAAAAAAAGGCTGAGATAAGTGGAAATTTTGAATTATAAAAGCTGACAAGAAGGAAGAGAAGGGAGACGTGATGTGAATGTACTTCTTCTTTTCTTTGAGATTCCCCACCTGCACATAAAAAACTGAGACACTGACATTTTAAGAGTAAGACTATTTCTCAAATGTACTCTATACTTTGTCAATCCTCACTACATTGTTTCAATCAAACGTTGTCTTCCTTCAGGAACAAGCCTGGATATCTGTTATTAATCTGTCTTTCATTTTGTAATGTTTACAGTTTTCTTCCTTTGCTAACACACTAAAATGACACATGAGACTTCCGGTTATGGCGCAGTGCTGGTGAGACGCATCTCCGTGAGGCTCCGAAGCTAATATATTGAATTAATGATTCAGAAGACCACAACTCCCTTTAAATACACATTATCTTAAACAATAGATTACCTGTGAACACTATGCCAGGAAGACCTCCGAAAACAGGTCCACAGACCCCTGCAGCATCGAAAATGTCAACGTCGCAAGCTAAAGTTAGCTCAGCTGCCGCTAGCCAAAACACAGAGGCAATGGCCGAGAATGTGGAAGTCCTCGGCGCCATACATGCTATGCCAAGCGACTTTTCAAAGAAACTTGACGATGTGCTTGAGGGAATAAGCGGACTCAAGGGTGAGCTGCAACACCAAGCTAACAGGATCACAGAAGCAGAGGAAAGAATTGGAAAGACCGAGGACGACTTAAATTCCATGCACAGCGCTATCAAAAAGCTACAGGATAAATGCGCCACATTGGAAATGAAGGTGGAAGACCAGGAAAATAGGGGCCGTCGCAACAACCTGAGGCTCATCGGCTTGCCTGAAAAAGCTGAGGGTCAAGATGTGTGTGCGTTTTTGGAGCAATGATTAAACCCTATCAATGTTAACTTGGAAAGCCACAATATTAATATTTTAATTCAATAACATTAGGTGACATTGCGTTCTACTGCGATGCTCACAGGAGGAAATGAACTGCCGACGTCCACGTCTGTTTTTATTATTTTGGGACAGTTTTTACTCGTTTTTCTCCTCCCTGATTGTTTTAGTTTCTTACAGAAGTGTATCTGACCTTTGTTCACCTAGTCAACTTCTCTATTTTGTATTCATGACTGACACTTTTCCCACACTGCCCGTTATTGAAAGAGCCCACCGAATAGGACGTCTAATCGCTGGCCTGGACCCAAAACCAAGGGCGGTAATTATGAGGTTCCTTAACTACAGAGACAAGGAAAACGCTATGCGAGCAGCCCGGAGACAGGGAACAGTGCGTTTTGAAAATTACAACGTCAGATTATATCCAGACCACTCAGCAGAGACTCACCGGCAACAGAAACTCTTCGAGGCAGTGAAAAAGCAGCTACAATCCATGGGGCTCTGCTACGGGATGTTCTACCCGGCTATCTTGGTAGTAACACACAACGGACACCGACACTCCTTCAACACGGTCCTCTGTGGTGAAACGATCAGCACTGCACCACGCAGGAAAGCGGCAGAAAGTCGCCTGGAGTTATACAGAGAGCGGGGCTGCGTTGCGTGCATGGCTTCCTTTTGCAGGTAACGGGGAGACGCGCCCTGGCGGCGGTCTTGTTCAGGATCCGAAAATACAATTTAAATATTTAAATATTTAAATATTTTGCACACTTATTCCACTTAGTCCTAGTGTGCCACTGGTTACGATGCCAGGGGTTGCCGACCCCTGGGATAGAGCTATAAACTCAATCAAATTAGATAACGGAAACAATACAGTAGATCCAGCTGAAATAAACTCCTTTAGAATATTCTACAAATCCCTTTATAGTTCAGAATACCCAGATAATACTCAGTTACATTCTGAATTCCTAGATCAGTTAGAAATCCCAACTATGACAGAGCAAGATAAGACTGAATTGGATACATATTTAACTGTTAAGGAAATGTCGGAAGCCTTGCGGAATATGAGAAGCGGGAAGACACCAGGACCAGATGGGATCCCTATAGAGATTTATAAATTGTTTCCAGACAAATTACTCCCCCCTATATTAGATATGTTTGAAGAGGCATACGAGTTAGTTACTCTACCACCATCTTTACGGTCTGCAATTATCACCTTGGTCCCAAAGCCTGGTAAACCACCAACAGAAAGGGGGTCCTATCGTCCCATATCCTTAATGTGTTGTGACACAAAGATTCTGTGTAAAACTTTGGCAAGAAGGCTAGAATCATATGTACCGTCCTTAATCTCCAATGACCAGAATGGCTTCGTTCAAGGGCGTCAAGCTTTTCATAATATTCGCAGAGTGCTTAATATACTTCATGAAAGGAGTGATGCTAAAGACACCGCAATCCTGTCGTTGGATGCTGAAAAAGCCTTTGACAGGATTGAATGGAAATACCTAATGGAAGTCTTGAGGAGATTTGGGATGGGTGGAAAATATCTCAAATGGTTGAGACTTCTGTATTCAGATCCAACAGCTGAGGTATTAACAAATAACATGATATCCAAACCGTTTAGTCTACACAGGGGCACAAGACAAGGATGCCCCCTTTCCCCTCTTTTATTTCTGTTTGCTATTGAACCACTAGCTTTGGCTATCCGGCAACATCAGAGAATTTCGGGTGTGAGGATAGGTGAATCTGAGCATATTTGATTTCCTTATTTGCGGATGATATTATTATTTTTCTGTCCAATTTGAGAACATCTATCCCAACACTTGTTAGCCTAATCAATTCATTTGGGGAATTCTCTGGATATAAGGTCAATAATTCTAAATCCACCATATTATTTTAAATAAAAATGAGAGACAAAACCCAGGGATACCCACCCCCTTCTCAGCTACTCAGGAGGGTTTTATATACCTAGGAATAGAAATTGTCCCGGAAATTGAGAATATTGTCCCCTCCAATTATGACCTCATAATACAATCAGTAACAGAATCTCTGAATAGATGGATGCCAATGCCCATCTCCATGTTAGGCCGTATTAATATTCTTAAAATGTCTATTCTGCCAACATTTCTTTACCTGTTTCAGTCTATTCCTCTCCCTCTTTCACAATAATTTTTTTGTAAGCTCAGGCAGCTCAAAATTCATATGGAACAACAGGCGTGCAAGACTACGGCTCTCCCTTTTACATCTGCCTTATGATAGAGGCGGACTTCAAGTACCTAATCTACAATTGTATTATTGGGCAGCGCAGCTGCGCACAGCCATGTTTTACTTCTCCTCCTCTGACCCTCCAGCATGGCTAGCCATTGAACGCAATACAGCACCGGGCCTATCCCTCCAGTCATATATCTACTCTGCTCATGCTATAAAACTTAAAAAACAGACAAAAAACTCATTTGTTAAAAATACTCTTTCTGTTTGGCATGAAGCACATGTCTATATAGGAGATGCTCCCAAACTATCCCAGTTCTCCCCAATATGGGGTAATGACAACTTTGTCCCCGGAAGAGCGGATGGGGGATTCAAACAATGGGCTGCCAAGGGTCTGAGTAAAATAAAAGACTTGTATACAGAAGGAAAACTTATGTCTTTGATCAGTTGGTTCATAGATATGCCATCCCTAGAAGCCACTTCTTTAAATTCCTGCAGTTAAGGAGCTTCATATCAGCACGGACTAAATGCTTAGATGAGCCACCCTTGTCAGTTGTGGAGAGGGCCACTCTAAATTATATGGATGCTCGAGGCCAACTATCAGTCATTTATGTTCTGCTGCGGTCCAAATCAAAGGACAACTCACACTCAAGACTCAATGCTTGGAGAGATGATTTAAAAGTAGACATTACAGAGACTGAGTGGGAAAATGCTTGTTTAAAGGCACAAACCCAGACTATAAACACTGCACTGAAACTGATACAATATAAATGGCTGTTCAGAACCTATGTTACACATGTTAAACTGAATCTGTATAATCCTAACATTCCTGATAACTGTTCCAAATGTGACGATAATGTTGGTACTCTGCTGCACTGTGAGTGGGAATGCCAAAAAATCCAATCATTCTGGAAAGACATAGTTAACCTGATGGCACGTGTAACTGCTATACAGATTCCTCTCGACGCAAAGCTCTGTATATTAGGTATATATCCCGACCAATTTGTACCAAGCCGTAAAGCAGTGCCCTTGATTAATATTTGCCTACTTCAGGCTAGGAGAGTAATTGCACTGAGGTGGAAAAATACGGATGGTCCTACACCTGCATTGTGGCTGCGGGAAATGGCGTCCTGCCTCGCTTTGGAAAAATTAACCTATGTGATCAAAAAGAAAGTAAATAAGTTTAAGGAAATATGGGACACATTCATGCACTTCCTTGAAAGTGATCAAATGGAAATTGATGAGTGAAATTGATGGATATCGCTATCAAACACTGATAAATAATAAGGAATAATAACAATGCTGCTTATAATAATAACGATAATAATTATCTCTAAATATAGAAACAAATTATTCTTTCCTATACATTTTTTGTATTATTGTTTCACATCCTTTACTTATATCTGATTGTATTTACTCCTGTTTCATTTCAATCTGTGAGGTTTCCCTGAATGTCCGATGTTGAGGGTGGGGGGAGGGAAGGGTTATTTTCCCATGTGTCAATGTATGTATGTGTGACTGTATGTTCTTTCTATGTTGAAAAACCCAATAAATATAAAGAAAAAAAAAAGAATGACCCATAAAGCATAATTATTTAAACTCACACTCAAAGAGCAAAACCTCAGCTCAAATCTCCAAAACTCTAAACACATTTTCAGCTCTGCACCAAGTTTCCAATTGAACAAGGCACTTTTTGCAAAACACTGCACACAGTTCTCTAAAACACAGAAATCTGACATTTTCACTTGTTTGCCATTTTCAAAGCATTGCCATTAAAATGCTGCATACATTAACCTATTAACAAACACACATGCCTAATGACCATAAACACCAAACTGCTTTATTGATGACTCAGCAATCAGGATGTAAACACCAGAAAAAGGCTCCACGTGAGAACCTTTAACAAAGAAAATGCATATATGGACATCAGCAAGAGAGAGAGGGAGGATGAGGAGAGGGAGGATGAACTGAAGTCAAATGTTTTGAGATTTCTTTTTTCAAAAAACCTGTTTTAGCAGGTGAAGAAAACGGTAA
Source organism: Dissostichus eleginoides (assembly GCA_031216635.1). Lineage (NCBI taxonomy): Eukaryota > Metazoa > Chordata > Actinopteri > Perciformes > Nototheniidae > Dissostichus > Dissostichus eleginoides. The sequence continues at coordinate 89,148 of CM062274.1, read as the reverse complement.
ATGTACTGATACAGTATACATTAAATAATAATTTCTTCTTTCTGTACTATAAAATAAATAAATCTTATTGTTATTGTTAATCCCTTTTCTTATTGTGAATGATCAAAACCAACAGTGTGTGAGTCTGTCTCCCGATATTTGCTGACTTCCCTACACTATCTGCTCTCAGCTCCAGGCTCATTGGTACGGTGGCCGACAGGTGCAAACACGCTGCAATGGCCCAAAAACATTTCCATAAGGAGAAACACGCTGCAGCTTCAGAAACCATGCAAATATAAAAACACAAATGTGCCAAAACAAATGAAGAAACATCTTCACGTGCAGCCTTTAGAAAACGAATGCTGCAAGTACAAAACACATCGGAAACCAGGGGACACTAAAAAGTGACGCACTCTTTATAATCCCTGAACGTCAACAAGAACTTCACCAACGTCACCAGGCACTCCGGTCCAAGCTAAGTGTGTCACTTCTTTCTGTCCCCGTTTCTGTTGTGTTTTGAGCTTCTTGCAGCGTTTTGTTTGTGCAGTGTTTTAGTAAACGAGGCGCATTTTACCTCAAGTAGGAAAATATGTTTCTTCATTTGCATGTGTTTTGGCACAATTGTGCTTTTATATTTTCCTCGTTTCTGAAGCTGCAGCGTGTTTCTCCTGATGGAAATGTTTTTGGCCCTTAGCACCTGTCAGCCACGTACATTGGTTTCTTCTGAAGACATAAATAAGTAACAAATTCCCCCCCCAACAGCTTGTGACAAGTTGTGTGTTTTTAGTTCCTGATAAAGATTAGCAGGAAATGTAAGCTAATGCTTAGGTCCGACTTGTCATCATGTCAACACCCCCCTCACATGTCTACCCTACTTTTATAATTTTCGAATCATAAATCTAATCGATAGATTTATGATCGATAGATTTATGATTCGAAAATTATAAAAGTAGAGTAGACATGTGGAGATTATCCGACTGAACAAAACGTGATCCGTCTCTTAAATGTGTCTCAACCACAGACCTTATTTCAAGCTATTTTCCAAAATCCTATGCAGAAATTGCATTGCTTTTTTGTCGAAGGAACCCATGCGCAGCTTACTTCCGGGTTTTAGGACGCGTCACTGTGGCACTCTATTTAAGGCTGTCCACACACTGCTGGCCCTCCTCCCCTAGAGGGGCTATGTGAGTCCCTGTTATAATTCTACTGTATTATATACCTAAGGCGGGCCATACTCTGCTATATACCTTTCTTCATATAACATTCACATCTCACTATTTTTGCCCATACATATATATATATGTATACCCTGCGCTTTACAGCTTTTTGCACTTGCTAGAAAAGCACTCAGTCTTCTGGCCCTTTACCTCAGGGTTTGGGCAGTGAGCCGGTACTCTGCAAATCCTGAGCATCCAGCATTCTTTAGTTTTGCTGGGAAGACTCAGGCTGTGGATTTCCCTTACTGAGTCCATCAGAGGAACCAAAATGAAAAAGTTAAACTAATATTTGTATTTTTTGACTCATTCTTAAGTCTACAATGTTATTTTATTCTGTTGCGTCTTTTATCTGCCATTGATATCAAAGAAGGATAAATATGTGGGAAAATTAAGTGCACTGAATTGAAACCAAATTGATTGAACATCTGCTAATCACAAATGCTACGCCAGTTCCAACAAGTTCTTTACATTATAAGAACACATCGCTGTTTGTCCATCCCTCTGAACGACACACAGCTTCTTCTTCTGATCCAATATCCCTGTATAAACGGTGGGCTCACCAAACATCCAAATCCCTTTTATGATGTAACACTTAATGGTCAAAGGTTGATGGATTTGGTATTTCCACTTGAAAAATGGTAGCTTTGATATCCTCATAATACTTTAAGGTGTGTGTTGCTAAAGACCCATGGGGAGTGGCACACACACACAAGTCAATTTAATCAGAAGTTATATATTAAGTTTCATTGGGGGGTAAAAGAGCAAACACAACAGAAGAGACACACCAACCAAAAGACCATGCAGAAACATACAAATTGTTTCTGCTTGTTTTGCAAGGCTTTCTTGCATATGTGGTTAAAGTGACTTCCTCATTTTACTTTCCATCTTTACTAAATGGGTGTTACACTGCAACATTTGTGCAACCTCAGCTACCACTCAGATACAGTTCCTTCCTCTACTTCAACCCATGTCCTTGAGTTCTTCCATCCCACATCATGCACCGAGGGTTATAAGTGTTCCCGAAGTAGGAATTGAAGGTGACAAGGGACTCTAGAGCGCATGGAGACATCAGTGAACCAGACCATGGATAAGGTGTCCTACACCCAGAGTAACCCACTGTTTGACTTGTCCCTCAGCACCACTGACCTCTACAGTTTCCAGCCCGAGGGTGAGTATTAACAGACGCTGAAAACCTTTCAAAGCCAATAGATTGAGCTACTATTCCAAAAACATGGTAACACGATTCACAGGATTTAGATTTTTAGAGGATCAAGTTAACAATGCTAAGCAACATGTGAGAATGTAATGCTCAATTCAGAAAGGTACTTATTGCATTGCACTTTTGAACCAAAGCTCTTCAGCGGAAGTATAATTAAGTGACGAAATGTTGTTGAAACAAAATCTCTCAACACCATCCATCCATCCATCTTCTCCCGCTTATCCGTGGTCGGGTCGCGGAGGTAGCAGTTCCAGCAGAGAGCCCCAAACTTTCTTTTCCCTGGCCACATCAACCAGCTCGGACTGGGGGATCCCAAGGCGCTCCCAGGCCAGCGAAGAGATATAATCCCTCCACCTGGTCCTAGGTCTACCCCTTGGTCTCTTCCCAGCTGGACGTGCCTGGAACACCTCCCTAGGGAGGCGCCCAGGTGGCATCCTTACTAGGTGCCCGAACCACCTCAACTGGCTCTTTTGACGCGAAGGAGGAGCGGTTCAACTCTGAGTCCCTCCCGGATGACTGAACTTCTCACCTTATCCCTAAGGGAGACGCCAGCCACCCTGCAGAGAAAACCCATCTCGGCCACTTGTATCCACGATCTCGTTCTTTCGGTAATGAATCTCTCAACACAATAAATGATTAAATTGGTCCAGAGCATTTTCTGGAACACTCTTGGGGCTATATATTTAAATGTATGTAATAATATGATATTAACCTAAACCAAAAGAACAATTTAGAATATACTAAACTCCACGCAGTCCTTTTGTGTCAGTTATATTGCTGAGATTAAAACATTCAAATATTACAGTTTAGTGTTGTTCACATTGCAATAGAATGAAAAAACACTTTTTATTTTCTTCAGGTACCTTAAACTCCAGTGTATTGTTGTTTTGTAGATAATTTACATGTTTAAACCATCAAACTTCAACAAAGCGCATGTATTGCTTTAGGAATATGTTTTTTAATTGTGTTATAAAGATGCAACTACAGTGTGTGTGTGTGTGTGTGTGTGTGTGTCTGTGTGTGTGTGTACGTGTGTGTGTGTGAGTGTGTGTGTGTGTGTACGTGTGTGTGTGTGAGTGTGTGTGTGTGTGTGTGTACTTGTGTGTGTGTATGTGTGTGTGTGAGTGTGTGTGTGTGTCTGTGTGTGTACGTGTGTGTGTGTGTGTGTCCAAACACATGAAATAGAGCTATTAATTACCCCTGTGCGTATAGTGTTTTCGAGGTCAACATATCGGCTCTATAAGAGGTGTGTTGTTAAACTCTGTGCCTCTGACAGAGGGGTTCTGATGTCAGGGTGAAGATTTCAGGGTGAGGATGTCAAGGTGAGGATGTCAGCGTTCTGATGTCACAGGGTGAGGATGTCCTCCGTCTCCAGCTCGCTGCAAAGTCCGAAATTATTATCAAGCAAATCGTGATCTCTGTCAGAGATCTCCGTGTGTCTGTGCCGCACCAACGGGACTTTGCAGTGCATGAGGAGCAGCTGATACATCTAGCAGGTGGTCCAGTGATCCGCAAGGATGAGAAAGAATAGTTTTGCCCAATCGCCATGACCTGTAACTACATGTCACCCAACAGCAGGAGTTAAACTTATGTTACAGCTGAGTCACACAAACAAAAGAAGAGAAGGTGGAAAGAGTACAGAATGTGCTGAGAAACACGTCGTTCAGGGGATGTTCTCACACAGAACCACAACAATCAAGTTTTATTGAAATTATGTTTCAGTTGTTAGTGAAGTTTTTAACAAATAGAAAAACACTTCTGCATAAGTCAGATCTTAAAAATCATGTGTTGGAGCCATTAACATCCTTTTGAATTATGATGGAAATATCTGACAGATACAGTATATTTGAGTTGCATTATTTATAAAAATATTATGTTTAGAACTGTTCAAATGTTTATGTGATCTAATATTTATATAATTATGATTTGATATGTACACTTTTGCGAATGAACAGTGTCAGCCTCCACCTGTGTGTGTAGGAGGGGGGGCTTTAAATGGACGCAACACTTGTGAGTTTTCGGGCCAGATGGCGGAAGTCCTGCAGTTTTCCGACCACAATAGGATTAGACACTTCAACATGATACACAAATACAAAATAAATCACAGGTTGTACGGAAACCATCAGTCCCATGGCAAATTGGTGATTGGTTGGTTTATGTCATCAGAGATGTGAATAAAGGAACAGGCCTGCAGGCATTAGGAGTGACAGTGAGCCAACATGCACAATACAGGGCTCTGAAGCACTCAAATAGAAATAATCTTTTTAATATTTACACTTGGGTATTTACTATGTTAAATACAAAATATTTGCACTGTTGCCAATGACTACTGTTGCGGCTGATGAAAATATGAAAACATCTAATTGCTATTCTAAGATGAAAAGCATCACTGACCACTTTATTGTATACTTATTCCTCAAACCTGTAGACTGTACAGAAGCACATGCACACATGTGCACACACATTCACCTCTGAGGCCTTCAGAGGGGACATTAGTTCACGTCTCCGTCATAAATAGTTTGCTCTACTGTCAGTCTCTTGACTTCACTGATGACAAAAAGAAACCCATCTCGATCGCCCTGGGTTTTTATTGTGATTGACAGCTGACGGTCTACCCTGGTTGACCATGCTTCTAACTTCCAGAAAAAGCATTTGTATCAGTTGAACCAAGCTACTGTTGGTCTCCTGAAACGACTCCAAAGATCTAAGTTTGCTGCAGATTGTTGCACAGTCCCTGTTGTTAACAGTTTCCTGTTTGTGTTTCAGATGTGAAGCGAGCGAGGCCCAGGAGACAGTGGTGTTTCAATGTGGTCATTGTTTACCTCATTTTACAGACCGCTCTTAATGCCTTTCTCATTTATAAAGGTACACACCCATAGTATTATTTGTTTTCAAATATACAAATATTAAAACGTTTTAAATGTGGTATATTCAAGAGAATAAAGAATATTTGTATAATCAAACCTATGTTATTTTATACTGTAAATGTGAGGTTAGTAAAGTTTCTGAACAGTTTCCTTATCCTCTCTGTCCCAGTTTTCACTGTGGAATCTTCAGTGTCAGAGCCCCGGCTGGAAATGCTGATGTCCATACTCGGAGACACCTTCCAGACTCGACTCTACAACAACAGTCGAGACACGGAGACCCTGAGGGGCCTTCTGTGGGCCCTGAAGAGCCAGGTCCTCCGCTCTTTATTTGGAATCAGTTATCATCACTTATATCTTCATGTTGTTCATTTAATTTGTATAGGTTCAGTTTAGATTTTCAGTATTAACTGATTATCTAGTTGTTTCTTGACAAAAGATCCTGTTAATTGCCATTAATTAATCTAGAAAAAAATCCTACAACATTTAGAAAAATATAGCTATTTTCGGAGAGTGAGAGTAGATATCACTCATCATATCACTCTCATGTCTGTTTGTGTACTACGGAGTTGGAGTCAGGATGCAGTTAGATCAGCTTGAACCTAATCATTAATAAACTGTGTTTATGAGAAGGTTATGGGCTGGATTTATTTTCCGGCAGTAAAAGCTGGTGCAGTGAGGTCTTCAGGTTTGGCTCCATCATGGCTCTACAGCCGGACTTCAGAGAACAGGCTCACAGACTGACTCACAGATGGTTACACCGTTATTTGTCAAGAAGCTGTTTAAGCAATGAATTCTACATAAAACGACACAATGCAGACGTGTGTCTGAGTTAACGTACAGGATTTGCCACGTTTTGTTAATCAGTTAAGATTGAGGGACTTTCGAGAAGACATGGAGATCTCTTATGGAGTTTCTAAAGGGGAGAAATTGTCTGAACCCTCTTTGCCTTGAATATTTGCTTCATGCAATTATTTGTATTAATATCATAATCTCTTTTGCACTTTTTATATCAAACCTTGATGAGAAAGTTGTTAAGTTGTTATATGTGTTTGTTTGGTATTTGTGGAGTTATGTTGAATACTCAGTGAACACTTTGAAGCAGTGGTTGGCAGAGGGGCATTGGGCTGATGATTGACAGTGTTCTCCACCTGTTGGAGAGGACAGGTGAGCGGGCTGTGTGGAGAGCAGGGTCCGCTGGAGAGACTGCAGGCTGGGCTGAGCCTGCTCAACAGCAGCACACACACCCTGGAGCGCCACGTGAACACCATCAGCCTCCAACCAGGTAGGACACACATATGTGTGTGTGTGTGTGTGTGTGTGTGTGTGTGTTTATATTTAAATACTATTCCAGGGAAATGCATTTACATCTCAAAAAGCATTCGTAGCTGTTGCTTTCTTATAGATATATTTTAAGATTAACACTGCTGAACTGCAAATTGTAAAACTGTAACAACCTGAACATAACTTTTAGGTCAGAATTTATTAAGCTTTGCATCGTTTGTGTGTCCCCAGGACCTCCTGGTTCTCCAGGTAGAGAGGGGCTTCAAGGACCTCAAGGTGTGCCAGGAGAGAGAGGCCTCAAAGGTGAGTCAGCATTAAGACCAATAAAGTAAAAGTTAGCACGAGAAACAAGTTTGTGCAGGGCTGGCCAACTTGTGGCCCCACGCAAAGTTATGTGATGAGGCCCTCTGTGTCACGAGCGTCGACGGGGTGGAGGGGGGTGCTAGTGGAGCACGCGCGTGAACTGCGAGCGCCTGAGCCTCGCAGCGGCGAAACTGTGGCGCACTGAAGCTGAAGTGCGCCGCATTTGCACAAAAGATGAGGCTCCCTCCGCAATATTGAGGCTTCCTCCGCAATATTGAGGCTCCCTCCGCAATATTGAGGCTCCCTCCGCGAGGTGAGGCCCCAAGCAGTCTGCGTGATCTGCGTGTAGTGAGGGGCGGCCCTGGGTTTGTGTTAAGCAACCAAACATACCCTGTGCTGAAAACACAGAGAGACACAACCATGGGAGAAATAGATGGACCTACACTAATCTCAGAAGCATCTCAACAATGTTGTGTCTGACATCAGAGTGCTTCAGAAAACCTGTTGGAGCCCGCTGAACCTCTGAGCAAAAGAAACTTCAGGTCCTTATTGTGAAACGTTCATTGTATAACAGCTGTGCAGAGCAGCATGTGTGTGTGCAGCATGAGGCGTGAGGCCGCCATGATCAGGGCCATGATGAGCTGTCAGCCTGCTGATGATTCCGGCTGATGAACACTGCCTGATGGATGGGCTGCTGCCACTACATCACAAACCCACACAGCTTAGCCAGTGCACTGACATCACCTGAATTAAATATTTATTGGGGCTGGACCTTTTAATAAAGTTGACAAACTACCTCTGTCTGATTTTTCTATAGGACCATTAGGTCAACAAAAATGTATGTTAATAAATTACAAAAAATTAAATTAGGACTGTATATTCCAACCAGATTGGAATGTAGAAAAGGATTTGCAAAATAAGTTTAATAACTTAAATTGTAAATAATTTAAACATTTTACCTAAGGGGCGCAGGGTTAGGGATACTTTCGGGGTCAATTGGAACCAAGAGAATATACAGTATTACTCAAGTCCTGGCTATGGCTGCAGCTCTAAAATATATCTTGAAAAAGTTTTACTTTATCCCCAAACTACCCCAGACTGGCACTTAGCCATTTATGTTAGTGATCCTACAAGACTCAAATATTTTGCTGACTGAAATTCCGGTGGTGCTTCCAAAGGGCGAAATTTCAATTAAAAAAAACAAACAAAATCCAACTAAAGGGGAATCAAGCATTATCAAATGTGAATTTCCAGAATTCAAATTGTACGATCTACTCCCTAGGAGGAGTTCGTAAAAGTTTGCTAAAAACCCAGGAAAAATGCACATCATTTAAAATGACCAACTTCCTAAAGACATGTTTAGCTTTTAAAAGGTTCACAATTGCATGAGCAATTTGCAATAGGGGAATATGAATACAGTATGTGTGCCGAAATTTCAGGAAACTTAATGTGCGAGTGCTGTGGCCTTTCCAAAATAAATTCTACCTAGGTGGTGTTAGAGCAGGGATCTCCAACCTTTCTTCATCTGAGAGCTACTTTGAAAAAATGAAAGTGGCCAAGAGCTACTTGCATCACATCACTAACATTTATTCACATAGCCCTCATCAGTTGAATTCAGCTATACTTTTGTACACGTGTGAAATTGCAATACCTAAAGCTTATCAAGGTCCAAGAAAACGATAATGTCTCCCATATTATTATGGCCCACACTAAGTACATCACTGAAAATTCACATACATGTCCTTAATCACCACCTTACAAGCATCTTATGGCACATGTGAAAAATAAGCGCATTCCCTCTTTTTTTACAGTTAGTGAGATGAATGGCACTGCATGGAGTCCACCATACAGGTGTATGCTGGACCCACTTAGATTCACTCAGAGTCATTGAAATGTTCATCAGTCAGTCTTGTTCTGTATTTAGATTTCATGACATTCATGTCAGAAAAAGCTGCTTCACAAAGGTATGAAGAGCCCAATAAAGCAGACATTTTCAGTGCTGCTTGGTGAATGTTCTTAGAGTTTTCTGGGTCTACAAGGCTCCAGAAATGTTGTGAGTTTTGCTGAGACTTAAGCTGAACATGGTTTAGGAGATTTATAACCTCCATCTCCACAGGATTGACACTGAACAGTTCAGCCATCTTCTTCTTCGTCTGGACATTAAATTATAAACCATAATACATCAACTGTATAGGTCTAGCCTCCCTATATCTGTGTGTGAAATTGTTCCATCCTCAAAAACTAAAAAACGAATATTTCTGCTGTCTAGCTGCAGCTTCTAGCTACGGTCTTCTGTTTAAAAAAAAGACAGTGAATGTCTTGAATGTGGCATCACACACATGACTTGAGTCTGAACACAGCAGACAACAGGAGTATTTACAACAGCATATAAAAACTAAAATAGTGCATGTGGGTGCACACTTACATTCTCTGTCTTACTGTGACATAAATCCCATGATTGTAGGAGATTAAGTTGGCTTCATCATATCTCAATCAGTGATTAAGTGAATAATAACGTTTCTATCAGGTTACTATTAGCCTGTCAATCATTATTTTCAGGCAGGGGGCGGGGTTTGGGGGAACAGAGGAGACGGTGATCGCGGAAGCTTTCCTCCTGCCTTCACAAACTTTAAAGTTTACACACGTATTTATCAACTGAAAATAGCAAGAGGACATTCATACTCTGCAATCCAAGACTTGATTAAATCCACCAAAAACCGGACATGACGATAACGAGTGTTTTTCAAAAAACACAAATCCCTCCCTGTGTGTCTCTGAGCCGCAGCGACAGGGCCTGATTCAGAGCGGGTCATTCTGCTGTTGGTTCTGGACTGGTGTTGGTGGATAAGGCAGACTGCTCCGTGTGTGGTGCCGCTGTGCCGCTGGGCCGCTGTGCCGTCTGTTCGTTGATCTCTGCGTCACCGACCAATTTGATATTCGTGTGACAGAAAAAATTCAAAAATTCAAAAAATAAAAATATTTTTGTCCAGCCGTGGCCGAAAAATCAAGAAGCAACGTTACTACGCTATAATGGATATTCGAGCGAGCGGCGAGCTACAGAAAAGCTGCCAGCGAGCTACCGGTAGCTCGCGATCGACGTGTTGGAGACCCGTGTTAGAGAGTCCGCTGGCCACGCCTGAACGCATTCATTGTAGAACCTTGCAGTTTTTCGCTAGGTTTCCTCTCACTTTAGTAATAGGACAACTTTGGCCCCTATTCAGCAGATTGCTACAGTATGACATTCATTGAGCAACTTCCGGATGTAAACCTCTCATTTCCCACCTCGAGATCAGTGCACTCAGTTTTTTTAATTCTAACTTTGTTCAGTTGGACTCATAGCCGTGGGAAGTAGGGGTGCTGGAGGTGCTGCAGCACCCCCTGTTGGTGAATGGTTACTATTATGTTCATGTTACTCTTGAAATCTCTACCCACTTTTGGCCGCACCCCTAAGTAAAATGACTTCCCGCGGCTATGGCTGGACTTCCAGGAACCTGTGACTGAACTATATATTCATATAATTGTCACATGTGTGTAGTGTAAAGGCCTAAAAGCTGACAACTGCTTTTCAGGTGACAGTGGTGTTGCTGGCCCTCTAGGGCCTAAGGGTGAAATGGGACTCAAGGGCCAACCTGGAGAGCCTGGAGTTGATGGTCAAATTGGTGAGTTTCATAATAATTATTTGTAAATTTATTCATTTGTTGTAATCTTCTAGATGTGATTTTTTGAGAAGATGCTTACATTTAGAAAAGACAACAGAAAAGGGGTGTCCCAAACAAACTGCTGAAAGTTGAAAAAGTACAAATCCTCCAGATAGACACATGTGGAAAGACTTTACCTCTACCTCAGCTGTGCTTTATTTTTTTTCAAATGTATTCAACATCGTCCTGTTTTTAAGTTTTAATTGTCTCAAATAATTGGTATTTAAATCTTACTTTAGTAAAAGAAAAAAACGTACATTTATTTTAGTGTAGTTGTACCCTATAAAAAACGCTGCCATTTCAGTCCTTAAAGCTTAGCAAACTTAGATAATCTAAGTCTTCCTCACTGTGCTCACGGTGTTCTCCTTTACATGTTTTTGTGAACATTATTAGGTGGGTCTGTTTCATGTCAATCTACCTCTTCTTTTTACTACTTACGTAAATCACATTTAATTGAATTGAATTCCCACAGGCAAAGTCTGTAGAAATGCGCATTACTTAAATTAGCTTTTAAAGACCCAGTGAAGTGTGCGCCGGTGCATGATCTGTTATGCTAATACGTATAGTAATGACCAAAATTGTCCATTGGAACCCATATAAAAGATGTTGGAATAGCAACGAATTTGACGAGTTGGAATTTTCCGCTGGGAAATCCGCCTTCGTGGGCGTGGCTTGCGATCTACTGCGTGACGTCAGAAGATGGGCTCAGCCGAAGTGTTTACATTCACCACCGTTCATTTTGTCTCTGTTTCAAAGTGGAATTTACCAACGTTTTTGAGCGAGTATTTTATTGGAAAGTGTTTCGCAGTCGACTGGAAGTGATTGCCAATCGAGGAAACCTGACAATGGAGGCGACAGTGAAGAAAAAGGGAGGAAAAACACACGGGAAGCGATGCATTGCCGCTGGCTGTGGTAATGTCAATTCTGCCGAAGTGGCGATGTTTCTGTTACCAAAAGATGAAGGTGAGTGGCTGGTGTCATTGATTCGTAGATTCGTAGATTGTTTATGAAAAATAAAGGCCACTGTGTTTGTGTCTACTAACAAGACTATCATGGCGGCGGCAGAGCTCAAGTCGAGTTTCTCCGCCTGGAGATATTCTCACTATTTCACTTTTGTCGAGCACAAAGAAAAGAACGTTTTAGTTAAATGTAAGTTGTGTCTTGGCGGGTCAAAGATCCTATCGACTGCCCAAAACAGCAATTAAAATCTGTTGAAACATCTGCAGAAACAACATGCTGGGACGAAGCTAGTAGCTAAGACCACAGACCCAGACTCATCCGACGCCACTCCACCTCCACCTAAGCAACAGCGGCTGGATTGGCACTTTGAAACATATCTTTGTGTTTGTGTTTGTATAGATCACATTGCTTAGCAGAGTTCAGTGATGCAAATGCATGTCAAGTTGATCAACAGGTTGTATTATTCTCCGATGCAATAACAGTACTGAAATGAAGGCTACAGTATAAGGGCATTAATGGGTGCCCTTTTTTAAGTAACTAAAAAGTTACTTTTCACAGTAACGCATTACTTTTTGGTGTAAGTAGTGAAGTAACTAGTAATTGTAACTAGTTACTGGTTTTCAGTAACTAGCACAACACTGCATGTGAACATGAATGTTTCATCATGCTATGAACAGATGAATGTATGATCAGGTGATGGCCAATCCTGTGTGTAGATCTACTCTAGATCTATGACAAAATATTGTCCTCAACTAAATTGACTTCCATGGCCACTTTCCTCATCTATCCTGTCCGAAAAGCTGTCAAAATCACTCATTTCTCTCGCACCAGTATCACTTTCCGAAGTCTCCGCCATGTTTACAATCACAACTGGGCCCATCTTGTGACGTCACAGCCGCTATCGTCTGCAGCAGCGGTAGGCTCAGACTCTGAAAAATTTGCGATGTTTATCTCGTCCCTCGCACTTCCTAAAAAATTATTTTAGCCATGAACAGGTACAATGATATGTAAGAAATGAAACTGCCATTTCATTTTGGCGCAAAAAAATGCACTTCACTGGCACTTTAAGGGTTCAAGCAATATATATTTGACAGTGAGACAGCCTTATTGGGCCATCGACTGTATGACCAATGACTGAAAATCAGCAGATCAGCAGAATGTAATTGTGAAAATATGAAAATTCAGTTTCTCTTCCTCCTTCCACTTCTGGTCATCTCCTGTAATATCGCTGACACAGCTCCATTTCACCTGATGTATGATACAATTTGCACAGCTTGATTTTAAGAAATATATATGTGTGTGTGTGTGTGTGTGTGTTTGAATGCAGGTCCCAGGGGTTCATCTGGGGTCCCAGGAGCCCCAGGGGAGCAAGGTCCAGGTGCAAAAGGAGAGAAAGGAGACCTGGGGGCCCAAGGTAAGGGTTTGGACAGTGTTTGGTTCTATTATCTGATGAGCCAGTTGCTTGTGTTCATACTTTGTTGTTGAAATTACTGTTATAGACCAATCTGCCTGTCGTTATTTATTTCAAGGAGTTTTTTTTCTCCTGAAAAGTCGAGGGACTTCATTGAGCTGCACATACTGAGTGTTGTCAATCATTGCTTGTGTTTCAGTTGGAACGGACTCAGTTTATTAAACACTAACATTATGGGCAAGTGTTAGTTGGCCTCTAAACATGAATATTTCTTTAAACTGTAGATTGAATCCACTCAGTGATGTTCAGCAAGTGTCTTTCATAAGATGTATTTTTGTTATCTTGTCTTCAGGTGTACGAGGACCTCCAGGTTTCAACGGAACTCAAGGTGAGAGTCTAATAAGGTTAGAGAAACCTCAGTTAGAATCATGTTTCTTCCTTAAGTGATGTACTGTGCAAAGCATATCAAGTAACATAAAACATAGAATAACAAAAACTAATAAAATATAAAAAAACATTTCAGATTAAGTTGAAGAACAGATTTAACACCAGGGTTTAAATGTATGAATGATATCTGTGAACAAAAAAACATCCAGTTTTACAAAAAGAACAGGAATAAGAGACATGTCTGTAGTTTTTACATCTTAAGTATTAAGACCCCATTTACACGGGAACGTTTGCGTTTACGCACCGTATGCGTTTTCAAAAAAGTCTTCCGTTCACACGCATTCGGCTCGCTAAACATGTCTGTTCACACGAAACCGCTGGAAACGCTGTAGTACATATGCCGGGCCTGTAAGTGGCGCTGCTGTCGCCACAAAATACACCAAAAGCAGCGAAGAAGACCCCGGAGCGTGGTTGCCATGGTTCCCCTTCTGTATATTCTCCGCGGTGGACGGCGTGTGCTCCTGCTGTAAATCTCTCCGGTAGTCCACCAGCAGATGAAAAACACCCACCTCTCCGCCTCTTCCAAGGGACGAGGGAACCATGCGGCAGAGTTTCCGTTAAAAAAAAAATTTGCCGGTCAACATGTCCGTTAAAGTTTAAATCTTCCGGACAAAATTAGAAAAGTGCCGGTCAGAGGTCTTCTTTGTTATTTATTGAGCTTTAAAACAAATTGATAACGACTCTATATAATAATATAAGAATAATAAACGGAGCCTCTCTTTTCCTCCCCCTCTTCTGACAGCCCAGCAGCTGATCTCTGAGCAGGAGACGTGGGGAGAGGGAGATGTGGGGAGAGGGAGGCGGGGCTATTTCATTGTTATCAGAAAATGATCGTATAGGGCGTACCAGAGGCGCGGGAAGGTAATTTGGGTGGGGGTGCTGAGGTGCTGTCCGATGTGCTAATTACGCACCAACGGGGGGGCGTGGCAAAACCACACACACACAGCATAACAATGGACTCCAGTGAACACTATTACAGGCACAGAGCACGCACAAATGCACTAGCACACACACTACAAAGATGTAAAATAATATTTTACCAACAATGTGGAATTTATTGGCTACATATTACCAGTGGCGGCTCCAGAGTATTTTTGTTGGGTAATCTATGGTAGGGCTAACCCATACAGCGGTGGGGCTCAAGTCAGTATTTGCAATGTAATTACATACACGCTATATCGCCCCCCTTGACAGTGAAACGCCACGCGTGAGGTTTAGATTATTTCCCTGTCTCAATCCAAATTGAACTGTATGAAATAAAACGGCACATTTGTCTTGTAGTAAATAAAAAGGGCGACCTGGAGCCAATCCTGCAATTTCCCCACAGGTGAAAGAGTTGACATGCTGAAAACCCAACCCCTGCAGGGGGGTCTGGGGAGATTTTTTGAAATACTAACATAAAATACACATTCTGGTACTCTCTTGAGAAGAAAAATAAATAAATCTATTACTACACATTTAAAAAAATGAATGCCATTTTAGTTTTTTGTTACTTTGTTCTGAAAGCTGAACCTGCTGCTCCTCACAGAGAGAAGAGGGAAGAGGCTGTGTGAATTACTTTACATTGTGGATAAGGGTGGATAGCCCCCATTGTTCTGTGTGTCAAAATGAAAGACAGCCCACACACCTATCAATCATCAAACCGTGGGGTCTCATTTCATTACGTGTTGATTTCTATCAACACGTAATGTTGTATCGATGTATATAGAGATGTACTACCGCAAAAGTGTTCTCCGTCGGGGCTTCCTGCAACAACACCACGCCGTTATCGTGATTCTGATTGGCCAGAAGACATTATCAAAGATGTTTTATTGAGAAGACGATCACTACGTGACAAAAGTTTTCAAAACCGTTTCTAGTCTTCGGTATTTCCAGACAAGTGGCTACTGAAATCAATCTTACTAACTGCTGTCTGTGCAATTTACTCCGCGCGAGTCGGCGGACTTTATTTTGCTTACTTTAACATCACTTTTCATGGTGGGGCTAAGGTGGGGCTAAGCCATTTCTTGGTATGGCTGTAGCCTACCCCAGCCATACCCTGGCGCCGCCACTGCATATTACACAGATTATGCACGGCTGCAGCAGCAATAACCATAAAATAATAATTAAAATACCACAAACATGATATTGACCAGTATACAGATTATGCACATGATTTTGCAGATTTAGCGTTTTTAGAGAGAAAAAATTCCGAGATACGTTTTTGCGCCATGTCAGTTACTTGTCTTGTTGTGCGTCACGTTAAAAGTAGCCGACTAAAAACTAACAAAAAACTTTTTTTCCACATCTTTTTTATTTTTCTTCCCTGAAGCAAAATTATTTATTATATAGTTTTAAATTATCATTTGAATAATAACATATAATATAAAATATAATCTCAGGCACAATGAAATTAAATACATATATATAAAATAAAAATAAAATAAATTTCCTGACAGGGGAGCTCCGCACCGCCTGCCTGCCGCTAGGGGGTGCTGCAGCGCCCTCAGCACCCCCCTTCCCGCGCCCCTGGGGCGTACACACGGAGCCGTTTGCCCCCCCAGAGCGTTCCGTTTGCAGATCTATCCACCTTGGGACCCGTTATCGTTTGCGGGGTCCGTTCCTATCGTTTTGTTACGGCCTCGTGTGAACGAAAGGGCTATACGCAAGAGAAGCTATGTGGATACGACCCGTATCGTCCTCGTGTAAACGGGGTCTAAGTGTGGGTTTCTTTAGGAGAGGCATTACTCTGCCCCGTTAAGAGTGTTTGGAAAGTAGCCAGTTGTTACGGATGTGTTGATGAAATGGATGAGAAAGAGAAGAGGGTGAGTTGGGAAATGACAAGTGTATGTCATCTATATTTTTCATAATATGGAGAGTGTACACATGTCTGAATAAGGTGAGGGAGAAATAAGCACTTAATGTTACTCAGCCCAGTTAGACTCCTTTGTCTTTGCCTACTACAACAACCCTAGCTTGAGTTTAACATTAAAAGCTTAAATGGTTTAAAATGTGATTTTACCCAAACATTTTAAAAACATTAACGACAGAAAACATAAATGTTAAGAGAATATTCTCAACAAATTCCTTTGCAATCCAGAAGCCTAAATTATCTAGCAGTCTCAAAGTGGCTGTATTGATATGCACTCACATGTAAAGGCCTCCCAGCCTGCTGACACCTGCACTAAACCATGTTCAAAAAGACCTCTGATACATCATTAGGACATTCTCCGTTGATGGAGTGTGTACCTATCATTTCATGTAAACTGTCAGTGTGTTGTGAAGATTGATTCCCATAGATATATTTCTATAAACATGTTTCCTCCACAGGCCCCCCCGGTTTCCCCGGTGCCAAAGGAGACAAGGGAGACCCAGGAATAACACAAGAGAGTAAGTCAATAAGTGAATTTAGAAAGTCAACAATAGATTTAAAAAAAATTCTCAGTACCTTTAATCAAATGCTATACTTAAATACATTGTTGAGGTCTTTCTATTTTACTTTACACTTCTATAATACAATTTGGAAGAAAATATTCTACATTTTACTTACATTTATCTGATAAGATTAGTTACTAGTTACTTTGCAGGTTCCACTTATTAATCCAAAAATCGACAAATGTTTACTATAACCCTTTAACTGCCAGCGCCACCATTTGGTAGAGCACATTTTGTGTCTTGATATCTTGTTGGAAAAAAAATCAAAAAGTTTAACTCTATCTGATTCAGCCAGCTCTACCCTTTGGTTGACATGTTATGCACAATACAACCTCTAGATGTCACTGTGGTTCGAACAGAAAGCCCTTCAGCTAGCTTCTTCTGAGAAAGTTGGCATGCTAAAAATCACTGCTGAAGAAATCACTCTTTTTGGTCAACCTTTGTAAGGTAACCATATCCTTTTTGACATATTTTAGTGTCAGAGTACTGAATGAATATAATTAGATAACTTGATGCACAAAAAAAGTTTTAATAAGGGTGTAATTATTTTTTTGAAAATATGCTCAACCAACCGGTCGAATTGGCCTTTTATGGTAAACTAGCAATATGACTTTTTCAGAGTTTCAGAGATGTTTTTCAATAAAATATGGTAAATAAATGGCTAGATTCATGGTAATATTACTAAATCTAGGACTGCCTTATGAGTCTCAGAGTGAAAGAGTGATGATAATTTATATAGCACCTTTCATGCATGGCATTCAGCCCAAAGTTGCACACAGATGAGCAAGTTAGGCCAACACAGGATATAGACATTTGCTGTTAGGCCAGTGGTTTCCTGTTAGGCCAATTCAGCAGATACAGTAAGATGAGCAAGTCTTTTTATTATTATGAAAAACACTTTACATTACTTTTTTACAATTATAATTTATTATCTTTCATGAATATATCTGGTTGTATATATTGCTCATTTTCCATAAAAGAAACAAATGTATTTCAATTTGTGTTTTATTTGAGTTTGATGCTTACAAATACTGTACTGTATATGATGATTGTTGAAAATGCACTTTTACCATAAAAGGCCAGCTCGACCAGTTGGTAGAGGCTCATAAAAACAAAACTGTGTGGTCAGTCAAAAAAAAAAAATTGTTTGTGGTTATTTGTGGCCCATTTTATAAAAAAATGCAAACAAATAATTTTTCCATAGCTTTTTTCTTGGTCTGGCAGTTAAAGGGATAATGGCTTAAAAAACCTGGCAGTATAAGAAGTTATTTAAATTAGCTCCATCTTTACCAGCTGCAAAATACATTTCACAATAATGGTGCGTTAATTATAATCCAGTGATATTATACATGCATTTTATTGATAATAATTGTCATTCTGCATGAGAATGTTTCGGTTTGGTTCTTGACTTATTTTTATACTAATACATTTGTACTTTAACTTACATAAAATATGTGATTCTTCTTCCACCTCTTCAACGACTACAACTTTAACAAATTACTCTTAATAAAAAAGTCAAAGCAGCAGTACGCATATAAATATATATATAAATACTGCGTATATCCACTTGGACCCCCCCTCTTTGTGTCCTCACAGAGCTGGTGCGGCTGGTCCCGGGGCCATCTCGAGGCCGGGTGGAGGTGCAGCATAACGGGGTATGGGGCACCGTGTGTGACGACAGATTCGACACCGTGGATGGAAAGGTGATCTGTAAGATGCTCGGCTTCCAGACCGCCGTCAGAACCTTCACTGCCAGTGAAGGTGAGTCTGCTGAGGTCACCATTCTGCAGCACACAGCAGCACACAGCATCCAACAGCATCCAACAGCACCACACAGCATCCAACAGCTCACATCCAACAGCACCACACAGCATCCAACAGCTCACATCCAACAGCACCACACAGCATCCAACAGCTCACATCCAACAGCACCACACAGCATCCAACAGCTCACATCCAACAGCTTACATCCAACAGCACCACACAGCATCCAACAGCTCACATCCAACAGCACCACACAGCATCCAACAGCTCACATCCAACAGCACCACACAGCATCCAACAGCTCACATCCAACAGCACCACACAGCATCCAACAGCACCACACAGCACCACACAGCAACCAACAGCACCACACAGAATCCAACAGCACCACACAGAATCCAACAGCACCACACAGCATCCAACAGCACCACACAGCATCCAACAGCACCAGACGGCATCCAACAGCACCACACACCATCCAACAGCATCCAACAGCACCACACAGCATCCAACAGCACCACACAGCATCCAACAGCACCACACAGCATCTCACATCTGTGTTTTTTCGAGAACTCTTTTCATGGCGTTAATGTATTCATTAACTAGCTAAGAGAGCAGCATGGTTGAGTGTTTGCTGGCACATAAAGGACATTTTGTCATGCACCTTGGATTTTATTTGTATAAGTTAAATGGTATATATTATTTTATGGATAAACTACTAATTACATAAGTAACAGCTGATCATCTTTGACAGGGCCAATGTATGACAAGTAAACAATTCCAAAGCTTTGTCCAGTTTATTATAATATAAAAGCTGAAATATTAGCAGACCATAAATACTGGTAATAATCACTCATTGCACCTAACCACAGAAAGTAAATTGAAACAGGACACTGGCGTGTAACGTTGAGCGAGCTACTGACAGTCATAAATAAACGATCGCTTTTATTTTATTTTCAAATGATGTTTTAAAGAAACCTGCCATTTGTTTAAAACTGAATTTATACTTATACTATAAAAAATGTAAACGCGTTAATCACAAAAATAATCTGTGATTAATCATGATTAATGACGTTTGTAATACTTGTATTTGTATGGGGGGGGGGTGGGTGGTGTTAGGTAAAGAAATGCATGACAAAATATGAGCGAAATCAGAGGTTTTTTACTTTATTATAACAGGATTACTGAATAATTGGCATGAAGTCAGACAATAATCTGACAGCTATCTAAAGCATGGACAAAGCCGCTGTCAGAGAGCCGCTGTGATTGCCCTCTGTGTAATGTGTGCTACACAGAGCAAATCCTCTCTGCTGCTATCATACTGCAGCTCTATCTCTTCCTACAGTGGAGACCCTGTCCACTATATATATATATACACCTAAAACTAACAAGTGCTGTTACAGTGAAGCAGTGATTGTTCCTACTTATGTCTGCTGGTCTCCAGTCAGGGCAGTAGATGTAGCTTTCTTTGCCAGTTCATGGTAAACATCCATGCTGGAACCATAACAAATAAAAAAAGCGCGCTCCTTCTGTAGGGACCGGGAGGATCTGGCTGGATGAGCTGCAATGTTTGGGAACAGAGTCAAACATCTTTAACTGCCCTCACAGTGGAGTGGGTGTTAACAACTGCAAACACAACGAGGACGCCGGGCTGCTGTGTGTTTAGAGTCCACTCTGAAGAATGTGTTTCAAAACCATTCATTGACAATATGCACATGTCTCACTGGGGATATGAACAATGAATTGTGCTGCTACTAATGATGTCCACAGCTGGATTTAAATTCATATTATTGAGACACAGCATATAAAATGGCTTTTAGTTAAATTGTCACTGCATCACTTAACAAGTTCTGTCTGTAAAATTGATAATGGCATAAAAATGTTCCTGGAAAATATCTCTGGCATCTTTTCTTCATTCTGTACTCAGTGGATTAATAATATGTATCCCCAATTTAACCCCAAATCACTGCTGCACTGCCCTCATCAGAATCAATCCCCTTCCTCCACATGGCCTCTGTTGCCTTCAGTGACAGTCTGCCATCCACCATACACCACCTCAGAGGACTTTGCAAATATCAATAGGTCCCATTGAAGGACACGAGTCATGCTGGAGAATGGTTTTTGACACAGCTCACAAAGTACTGTTTCCCACCTGCTTCAGGCAACATGCTCTAACTACACATGTTGAGTAAATATATAGTGGCTTCACAACGTTCTTAGCATAAAAAAAGATTACTATTATAATTGCTTTTTTAATTATTTGATACCCTTTTTATCCATCTGTAGCGGTGGCCAGAGCTGTTGTTTTTTCGGGCTGTTCAACAGAACCATTTTATCCAGATATCTCAGGGACGTTTTTAGCAGATGTGACCACTGAAGGATTAACTCATTAGGTTTTTGTGTTCAAAGTTACTGTGAACTCACATGTGTCCATTCACATCAACTTAAACTCAAGAATAAACAAAAGAAAATATAATTTGTCATTATGAACTCACAAAAAAGTTTTGGGCCAAAACTCAAGAATCTATTCGCTCACATTGAGGTCTCACAGGATGTAAAACGCAACTTTACCGTTCGGTAGATTTTTGTTTTAATCTTGAATTAATGATAACATTCAAATCTTTAGGATAGATGTATGATGAATACATTGGTAGGTGGAACTGATATTTTTAGACCAACTCCCTCCTGGTGAAATTTTAGAATACTTCCAATCCTGCTCATTCTCAGTCAGTCAGCGAGGGGGTGAGACAACACAGAATGTACTTGAAGGTTTGAGGATCATGAACTTTGAAAAATAAAATCATGTATTTAAACTTAAAATAAGTATTTGAAAAGTTAAGTTCTATCCTTGTTAATTACACAACATTGATTGGTTTAAATTGTGTACAATGGTTTTGTGTTTTTCCCCTTCGACTCTGAGAAACAAATAGTTGTATCGAGTTTAGGATGGCAGAAGACACTATACTACCCAGAATCCTCAGCTATCGTTTGGGACTACAACATGTGCTTTGCTTCACAAACCCCGTGATTAGTCCTCAAGCTCTGTGATTGGTTGACCTCCAACTGCATTCCATATGAAAAAAAACGTTTCGTTAAAGATCAAATCATACTTTATTCAGCAGTGCTTGCTTTACTCTTTGAAAGTCATCACATGAATGCATTGTAATAAATGGTTCGGCTGCATTAAATATTACACATCTGTCGTAGTTCTTTATTTATCTACAGAGATCGGGCCTCAGAATAGACCGGAAACTATTCTTTTACCGTTCTGTTTTAATTTCACAATAAAGTTAGTAGTAATATTTAGTTTTGATATTATTGTTTTTTATTAACTATAGACCGCTGGGTCATGTTAAGACCATCTTTTCTGTGTTTCTGTGGGTTTTTTCCATCGCTTTTGTGTTACAAATATCAAAACAATAACAAAATATATCCGTCGTAATCTAAACCGGAAACAGCAGTATATTTTATTTTGTTAACACTGTAAACTTGACAGCTTTTTAACCCGAACCACCTACTGGTTAAAGCACGTTATTACACGTTTAGAGTCATTGCAATGCAGGTAGATTGTATTGCTTTTTAATGACTGTTTAAAATGCCTTTTTCTTAATGTCTTTCATTTTTGTAAAGCACTTTTGAATGTGTTATATTTTATGAAAACATTTAAATATTAAGAGTACATACAAAATTGGAGGAAAGTAGAAGGTCAATGATAGAAATATAGAATAGAAAATATCAAGAAGATACTGTAAATGATATCTAGAATAAAACAGTTTAGTGCCGGATGTACAAAGATATTAATCGGAGGATGTGCAAAACAGACAAACTAATAAGGCTTTATTTAAACATTAAATAATACTTTAGGTTAAGGTCTTCTTTTAAATACATGTAAGCAAAAAGCTATCTACAGATAAATATTAAGCCTGACAAAGTACTTGAAGTCTAATATATTGCATGGTTTGTTTTGGGACTTGACAATCAACGACCCAAGTTTTTCATTCATTGCATAACTACACCGTAGTTGTGTATATGATATGACAGAGCCTTTCATTCCATTTCAAAGCGCTGTTTGACGCTCGGCGTAAACTTCGCGCACTGCCACTCCAACATCCAATCACAGAGCTTGAGGACGGGGTTTGTGAAGCAAAGCACATGTTGTAGTCCCAAACGAAAGCTGAGGATTCTGGGTAGTGTAGTGTCTTCTGCCATCCTAAACTCCGAAAAAATATTTGTTTCTCCGAATCGAAGGGGAAAAATACAAAAGCATTGTACACAATTTAAACCAATCAATGTTGTGTAATTAACAAGGATAATCTGGTGTTTCTGAGTTGATGAGTAGTGCAGATATCACTGTAAAATCAATCGACAGTAAAGAGAATACTTACTTCCGGGTGTAAAATCCTCCGTTATCCGATGGGAATGGACGCTCCGACATGGACCGATGCGTAGTGATGGTGAGATGAAGCCTTATGAAGCTTTGAAGCTTTCCAGCCAATTGGTTCGCAAAAGGGTTCATCTCATGATGGGCTTCATTTGAACACAAACCCCCCTGTTGGTCAAAGTGTGTAAAACAGGCAGATTGGACATCTCAACAGTGTGCTCTATCTCCTACCGAGTTCCCAATGAGTAAAGCCTTAGAATAACTCTAAACAACAAACATAAAATCATATTTTCATGTTAACAATATTGTTTTTATTCCAGTTTAATGATTGTGATTGAAAAGCCTAAGGAGGCTGGTAAACATTGCAAAGAGGGATTTGTATTCCTTAATAATATTCGTAAACTTAACCATGTTGTAGCCTGAGAAAGGCTAAACCATATCAAAGACTACATTTATTAACTGCATTATCTCATTTAGCTGTAGCTTTTATTAAAAAAAGAAAAGACGTATTGACGAGTCGTTGAACCAGGGACCCTGCGGTGTGAGTCAACTGCTTTCCAGCTGAGCCACAGCACACACACTGAATCTACCTGAAAACACTGTAAGCTATTTATTCCTGTATTTATTCATTTATTTATTTATTCATGTTTTTATTCCCACATTTATTTATGCTTTTATTTATTTATACTTATGACATGTTCCGACCTCTATATGAGTGAGGGTCTGAGCTCTCTCAGTTCCATCGTGTCACCGGGCCCGGGTACAGGAGGGTAATATGGGCGTTGTGGTTCAACCGATCTGAATCGCTTCCTGAAGCAGTCACGTGGTATCGACAGGCAGCTAGGCTTCGTTTGTCATCGATGACGTCACTGGCCCAAAACGATACAAGCCTCGATACAAGCTTCACAAAAATCTTCGGGGATTACTCGACACACGCTCCGAAGCCTCGGCGCAATACGTAACATCACTACCGATGCGGTGCTTCCCTGAGCGTCAAATACCGCCGCCGATGGGAATACATTGCAATCAGTTGAAAGCTCTTTGCGTCCGTTTATGAAGCTGAAGGAGACTGCGCGTCACAACTGCACGCCATAGGACCCTGACCAAGCGTCGCTCCTGGACGTTCAGGGAGTGAGACTGTGTTGCCTCAACATCCAACCCAGTCTCACATCTAAACGTGTAATAACTACGTTGGTCCACAACTTGGGACGTAGTATTTCTACAAAAACGCCTCTGAAATTGTAGGATCCCTACGCTTTTTTTTCACCATTCATTTCCAATGGCTGGCGTCTATGTCACGTGATCTTCAACTTTCTCTCAGCAGAAAAAACATGGCCGACCTTCGTTTTATTCTCGGTGGAAAATGCCTATTTTAAGGTTAGTTTGGCCATTAAAATGCGTTTTGATGTCATTTGATGCGAGAAATATGAGGTGTTATTTCAGATTATTAAGCTGCTATCGAGTACTGTTAAAACCAACCCACTCTCTTCAGTCTGCGTACAAATGACACGACTTTACACATTGGAAATGCGTGCAATAGATACGCAGAAGTCCGATTTTGCGTGCATATGATACGCTAACCATTCCCATTGAGATCTGAGGCCGAGTTTTGCGTGCATATTATACGCCACGTTTCTTGCCTGCAGCACTTGTTTTTGTCCGGTCGGGTCTTGGTAGACCGGAAGCTGTGTGGTTCATAAAAACATGTTCTTACTCAATACCAAGCCACGATTATTGTTTTATTTTAAATCGTATAATGTCGGACTTTTTTGCCGTCTGTGAGGAAAAGAAATGGGGCTCAGAGCTTCAGATAATGAAATCTATATTTTTAATCTTTTTTTCCTTCTAATTTGTTATTCTTTTCTAAATAAAACACTGTTATTTACTCAACAATAACACACAATTATCCTTGTTTTTATTTATTCGTTTAATTCTATAATCTCGGGCTTTTTAGCCGTTCCTCAGGAACTGAATTTCAAAATAAAGTCACCGGAAACAGACGTAGGCCTATAAGGGACATTTCGAGCATCATTGCGATACACGCCACAATCCCACTGAACTGATTACCCAAGATCCTCAGCTAGAAGCTCGGTGATTGGATTGTTTAGCCGCAATGCACGCTGGGATATGGTGTTAATGCGATATGAAATCCGAAAAACATTTAAAAAAAGAAAATAATACTTTATTCCGAGTGTGCTTGTTTTTCTCTTTGGAAGTCATCACATAACGGCATTGTAATACACGGTTCGGTTGCATTAAATATTACACATCTGCCGTAGTTCTCTATTTATAGAGCCCTGATTAGAAGACTTCTAGACAAACTGGAAGAAATGCCGCCGAAACTGAATACGTGACGTGGATCATAAATATATCAGCAATTAAACAACATCTTCAATTTCTCTTCACACAATACGTCTCCTTGCAGTATCAACACTAATTCGGCTGACTTTTATATTTGATCCAATTGGTAAATAGGTTATATTTAACGGTGCACAGCTGATATAAAAGGACTTGTAGTTTTTAAAGATATTACTGATTTTCTTTGAATATAAGAATGTAAATACTGAGTTGAGAGAATAGTCAGGGGTTTTGGGTGATGCGAGACACATCTATGGAATCACAATTTCAATAGCTTACCATTAAATGACAGATCTACCTTTCTGTCTGTGATGTTTTACAAATCAGATATTAATGTGTAGTGTAACTCAAGTAGATGTGTCTTGTTACGTCCTTAGTTATAAGGCCTATAACGTAAGGGGTAAGGCCCATCTAACGGTTTAAGGCCACTGGAAAATTGAAGTGTGTGATTGTGTAACAACAGTTTGAGGCTGTTTAAAAAAGTCCTTCACGAAGGCCTGATGAAAGTTGGAGGCTTTATCAGTGGTTATTCTGGTGTGTTTCAACCAGGCGCGTGGATTACGATGCGGAGTTACGGCAGCATTACGTTAATTTAGACAACGGTCTGTTAATAGTCGCTGACTTGTTTCTATATTAGTCCCATGATAGCGTGCTTAAACAGCAACAGATAACCATAGTGACTATAAAGTCAAAAAATTACGTTATTAGGTTTGAGGCCTATAACGTATGGGTTTAAGGCCAATTTTCATAGTAAACTAAATAGATTTGTTAGTATTTTAAACTAAAATGTTATTTTCCCGCCATTACTCAATTTCATCTGTGAGAGCGAATGGTGTACTTTGAGATCTCTTTGTTCTTGAGGTCAGAGGTTGAATTAATCAGTATCCATCTTGTTTTGATCCCATGAGGACAGTCGCCATTGTGTGAAAGGCGAACCTAAGGACTCCTTTGTTCCTCGTCACCCAGTTGGTTAGACCCCATGAGGCCAAGTCATTCTTTCTGACCTCCATCTTGTAAAAGACAAATCATTGTCCTTTGTTCATTTTGCTATGTCGGTTTATCTATACATATTGTAGTTGGAGTTTTGTGTTGTAAAGAAGGATTATTGTATTTTCTACTGTGCAGTGAGTTCTCAGAGATTGGATCTTAAGCTCTCCAAACTGGATGTTGAAGTATTTGTGCTTGCAAATGTATTTTGGCGTGTTTATGTTTTATTTAACCATATTGTACATTTTCTTCCCATTTCGAAGACATTCTTGTTAAACAGAAGCGTATCTTCGGCGCCGCCCGATTAATGTGAATATTATATAGGATTAAGACCTTCTGGGGAGGCACTAGATTTTATCTGGTTTACACTGGACTGGGTCCATCTTGAGTAATACCTCTGGGTAGGTACCAGACTTGATATTTTTTACACTGGACTGGGTCCATTCATGTAAGTCTATATGTTTGATGTGTTAAACCGGCGTAGACTGGTTTAATAAAGTATATTTTTGTGATGTTTTAAGCCGGAAAGATTGTGTACAAGATTGGTATAAGATCAGCTTTTAAGGTCAGCATCTATAGAATTTAGAGTTAAGATAAATGAAGATTGTTTTGTAATGAAGTTTAGTTTCTCAAGCAGTATGGTTTTTATCTGCACATGTTGTGTTCCCATTGTTCCCCACCCATTCCCCCAGTCACATGAGGTTAATGCTATACTGCTAAGCTAGTTAGCTAGCCAGTTAGCATTACTAGATGGCGAAAAAGTTTGAGTAAACATACAACCGGTAACTACTGATTAAATACACAGGGATGGTGTAGATGAACATTGAGAGTAGATTAAGTTGTTTTGTTTTTCATGCTTTTCAAAGAAAGTAATTTCGTTTTCCAATTTCAGTTTTTTACACTAAAAAACAAATTTAATAAAATAAAAAATTACCAGATTTTAAAGTTGAGGCCAGATTACATAGGATACTTCCATAAAGAATACAAAGGTACTATTCAGAGGATTAGTAATTCATCTTTGATAATTTAGTAATTTCATTCAAGTATTTAAGAAACATGTCACCGAAAGAAACTAAGTTCCAGTGCCAGGCTCAACTGCAGATATCAAGGAGAGGGTAAACATGAGATCAGATTCTATGACATACAGCAGAAGAATGGAAGAAGAACTCAAGAGACGAGGAGTTGAAAGGCGAAGAGAAAAAGAAACATACAGATGAATTACAGAAGAAGGAAACGCAGTGGAAGCACTAAACCTAAGACTCTTGAAGATACAGATGGCAGCTAAGATAGAAATGGCCATACTAGAAGAGAAGGCAGGGCAGACACCTCCAACAGTTCAGACTCAGGTAGTGCCAGAGATTCAGATGCAGAATCAACAAAGAGGTGGAGGAGGTTTCCGAGGAAGACAAAGTGGCAGAGGAAGAGGACATTTCCAAGGGAGTTATCAACCAGGAGCAAGGAGATTCCAAAATGATGGATGTTACATATGTGGTCAGTTATCTCACTGGTCCAGAGAGTGTCGACAGCAGCCGCCACAATATCAGCAACAAGCACCAAACAACGGCCCTCCACACAGTTACCCCAGGGGAGGTTTCCATGACTACAACAGAGGCAGGGGGTCTCAGGGATGTCAAAAAGGAACAGAGGAAGCTCAGAGGGCCAGACCACCAGGTCATTCATCTTCAGCCCAGAAGGGAATCTTGAAATCCAGCTATATTGAGCCATATCTGTCACCACAGGAGGGAGAGATTGAATGTTATTTAAACAATCGTGAGTAGCATATTGCATTTAAATATAAAGCATCCACAGATTAGTAGAAGAAGATTAAAACATAGTAGAACATTTAGCAGACTATTTTTGTAATTATGAGAAGGAAAGAGATTACGAGTGATGTTGTTCCCCCACACAGAAAACTATTGTGTCCACACAGCTAGTGAGGTCAAGACGATGGGTTTTCACCCAAAAGATGAAGAGGAAAAACTTAGTACTCGCCCAAGACGGAGGGTCCTTACCAAGTCCTCCTGTTTACACCGACTGCAGTTCAAGGGGCAAAGATACACCTGACGTGGAGCTGTGGACACCTGAAAACAGAAACTCGATTCTGCTGTGGTGAAGTCTGGCTACAAAGGGAGGTGTTCCGATAGGGTCGCTTGTCTCAAACCAGTGAAGAAGTCAACAAGAACCCAGCAGAGCTAGAGAGTGACTGTTAGCGGGAGAACAGTGACAGAGCGACAGAAACTGACACAACAATTACCAGCCAGTACAGATAGACCCCGTCAGAAGACCGGGGCTGTGTTTAAAGGGGAACTTCATTTATTATTAGTTGAAGTATAGTTTTTTAGTCAAACAATTATGTGATATATGGAGTCAGATTACATTTTCTCATAAACACATTTTTATAATCAGTCTGAAGCTTCTGTTTTAAGGCATGAGCTGCCAACTCAATAAACTAAGACTAATTAAGCGCTGAGATGAAAGGTTGTGGTGTTTTTTACAGCAGTTTCAAGAATCAGTCTTTATTTAAGTGATTTTGCAGGTTTATAATGTAGTGTATAAGGCAATATATCTCACTTTCAGTGAGGGGCCCAGCCCTTCATGTTCTTCTGTATGTAACCCTCTGTGTGAATAGTTCGAATTTTCCCTCTAGGTTAGCGAAATATTATTTGTCATGATATGTTTGTTCAGCTGCACTCGGCAGTGTCAGCCAAGCCTCTAGTCCTAGAGCTATTAAGACGCGTTGCAACACCAAGAGTTGTTTTTCGCAGCAACAATGATACATAATACCATGACAAAAGCCAGTATTGAACTAAGAACATGTAAACTATTATTTGTGCTAATGGCAGGGTTTAAGTAAATATGCATTTATAACCATCGGAAAACGATACATCACACAATATTTTTGTACGCCTTGTGGGTACACGGAGAATTTATATTTATTTAATACAACGTTGTGGGTTTTCCTTGTCCTATTCACAATAGGGTAATCATTGCAATATTAATTGAGCATTTTATGCTCAAAGGAGGGAATGTCATGATTAATCAGATGAATTTATTTCGGTGACATTGTAGCTAATAAATAATAACATGTTGTCAACAATAGGTCTCATAACAACAAAAGATGTGCCAAAGCTTGGGCCTCCTCCAAGGAGGGAGTGGTCCAGTTTTAGATATTAGACAAATAGAAGTGGTTGAATATGTCAGAGCTCTGAGTAATATTATCCAAGTTTGTCTACACAGGCTCGGAAAAAACGACAGATACCAGACGAGACACCAGAAGAGACTCCTGTTCGGCCAGGTGATTGGGTGAGGGTGAAAGTTCACAAAAGAAAGTGGGCTGATCCCCGGTGGTCGGAGCCGTGAGGAGTTGTAACAAACTTCACACGCGCTCCGGTTTAAAGGTAAAGAAAAGAGGAGCAAATTGACACCACCTCACACATTGTCACCCTTCACTGGCAACTTCCAGAAAATTCTTGGAAGTTAGGATTGATTTGGCAGAGCTGGAACAAAACAATAAATAGAAATAAGATCAAGAGACATTGAGATAGAAACAGCTCAAAAGACGAATTGTCTTTAGAATTTTATAGATTGTACACTAAAGTGAAAACATATTTTTTGTTTTACACCTGAAAAAGAGTCCAACGTTTTGTTTCTATTTTTGTAAACGTTATTTTTGTTCTCATCATTTTAAATTCTGTAAACTGACACAACCATGGATAAAATAGAGATTATGTCAAGAACAAAGCCAAAGCAATTGTGGGGTCCCCTAGGGATAAGAGTCAGAATAGCATTGTTGATTGTGTTCGTTACATTTGGCACCTTTCTGGTTGGATGGGGAGTACAATATCATGAAAGACATGGATCCATTAGTTCACTCATAGAAAATGCCCACATCACTAACAAAGCTCCAGCTGTGTTTCAGAGACGTTCACTTATCCCCAGAGCCAAAAGATCAGCTGAGCAACAAGAGGAGGAGTTAGAAATACTCGTTCCCAAAGGTGAGGAGGTTATAATCAAGATGATTCACCCCCCTATATGCAGATCTTGTACCAAATGATGAGATGGGTTTAAGTGATCGGAATATTTAAGTGATGGAGATTTACAAATTAGGGGAATCTACAAATACACTGGATCCATGTTTTAGTCTGTACCAGAAACACCCCCCTTTAAGACTATGGAAAACCAACCGGTGACCTATCTGATCACAATTATTGAAAAATGATTACAGTAGAAATAGGCTACTAACCCACGACGACAGCTGTGTATGTACAAACTCTATGAACAAAATTCCCCAGCAGATTGTGGCTACACCACAGATATATCCAGTCACAAAAGTTACTAATGTTCTAAATAACAGTGAGATTTAAGATATTGGAGAATATATGGGGACGTTCTTTTATAGTGTGTGAAACATGTGATGCTTGAAACCAGTAGGTATTTCAATTTATGGAAGAAAATGGTTTCCTGAAAGTTATTTGGAGTAAACATGTTACAGTGGGTGAAAACAATGTTTAGGGATATGGTAAAATTTAGTAGACATTAATTGTGTTTAGATGGCATTTTAACATCTAAGATAGATAGTATGATTAGAAAAATAGAGTGGAAAAGATTGGATTTATTTTACCTCAGTGTGTTAGAATTGAGCTGAACCAACAACGACGAGACTGCATCCAGAACCATCTCCACCTGAGGCATCCAGAACCAAAACAGCATGCTGACATAAAGAGCATACTCTCATCAGTCCCTCAGACAGGACAAGAAGTTCCAAGCTGAGCCACGAGATTTGGCACAAGAGCAGAGTATGGGACATGAGAGCGGAATACGCCCTCCATGCAACAGCGTAGAGACTGTAAAGGAGGAGATGAAATGCAAAGCAGTTGGGCCACTGAAAAGAGTTACAGCGGAAGGATTCTAGAGCGGATGGACTGAGGAGAAGACAGGACTGAGGAGAAGACAGAACTGAGGAGAAGACAGAATCAGAGGAGTTGGCCTAGCAGAATGTGAGGGGGTCGTGGCTTGACAACCAGAGGGGGAGAAAAGGAAAACGGGAGTGAGTGAGTTTACACATAAACACACTTATTCACAAACGCACATAAAAAGGACCACATTTAAAGAACTTGAACAGACTTGAAAATACGTAAAGAAAAAGATTTATTAGCCAAGAATTAATCAATTGGTAAATTTAAAGTAAAATGAGGAAATAATCCTAAAAACACACTGAGGGTACTGTGGGATAAAGGGATAGACATGATGGGAATATTCACCATACTTCAAGCAGTGGGTGTTTTGGACTTAGGAGTACAGAGTAGAACATATTCTTCAATCTTTTCATCATGTAAACAAATTATTCTTTAAGAGATTCTTATCCATGTGCGAGTTTGGTAAAGATTTAATTTGTTATAATATTGATCTACAGTATAAAGGGATAGTTTTAGTAACCACTCTATAGCAGCAGACAAATCCTGATTTGTATGGAAAATGTTAAAGGTAGAGCTAGTACCAAGCTAAATATAGTATTCAAGTATTGATTTCACCATTGTAGCATAGTTATTACCATAGGAGAACTGTTAAGGTGGAAATAACATTTGTTTGTCGTCCAAGATGTAGAGTTTTAAAAGACGCTGGGCAAAGAGCGACTGCAAATTTTAATTTTGAAAAAAGCAATATAATTGGGAGAAATACATGCGGGGCCTTGGATTGCTCATTGTAATGGTGCATATTTTGATGACCAATATCGTTTAGGGAGAAGGGGTCACTCAACCCACCCTGCAGATGGTTTAAATCTTACTTGCAGCTTCACAGGGAGCGCACGGCACCAGATTATGAGTTTTAAAAGACAAGCGCCACCACCTCCTAAAGGTCATCCATTTAATCAGTGATGACCTGAAATTTAGAGATGTTATTTAAAGTAGAAACATATCTGCCATAAGTGAAAATTCCTAAATTGAACTACAAACCATTGATGAAATGACTTCTGTTTTTAAAATCCTTGATAAAGGAGGGAGTAATTATCACATGCTCGGACACCCAAGGTTCCACACACTGTTAAAGGGGTTAGTATAGTTCCTTAAGTAGACCAGAATTGAAGAGAAATTAGTATAATGAGTTATTGATATTCCACCGGTTTTCACACCATTTCAGGGACTTTATCACTGCATTATAACAGACCACTTAAAAGGTACTGAAGTAGGAACTTTTAAGTGATGCAATTCTACAACTGCTGTAACTGGCCAAAATCTTCTCCCAGAAATAACTATGTCCAACATGCAGTATTCCAGAGTAGATGTTGGGTGGTATCGTGGAACTGAAACCTTGTACCCAGTCTTGCCACAGAATTGGACTGGGATCTGTGCACTTGTACAACCGATTGATCGCCACGGCCCTTTCTAGAGAACATATTACTTACATACCTTAAAAGGTATGTAAGGAGGGAGGGTACATTTCTCATAAGGAAACGATTACAAAAGCTAGCAGAACAAGACGACCCACCCAATACAGATATTGATGTAAATGATGAGATTGCTTAAATGATTGATGTAAATGATGAGATTGTTCAAAGCATGTCCAACTGATGTGATACTTCAAATGATGAAATCATTAGAATGAAGAACCAGCTACAAAGCAGTAGTACTTTGTACTATTCTGAAATAGTTTGTTTCTATTTATACTTTGTAAAAACAAGTGTCTTAACACTGAATGTGGTATAGGACGATTTCTGTGAAAGGAGGGAGTAAGAAATGTTCTAATTCCAAACTAAATGCTGCTATTTTGAAGAATGATGCAGAATGTTAAAACTAGAAGTTATACACAAGGAAAACTTTTATGTTTGAAGACCAACCAAAGTATTTTAGTATTTTTTGATGACGGTTATTGAACCATTCCATTTTTGATTGTATGTTTTTGATATGAGTTATGTACTGTGTAAAGTTCAGATGAAGAACTCATTGATTTCAGTATTATTTACATACCTTAAAAGGTATGTAAGGAGGGATTGTAAGAAATTAAAATCAATATTGAATGACATAATTTAGTTTAAACACACAGTAAGCTTAAAACTGTTTTATTCTGAAAACAGTTCCGTTTAAAGTTTATTTTGAAAAGCTGTATTGAAAGACGATGTCGTTGACAACAATGACCACTTCCGGTTTTACGTTAACAACGATTACAGCCGTTAAAATTGATTAAATAAAAAGTAATGAAACAGAGTATGAGGAGAAAAGGCGTGTGGAGTTATACAATGAAGACACTACGTCTAAATCCTCTGTTTTACGCGATATCGGACACAAGAAGAAAGCGGCGGGAGGACCCCGACGCCACGGGAGCCATGCGAGGAGAAGTCACGGAGGAGATATAGCTGCCGAGAGAGGGTTTTTGTGGTCTCTTTTCCATCGCTGCAACTTCGAGACAACATCAGCTGCTGTTGTCCCACTACGCCTCTGTTTGTTTCATTACCACGCTACTTAATTAAAGTAACCAATTTGACCCTTTTAAGAGACTCCATTGTCTCTTATTTTTAAACTTCTTCCTGGACGCGAGAGAACCAATACGGATCTACAGTAGAAGTAAAACATGATAAATAGTATAGCAATATCCTGTAAAATTATGTGAAAACATGAATAAAACTACACATCTTCAGATGTTATACATACATAAGTGTCCTACACTAATAATACAAAGTTATTATTAGTATGCTGCGTGTACCTGCTGTGCACCGCCTAGTGGTTAAAGCACGTTATTGAATTATTTTTGTTGAATAATGTTATTTTTGTTGAATAATGTTATTTGATGAAAAAAATATTAAGAGTACATACTCTACATACTATAGGGGCAAAGTAGAAGGTCAATGATAGAAATATAGAATATAAAAAATCAAGAAGAGTAAGTGATCTCTACAATAAAACAGTTTAGTGCCGGATGTACAAAGATATTAATATGAGGATGTGCAAAACAGAAAAACTAATTAACCTTTATTTAAACATTAAAGAATACTTTAGGTTATATACCCACATGACAGCTCATTGTTACTTTGTAATTCTACTCCACTACAATTCAGAGGTTAACCTGGTATTTTTACTCCACTACATTTATTTTAGTTACTTTGCAGATTCTGATTAATGATGTGAAATATAAACAACCCTTAAAGCAGACTTTAGTTACACTTAAGTAAAATTCAGGGAAAGGTGATTGTCAAGTGCCAACAATCAGGAGAGATATTTGATAGTTGGTGCTTGAGAAGACTAAACATTTATCTGCAGATCTCCATAAAGTATATTCATTACTCGTTATTCTCTGCTAATAGTTAATTAAAAACTGTATATAATGGCTATTTTGCACATCCCTATCAAGATTTCAAGATTTTCTAAGGTTTCTAAGGTCCTCATATTAATATCTTTGTACATCCGGCACTAAACTGTTTTATTGTAGAGATCACTTACAGTATCTTCTTGATTTTTTATATTCTATATTTCTATCATTGACCTTCTACTTTCCCCCTATTTTGTATGTACTCTTAATATTTTTTTCATCAAATAACATTATTCAACAAAAATAACATTATTCAACAAAAATAATTCAATAACGTGCTTTAACCACTAGGCGGTAATCATTTCATTTCATTTCAAACCTTTATTTATCCAGGTGTGTCCCATTGAGATCATTGATCTCTTTTCAAGGGAGACCTGCAAATAACTTTGTATTATTAGTGTAGGACACACATATATGTATGTATAACATCTGAAGATGTGTAGTTTTATTCATGTTTTCACATAATTGTACAGGATATTGCTATACTATTTCTCATGTTTTACTTCTACACATTAATATCTGATTTGTAAAACATCACAGACAGAAAGGTATATCCGTCATTTAATGGTATTGTTCCTGTAATGAGAGTTCATTGAAGGGTGGAATTGACTACACATCTTCAGAAACATCATTTGCTTCAGATATAACTCATAGCAATATTGTAACCATTAAGAAAAGCCAACTGCATTAAAAACCCAGATAACAAACACTAGGTAAAGTATTTGTCCTTCAGTAATGAAGATGTAATTCCAATGTAGACACACCTGGGGTCGCTGGTCAGTCTGTTACGCTGAGCCATGCATTGTCTGGAACGTAAAAGGGACGAAGAAGACAAAGTGAAGTGACGTACTTCCGGTCCAACATGAAAACATTCCCAGTTAAACATGCAAAAACAAATCGCTAAATAAAAAGATAAAACACTGGCATGTAATTTACGTTAGAATAAATAGAATGGTTTGGAATAAGAGATGAGAGTAAAATCTACGTCACTTTACAGCCCCGCCCACTTTTGGGGAAACCAACGCTGTCATTTGAACGGCGATCCAGCCTGAAGCCACAGAGCTCTTCTTTTACTGTCCTTTCTTCTTAGAGGAAGTACAGAAACACGTAACTCTGGATTTGTTTTCATGTTTGAGGTGCAATAAACGACACAGCAGCTTTTTGGCATGTTAAAACTATTATTTTCTGCCTCGCTCATGAGAGTAACAGCTGGCGAAATGACAGCCTCGCCTACTGATTTTAATTTAACCATATATCGAGCCCGATTCTCGATTTCAAATGTGTAACGTGGGAGGAAATACGTTTCTAACGTAATTGAAAATGCAGTTTAGTTCTGTGGGAACGTAACATTTTGGAGACAAGGGTTTTAAGCAGTGTGCGAAATACCCGTCAATAATCGGGGGGTCCCCATCTCCCGTTTATTGCGCAATATACCGGTCGAAGATTTGTCAATATGCAGTAGGCCTATACAATATTTCATGGATGCAATCCAAGACAATCAGTAGTAGCAGCGTTTCTCAACCGGGGCGTTGTCAAATAATTATATATTCTAACGTTCATATGAATGAATACGCGACGTTAAAGAGCCATCTGTTTTCGATTCTATGCGAGGAAATGGGAGCAGAGCTGGTCTCAGACACACACACACACACACACACACACACACACACACACAGTCTGCGTGATCTGCGTGTAGGGAGGGGCGGGCCTGCACACACCCACACACACACACACACACACAACACACACACAGTCTGCGTGATCTGCGTCTAGGGAGGGGCAGGCCTGCACACACACACACACACACAAACACAAACACACACACATACACACACACACACACACACACCAACTTGAACGCCAAGGCTAATTATGCTATTCTTCTTAACCCCGGAATCCACACAGGACATACGCACACGCTCATCTTATGCACAGCAAAGATTGAAAAAATTGTCTTTTACCTTAAGTGAGAATAGACCAAAGATGCCTTGGCTCGACTTCTTCTCGTTGCCGTCCTGGTTTCCAAGAAGAAGAGAGACGATGTCCTGCTTTAATCCAGCTTTTCACAAACGGCACTGGGTCGAATTTGTCCAAAGGGGGTCCGTTTAGGTCCACAAACAGAAGCGAAGACAGGCTCTCCTCGCGCAACCTGTTGCGGCTCTGGTTGTCGGTGTTATTCACGGCGGAAAAGCCTCTTTCGCACTCAGCAGACGTGGGGAGGTAAGTACGACTTGCTATGCATAGCCGTTCCAGTGTTTTGCCCGGTGGAGTGCCCTGCAATTTCCAGTCTCTAAACTGCCCCACGGCCTCCCCGGCTGGTTCTCCGAGCGATTTAGCCAGACGGTGTACTTCTTGTTCGCCATACAAAGTCAAGTCTTCCTGCTCTCCTGGCCAAAAGCGCTTATCAAGAGCTTTGAGCGTCTGGACCAAGCTTGACTCCGGTAAGCGCTTGGTTAGAGTAGCAACCACCGATTCATAAAAACGAGGCTTGTTTATTTTCCCCCTGCCTTCTGTAGCTCTACATCCTTAAAAAAGCCCGATGAGACGCCCTGTTCAGCCTTCTTCGTTGATCTCCCCCCGGTCGTCTTCATGGCGGTCAAAACATTGATGGTTTGTTTGATGTGGACACTTGAGTCCACAAGTGTCATTTCTCTTCTCTGCAGCTTGAGAGACAGGCTCTGGAGTTCACGCAGGATGTCTTTCATGACAGCCAAATCTTCCACGAATCCTGAGTTGGTTAGGTGCTTGAGAAGTCCCTTGTATTTTTGCCTCTCAAGATCATTACGTGATGCGTTCTCACTGTGTTTTAAAATGGAGTGCTAGTGCGGGGAAATCTTTCCATACAGCTTTTACTGTTTTAAAGCTGCTGGCAACCCATCTGATGGTGAAAATTTGACCTATTTTCAGTATTTCCATGTTGAGCTCGGCCGCTGCTTCTTTCAGCAATCTGGAATTCCTGGTTGACTGATTGTAGAGTGAGTATAAATGTGAAATAAATATCTCAAACTGATTAGTGCCACCCACTTCTTTAAGAGCATCTTTGACTGACAGTTCTAGTCTGTGCGCCAGGCAGTGTACAGACTGCACGTTCGGAAAATTGTTTTTGAGTCTGACGACAAGCCCACTGGCTTTTCCCGTGAGCACTGCAGCCCCATCGGTGGCTATGCTTATTAAGTGCGTCTTCAAAAAGTCATCATCCATTCCAGCTTTATATAGACTCGCCATCATCGAGTTATAAATTGATTCAGAATCGACCCCATCTGTAAGTTCCACTATATCCAGGAAAACATTATCTACATCCCCCTTACCACTGACATCACATCTTACGTAAATGATTAGATAGGGACGACCGTGAACGGTACTTTCATCAATTGTGATTGATACTTTTGAATCCATTTCTTTCACATTAGAGACGAACTTGCGGCGCATTTCCTTTGCAATGTGACTTATTATTTCTGCGCATGCATGGTCAGATTTGTGGATATTCCCAACTTCGGCTCCATTCAGCTCCTGCATTGTCATGAGGGGGTTGAGCTTTTTATAAGATAGCCTTTCCTTTGCTACGGTGTAAGCTGTTCTAAACGAGACTGTTGTTTTCTTGAGTAAATCGGACTGTACATCAATGAAACAGTTTGGGAGGGTTTCTTTGTCTTTCATCTGTACTATTTCCACTGACCTCGCGTGGGCCTGGCTGTCCCTGTGTTTGTATATCTTCTTTCGTAGCTGTTTTGCATCAGGGCTAGTAACATCACCATTGATCCATTCTTCCGAGAGGTGTAAACCCGGTCCCTTTTCTGAGAGTAGCAACGTTTTTGCTTTCCTACACACTAAGCATCCTAACTTTCCAGCCTTAATTTCAAGCCAAGGGTTGCGGTCTTTCCATTCGCCCACCTGCTTCGTTGTCCAACCAGCCGGCGGAAAGTCACTAGCAGCAGTAGCAGCTACCTCCGCAACTGCTGCGTCTTCTGAGCGCTCCGCCTCAACTTCACCTCCTTCTGGGAGTGACTGGGCGGGACAGGAGCCCCCGACTCGCTAACGGTTCTGGTAGCGAGTGCTGTGCTAGCTGCTGCATCATCAGCATCATCTCTGGTGTCTCTTGGTCATCTCGTGGTGTCACTTTTTGGATGTGAAGCAAAGTGCGCGAGTGAAACACTTTGGTTTAGCTTTCTCTTAGACATTTTAGTCCTCTAATGTAACGTCTTTCTCTCCTCTTTGCCGCGCGTGGCTAATTTGCATAATTTGTGTCCGCGTCACGCAGCGTACCCGCGTCACGCGGCTGGCTCTGCTTTTGACAGCCAAAATAGAAGATATTTGTGAATAAATGTTTTGAATTATGAATACTGGACATAGTAAGCTTAAAAACATTTTAGTGACCATTGCAAGTGACAAATAAATATTATAATTTCAGACCCCCCCTAAATTTTGCTGTTGAGGCTTTCAGGGGGGCTCAGGTGTTAATCGGGGGGGTCGAGCTCCCCCGGACCCCCCCGTATTTCGCACACTGGTTTTAAGGTCTCTACACACCAACCTGAGACCAAAGAACGCGTACCGAAGGCGTCCCGACTTTTACGTCAGCTACGTCAGGCTTCGTTGGCTTCGTCGGATAAAGCCGCCCGCCTACGAACACACCGCAAATACTTCAGCCGACGTGCAATAACTCTCCTTACCAGCAGGCGGCGGTAGTGTGTATTCGTCATTCAAAAGAGGCAACAACCGGAAGACAGACTGCGTTTTATACACCGAGAGAAGAAGAACAGACTTAGTAATATAAACAAACAAACACAGCCTGATCAGTTGGTCTTCACTTTCTTCATTCCATGCCGTCATGATAAAAAAGAAACTCTTGCGTCCGGGTGAGATGAAAATGAGGAAGATTAGCCGTCTGTGTGTGCCTTCTTATCGTTTGTTTTGGTCCCTCACTTCCGCTTCACTTCTGATGCACTGATTCGCTAAGCTGAACAGCCAATCAGAGTGATTGATTTGTCCCGACGTTCTTTGGCCTCCCGCGGCCTCCCGCCGCCGATTCAACATGTTGAATCGGCGG
Organism: Dissostichus eleginoides; assembly: GCA_031216635.1. Lineage (NCBI taxonomy): Eukaryota > Metazoa > Chordata > Actinopteri > Perciformes > Nototheniidae > Dissostichus > Dissostichus eleginoides. Next base: position 49,517 of record CM062274.1, on the reverse strand, counting down.
CGGGAGGAGGCGGGAGGAGGCGGGAGGGTTGAAAATGTGCCGTAAAGAGACGACACACCAACCTGAGTAGTGCGACGCGAATGCCCGACTGCCTCTGACGGCTTTGGACGGCCTCTGACTCCCAAAGTCGGGCCGGTGTGTAGAGGCCTTAACAGCACTTGATAGCAGCGTCCATGGCAACCACCTTAGCAACCATGAAAACGTTGAATGTGTACAATTTCCTTTAGTAATCTTCGTAATAACTAGCAAACTAAAGACCATGTACATCCACTGCACAAATAATCTGAAATAACACCTCATATTTCTCGCATCAAATGACATCAAAACGCATTTTAATGGCCAAACTAACCTTAAAATAGGCATTTTCCACCGAGAATAAAACGAAGGTCGGCCATGTTTTTTTCCTGCTGAGAGAAAGTTGAAGATCACGTGACATAGACGCCAGCCATTGGATATGAATGGTGAAAAAAAACGTAGGGATCCTACTATTTCAGAGGCGTTTTTGTAGAAATACTACATCCCAAGTTGTGGACCAACGTAGTTATTACACGTTTAGATGTGAGAGTGGGTTGGCCGAGACACTAGGGGTTTTTAAATCCTCACTAAAAACACACTTCTTCTCCCTGGCCTTCAAGTCAGAGCGGAGCATGACACCTGACTATTCCCTGTGTTTTTGTTTTTTCATATTTCTGTCGCAAATTATTGTCTTTTATTGTGATTGTAGTAATGTGTTTTTATTACATGTACAGCACTTTGGCTCGACCAAAAATCGCTTTTAAATGTGCTATATAAATAAAACTTGATTTTATTTGATTTGATTTGATTTACAAAAGGAAATTGACATGGCAATAAATGAGTTTTTGTGGGATGGGAGGGGCGTTAGAATTGCTAGGGAGGTAATGGAGAATGAGTATAAGGATGGAGGGATGAAGCTGATCAACTTGGAAAGGAAAAAGAGGGCATTAAGGGTCAAAATGATATTAAAATATATTAATGACAAAGAAGATAAAAAAGAACATGTATGGAAAGTATTTTTAAAAGAAGCAATTAATAAGTGTCGAGGCTGTGGTGACAGCATTTTATTTATGGCTTTAAAAAAAGAAATGCTTAATAGTGTTTCTGAGTACCACAGAGAGGCTTTATTAGCATGGGGTGAGTTCTTAAAAGGGGTAAAGTATGAGTGTGTGAATGTGGTACAAGTGTGGAATCAGCCTGTTTTTCTGAACCATATGATCACTGTGGAGCAGTGTCCTGTATTCGATCTCCCAATGGAGCTGGAGATTTGGAGGAGTTCAGGAATTCTTGGTATGAACTCCGGAGAGCAATTAGCAGTGCAAAGAGACAGTACAAAGAGAAGGGTGGAATCTGACTTCAAAGGCTGTAACACCCGGAACATGTGGGCGGGACTAAGAACAATGACAGACTACAAAGGAGCAGCGGGGGGTGCTGCGGGAGTGTCTGCGTGCGCATCTCTCCCAGATGAGCTGAACAGCTTTTTTGCACGATTTGAGAGCAGCCAGGCTGGGGGTGCAGAAGGATCAGGAGCCCTGCCCTTTTGTTTTAAACAGGGCAGATGTGTGTAAATCCTTTAAAAGGGTTAACCCACACAAGGCTCCTGGACCTGATGGCATCCCTGGCCGTGTTCTCAGGGTGTTGCAGTTCAGCTGGCAGAGGTGTTCACAGACATCTTCAACAGGTCCCTGCTGCAGTCTGTAGTCCCCACATGTTTGAAACACTCCACCATCGTTCCTGTCCCCAAAAAGACAAAAATCACCAGCCTCAACGACTACCACCCAGTAGCACTCACCTCCATCATAATGAAGTGCTTTGAGCGGTTAGTCAAATCATTCATCACCTCCTCCCTCCCTGACTCTCTGGACCCCCTGCAGTTTGCCTACAGAGCAAACAGGTCCACAGACGACGCCATAGCCCTCACCATCCACACTGCCCTCTCACACCTGGACCAGAGGAACACATATGTGAGAATGCTGTTCATTGACTACAGTTCAGCATTCAATACCATTGTGCCCTCCAAGCTGGTCATCAAGCTCAGAGACCTCGGGCTCAACAGCGCCCTCTGTGACTGGATCCTGAACTTCCTGACGGGCAGACCCCAGGCAGTGCGGGTAGGAAACATCACATCCTCCACCCTGATCATCAACACCAGAGCCCCTCAAGGCTGCGTGCTCAGCCCTCTCCTCTACTCCCTGTTCACTCACGACTGCGTGGCCACACACAGCTCCAACACCATCGTGAAGTTTGCTGACGACACGACCGTCATCGGCCAGATCACAGACGGTGACGAGACGGCGTACAGAGAGGAGGTCGAAAACCTGACATCTTGGTGCCAGGAGAACAACCTCCATCTCAAGGTCAGCGAAACAAAGGAGCTGATTGTGGATTACAGGAAGCAGCAGAGAGAGGGACACGCCCCCATCGCCATCAATGGGACTACGGTGGAGAGAATCAGCAGCTTCAGGTTCCTCGGGGTCCAAATCACTGAGGACCTGACATGGACTCTTCACACCACCACCATCACCAAAACAGCTCGACAGCGGCTCTTCTTCCTCCGCAGGCTGAGGAGGTTCAACATGGCCTCCAGGATACTCTGCAACTTCTACAGGTGCACCATAGAGAGTATCCTGACTGGCTGCATCACGGCCTGGTACGGCAGCTGCACCGCCCTCAATCGTAAGGCTTTACAGAGGGTGGTGAAAACTGCACAGAACATCACCAGGACGGAGCTGCCATCCATGGAGGACCTTTACTCCCAGCGGCTCAGGAAGAAACCCCTCAGGATTCTAAAAGACCCCCATCACCCCAGCCACAAACTGTTCAGTCTGCTGCCGTCTGGCAGGCGTTACCGCAGCATCCGGACAAAAACCACCAGATTCAGAGACAGTTTCATCCCACAGGCAATAAGACTGTTAAACACCTGAACTGTTGAAACAACATCCATAACATTCATCTGCTACTTCGTAATTATTTATCAATTTATCTAATATATCATTCCAATAGCTTGCATATAGAGTCTTATTTCACTATTTCACTTTTTTTAAACTATTTTTCTTTTTCTATTTACTTTTTAATATTTACTTGCACTATATTTTTCTGTTTATCTGTATTATTGTGTTGCACTGTTGGAGAAGCCTGTGAGCTAAGATTTTCATCGACATAACTACTCTGTAGCCAGGGTTGGGTTGTAACGGAATACATGTAACGGCGTTACGTAATCAGAATACAAAAATCAAATAACTGTATTCAGCTCGCGTTACATTTGAAAAACGAGTAATCTGATTACAGTTACTTTCGTAAACCTGAAGTGAATACATTTTGGATTACTTATTGGAATTATTGGTGGAAAGATTTCCTCACAACATTTAATATTCATTACTAAAGGTACAGCCGAATCATCACAGCGCACAAAACCTATTACCGCCGCAGATGGACCAAAAAAGGGCGCTCAGTGAAACAATAACAACGAAACATGGAGGAACAAAAGTCTGCGTTTAAATCGTGTGTGTGTGTGTGTGTGTGTGTGTGTGTGTGTGTGTGTGTGTGTGTGTGTGTGTGTGTGTGTGTGTGTGTGTGTGTGTGTGTAGAGGTGTGTGTGGTTAAAACACATCAGCCTGCGGTCGCTCTTTAGCCTTTCTAATGATTCTGAAGGTAAAGACAGTGAAGGCGGTGTGTGAAAGGCACTGCGCGCTCCTCTTCTCAGAGGCTGAGTTAACCCTCCCGCTGCCTCCTGGCGCTGCAGAGATTTCATGAAGTGAAGGAGGTTTTCCTTCTATAAAACAGCTGCGGGCAGCAGATACCGTGAGTGTCACGGACATGAATTCATAGAGCAAGGCAGACTGGTGCACACACTCTCCTGTTTTGCCAATCCGGTGCTTAAACAAATATAGCTCTACACCCTGTAAGAAATTAAAATCAATGTTGATATGGCGTAATTTGAATTAAATACACTGTATTTAATTTAAATCTGTTTTATTCTAAAAACCGAATATTCACACTTGACTTCCGGTTTTCCGCTAGTGAATTTCGTCATTTCCGGTTAGCATTAGCATGTGGCGAAATGCTACGTTTTCAAAACCGTGAACTGAAGGTGAAATGACGTGAGATATTGTACCCTAAACACACTGGGATTAACACTCATTTATTGACGCTGAAATAACGTTTATTAGGGAATGTTTAAATAACCACAGACATCAGAATGATGTAATTTAGCAGCAGAAAAAGGCAGGAATTGCATTGGACCCGCCCCCCGTCGACGCCGGCCAATAGAAGAAGACTACAGTGGACAACCCGGGAGACACAAGGAGGATCTAGCCTTCTTCTCCTGACCGGGAGCATGGGGAGAGAGCCTCCACTCGCAAATTTCATTTGTACATCACCGCATCTTTTGTGTAATTAAATGCTGTTAACTTTTATAAGCTTCCCTTGACTCTTTTCAGTCTGTCCTGCTCTCAGGGTTCAAGAATTACTAACATTAAGATGGAGAGTAACCAGTTCGGTAATTTTTCTCTTCTTGTTCTTTTTCCCATCTTTTTCTTTCTTCATGTTCTTGTCTTTTGAGTTCCTCCATTCTTCTGATGAGTTCTGCTTCCATTCTTCTGCTGAGTTCTTCCATTCTTCTGTTGAGCTCCTCCTCCAGTTTATAGCCCAATTCTTTCACATTTGGGGCCTGAATTGAAGCTTGGTTGTTCTCTGATATGTCGGGAGGAGACACTTCGGTCAGGCTTGGATACTGCTTTGGAGTTTGGATAACTGGAGCCTCTTCTGTTATTTCTGTGTTTACCACATGTATGCTGTTTGTCAATCCTTGGCTGGTATATGTCAGATGGATTAACAGACTTGTAACTATAGCTTTTCTTTTTTCAGCTTTTTTCATAGCGCTTTTAGCAGGTCCATACCAAGGGGGTTGTCCGGCTTTCACCCATGCTTCTTGCTGTTGTAGGTATTCAGCATTCTCATATTCAACTACAGCTTTTCTATGGGCTTTCGTTGGTCCAGGTTGATCATCTGCTGGAATCAATCCTCTTGTTTGCCACTGCTTCAACAGTTTCTCTATTTGGTTCCATGTCTTCTGTCTTTTACTGGGAGCTGTCATAGCATCTGATCTTATGTTTACCCTCTCCTTAATATCTGCAGTTGAGCCTGGCATTGCGAGTGCTCTTAACTTGGTGTCTTTTGGTGACATATCTCTTAAATGCTTGGATCGAATTATTAAGTTATCAAAGATGAATTACTAATCCACTGAATAGTACCTTTGTATCCTATGTCATCTGAACTTAACTTTAATTTTTTTTTTTTTTATGTAAACACAGAAATTGGAAAGCTAAATTAAAGAATTTGAAATTATGCAAATTTTAAATCTGAAAGGAAATTAAAAATTAAAATGAACAGTGTACAGTATGGTTTTGACTTTAAAATATGAAAATAGGAATATGGTGAAAATCTAAATAAACTGTGTACAGTGTATACTCAAGTTTATGAAATTATGCAAATGTCATAAAATGTGTTGACTACAATACTTCAATTCAAAGACCAATGTGTTTGTGTACTCTACAGTCTCGGTCGAAACGCTATTGTGTAAGGATTCTTATTTTAAAATTAGAAACCACATGTAATCTTTTTCTGTGTGTGGTGAAGAATGTATTAACTGTAATACTTATTATGTCCGCCAGGGGAGCTGTTTTATTTTTAACTCCTTTCAAATGTATCAACTAGTACTTCCGGTTCATAAACCTACTTCCGGTGTATTTTCCCAAATAATAACTATTGTGTTCATCTACACCATCCCTGTGTATTTAATCAGTAGTTACTGGTTGTATCTTTACTCAAAACTATTTCACCATCTAGTAATGCCATACTGCTAAGCTAAAAAAGGGGGGAGTGTGTATAATATCAACATGGCTGTCAAATTCACAATTTAAATTTTTCTTTTAAGGATTGAAAGAAACCTTCCGCCCCAACTCAGATGTTCAAATTGAGCATTGAATAATAGTTTTAGAATTAACCTGCTCCATATCTGGGGATAAGATACTGTTTGATGAATGTTGACATGTTTCTAAAGATTGAATTTTGAACAGGTAACACAGATGCAGAATCAGTGGCCAAGAGGCTACTGTGAGAGATGTAATTCCAGAATAGAATACAGAAGAAGTTGACCTGTGATAATGAAACAATTTTGTAATAATTTAACAGACATTAGAGTAACTGAGGTTTGAAATGTAGAAAGAACATATTACAGTTAAGTTAAGCTAAAACATAGTAATGTAATGACACAGAATTTAATTTAAACAACATCTTGTAACAAGCCTGGTAAATAATTACATGTAAAGCCATGGACTTTATTGTTTAGGTCATTATGGGGATATACATTTAATTTAAATTCATAATAGAAAGACATTTGATGACAGTATGTTGGAATTCTGCATTCATTTCTTCAGCTTGAGAATAGACAGGTAGAAGCAGTATTGCCAGGTGCAATCGATGGGATTTCTGCACACGATCCAAGCAGAGAATGACGTACCTTACAGGACAGATACACTCAGGAAATCATTCACTCTGACAGCATCATGACTTTAGTTGTTTTTGAATCCATAATGAAATTATATTACATAATGTTAGTGTGTGTCTTTACCACAAACAGGAATAGTTCATTGTTATATTTAGATTTGAGAAAGATTACAAGGATTTTATGTAGGAATAACACAGAGATGCTCATCAGACATTTCCGAGCTATTGAAATATGTTATTTAGTTCACCATGAAGATGTTTTATTTTGTTTGTAACATATGCCAAGTAAGATTCAGATATCAGCAGGTTCTGAATTATTATTCCTCTGTCCCACAACCAACAAGAATGTGGATGGGGAGAACTATATCTGCTGTAACATGCAGAGATTCATAAATTACACCAGAGACACAGTAAAAAGATGACACAAACAGTTAGATAAAACAGACCGATAGAATGGCGCAAGACATTAGTTGAAAAAGGGGGTGTATGCAAAAAACTGAAGAGGATAGGATTGTTTAAATAAAGAGTAATATTTAGCTATTTTCAGATAGTTTTATCCTTCTTATATTTTGTGAAAGAACAAGTGCCTTTACACCAGATACAGTATGAAGATGATTTATGATGTGAAAGGAGGGAGTCAGACGTTTTCCATAAAAAGCTAATTGCTGCTATTTTACGAAGTGACATTAAAGGTTTAAGCTAGAAGTGATGCACAAAATGAAAAACTTCATACTTATGATGAATATGTATTCTTATTTGTATTTTCTACTTTTATGAGTTATGTACCAAGCAATGTTCAGATGAAGAACTCATTGATTTCAGTATTATTTACATACCTTAAAAGGTATGTAAGGAGGGATTGTAAGAAATTAAAATCAATGTTGATATGGCGTAATTTGAATTAAATACACTGTATTTAATTTAAATCTGTTTTATTCTAAAAACCGAATATTCACACTTGACTTCCGGTTTTCCGCTAGTGAATTTCGTCATTTCCGGTTAGCATTAGCATGTGGCGAAATGCTACGTTTTCAAAACCGTGAACTGAAGGTGAAATGACGTGAGATATTGTACCCTAAACACACTGGGATTAACACTCATTTATTGACGCTGAAATAACGTTTATTAGGGAATGTTTAAATAACCACAGACATCAGAATGATGTAATTTAGCAGCAGAAAAAGGCAGGAATTGCATCGGACCCGCCCCCCGTCGACGCCGGCCAATAGAAGAAGACTACAGTGGACAACCCGGGAGACACAAGGAGGATCTAGCCTTCTTCTCCTGACCGGGAGCATGGGGAGAGAGCCTCCACTCGCAAATTTCATTTGTACATCACCGCATCTTTTGTGTAATTAAATGCTGTTAACTTTTATAAGCTTCCCTTGACTCTTTTCAGTCTGTCCTGCTCTCAGGGTTCAAGAATTACTAACAACCCCTGGCCGAAATGTCCTTAAAATGAAGTCCGAGTTCGACATGTCCTGCCAACACTGGCAGGACAGAAGGCGACACGCCCGTTATAAGCTGTGTCCCTCACTCCTCACATCCCCCAAAAGTCCCCCAAAAGTTTATTATGTTGTTTCAGATGTTATGTTTCAGTTGTGCTCTTGATAAGCCATTAAAACAGTAAAAACACGTTCAGTTTCCTTTTGCTTTTTGTGTCTCCTGTACACCAAAACATACCCATCTGTTATGGAAAAAGAAAGTAATCCAAAAGTAATCTAAAAGTAATCTGATTACGTTTTTAAGACACGTAACTGTAACTGTATTCGGATTACTTTCAGGGCCATGTATTCAGTAATCAGTAACTGATTACTTTTACAAAGTAACCCTCCCAACCCTGTCTGTAGCTATGTTCGTATGACAAATAAAGAACCTCGAAACTTGAACCTTGTGGATGGCCAACACAGTCTCACTCCCTGAACGTCCAGGAGCGACACTTGGTCAGGGTCCTATGGCGTGCAGTTGTGACGCGCAGAGTCTCCTTCAGCTAGAAAGAGCGGACGCAAAGAGCTTTCAACTGATTGCAATGTATTCCCGGTATTTGACGCTCAGGGAAGCACCGCATCGGTCCATGGTGGCACTTAAAGGCAATGTGAGCGTCCATTCCCATTGGATAACGGAGGATTTTACACCCGGAAGTAAGTATTCTCTTTACTGTCGATTGATTTTACAGTGATATCTGCACTACTCATCAACTCAAACACACCAGATTATCCTTGTTAATTACACAACATTGATTGGTTTAAATTGTGTACAATGGTTTTGTATTTTTCCCCTTCGATTCGGAGAAACAAATATTTTTTCGGAGTTTAGGATGGCAGAAGACACTACACTACCCAGAATCCTCAGCTTTCGTTTGGGACTACAACATGTGCTTTGCTTCACAAACCCCGTGATTAGTCCTCAAGCTCTGTGATTGGTTGACCTCCAACTGCATTCCATATGAAAAAAAACGTTTCGTAAAAGATCAAATCATACTTTATTCAGCAGTGCTTGCTTTACTCTTTGAAAGTCATCACATGAATGCATTGTAATAAATGGTTCGGCTGCATTAAATATTACACATCTGTCGTAGTTCTTTATTTATCTACAGAGATCGGGCCTCAGAATAGACCGGAAACTATTCTTTTACCGTTCTGTTTTAATTTCACAATAAAGTTAGTAGTAATATTTTGTTTTGATATTATTGTTTTTTATTAACTACTAGACCGCTGGGTCATGTTAAGACCATCTTTTCTGTGTTGCTGTGGGTTTTTTCCATCGCTTTTGTGTTACAAATATCAAAACAATAACAAAATATATCCGTCGTAAACTAAACCGGAAACAGCAGTATATTTTATTTTGTTAACACTGTAAACTTGACAGCTTTTGAACCCAAACCACCTACTGGTTAAAGCACGTTATTACACGTTTAGAGTCATTGCAATGCAGGTAGATTGTGTTGCTTTTTAATGACTGTTTAAAATGCCTTTTTCTTAATGTCTTTCATTTTTGTAAAGCACTTTTGAATGTGTTATATTTTATGAAAACATTTAAATATTAAGAGTACATACAAAATAGGAGGAAAGTAGAAGGTCAATGATAGAAATATAGAATAGAAAATATCAAGAAGATACTGTAAATGATATCTAGAATAAAACAGTTTAGTGCCGGATGTACAAAGATATTAATAGGAGGATGTGCAAAACAGACAAACTAATTAGGCTTTATTTAAACATTAAATAATACTTTAGGTTAAGGTCTTCTTTTAAATACATGTAAGCAAAAAGCTTTGGGGGTATCTGATAATATTAAGCCTGACAAAGTACTTAACGTTTAATATATTGCATGGTTTGTTTTGGGACTTGACAATCAACATTCCTGCAATGTTAACTATGTTGAAGCACTTATTTTAACCGATATTATACATATTTATTATACTCTTATAAGATGTATGTAGATAGAATAAGAAATGTGCAGAATATGACAGTTTAATGGTGGAGGTACACACATATTGATAGATGTCTTGTTGAGGAACCTATGACCCAAGTTTGTCATCATTGCATAACTACACCGTAGTTGTGTATAAAACCACCAGACTCAGGGACAGCTTCATCCCACAGGCCATAAGACTATTAAACACCTGTACTTTGAAACAACATCCATAACATTCATCTGGCTGCTACTTAGAAATTATTTGTCAAATATATCATATTCCAATCACTTGTATATAGACTCTTATTGCGCTATTTCACTTTTTACTATTTTTATTTTTGTATTTACTTGCACTATTTGTTCTGTGTATCTGTTTTATTGTGTTGCACTGTTGGAGGAGCCAGTGACCTAAGGGGGGGGGGGGGTAGGACACGTTCGATTCCTGTTTTGGTTAGTGTGCCGTCGATGGGATTCATTCCATTTCAAAGTGCTGTTTGACGCTCCGTGTAAACTTTGTGCACGTCCACTCCAACATCCAATCACAGAGCTTGAGGACGGGGTTTGTGAAGCAAAGCACATGTTGTAGTCCCAAACGAAAGCTGAGGATTCTGGGTAGTGTAGTGTCTTCTGCCATCCTAAACTCCGAAAAAATATTTGTTTCTCCGAATCGAAGGGGAAAAATACAAAAGCATTGTACACAATTTAAACCAATCAATGTTGTGTAATTAACAAGGATAATCTGGTGTTTTTGAGTTGATGAGTAGTGCAGATATCATTGTAAAATCAATCGACAGTAAAGAGAATACTTACTTCCGGGTGTAAAATCCTCCGTTATCCAATGGGAATGGACGCTCACATTGCCTTTAAATGCCGCCGACATGGACCGATGCGGTGCTTCCCTGAGCGTCAAATACCGCCGCCGATGGGAATACATTGCAATCAGTTGAAAGCTCTTTGCGTCTGTTTATGAAGCTGAAGGAGACTCTGCGCGTCACAACTGCACGCCATAGGACCCTGACCAAGCGTCGCTCCTGGACGTTCAGGGAGCGAGACTGTGTTGGTTGAGGCTATTTCAGTGAAACAATGCCGTTTTCAACATTTGACAGATTAATGCTTAATTCTCTCAAAAAGTTACTGAAAGATACACTTTTGTGTTTAAAAGCTGACCACTCGATAATGAAGTACTTTGTTTTAGTCGATTTTGTTAAGAATGTGACTCTTATGGCAGTTTGTGATTTTGAGGCTATTTCAGTGAAACAATGCCGCTTTCAACATTTGACAGATTAATGCTTAATTCTCTCAGAAAGTTACTGAAAGATACATTTTTGTGTATAAAATATGAAAACTAGAAAATGAAGTACTTTGTGTTAGTAGATTTTGTTAAGAATCTGACTCTTAATGGCAGTTTGTGATTTTGAGGCTATTTCAGTGAAACAAGGCCGTTTTGAACATTTGACAGATTAATGCTTAATTCTCTCAAAAAGTTACTGAAAGATACACTTTTGTGTATAAAAGCAACACGTTCTCACTCCCAACCCGTCACATGTTGACGGTCGCTCAGGGCCCCTCCCCGTCACGCTATTACGGACAGGGTACCCCTTGACCGTCTGTTTTCAACGGGCAGGGCCTCCCATAGACCTTCATAGACCTCCCATAGCGTTGATAATAGACGCCATGAGAACGCTCCCCACTGCATCGAAATTCAACGAGCGCATTCCGTTCTCAGCTGGAGCGTATGGTGCGAGATGTCATTGCAACACATTATGCTCTTTATATATAGTTTATAAAAAATGACAGAATTGTAATTTGTAGGGCTGCCCCCCGATTAGTCGACCAAAGGTTAGTCGGCCAAAAGAGTATTTGGTCGGTCAAGTTTTAATTGGTCGTTGGTCGCCGAAAAAAAAAAAAAAAACACGACACAGGAGGTGACGTCAGTCACTTGTTTTCACGTCAGATAAGCTGATAGTTTTAACCATGTCAGGCGTAAAATCAAGAGTTTGGGAGCATTTCGAAAAAGTAACAGACAACCCGAAGAAGGTGTTATGCAAACTTTGCAAGCAAATATTCTCCTATCATTCATCAACTACAAACATGAATTATCACCTGAAACATGTAAGTACCGTTCAAGCCGTTAAAAGATGGCCGCTCTGCGGCTCTAGCCTTAATAAAAAGCCTGTTAGATAAAATGTATTGCCATATTACTTAAATTACTTACTTAACTTAAATTAATGTGCATTTCTCTCTATAGGCTCATCCACTATACGTTGATAGGGCCACCCCATCTACCTCAACTTCATCTTCGCAGCCGCCATTGAAACTCTCACAGACAACACTCGTTTTGAAGCCCCCTCTTTCCGACAAAAGGAAGAGAGACATCACCGACAAAATTGCAGATTTCGTGGCACTGGACATGAGACCTGTAAACATTGTCGAGGGGGAAGGGTTCAAACAGATGATGAAATTCATCGAACCGGGTTACACTGTAAACGTGACACCGTAATGCACGCCATTAAAAACAAATATAACACCACCAAACAGGTACTTTTGGAGAAACTTAAAGCCTGCACAGCAGTCAGCTTCACTACTGACACATGGATCTCCAGCCAAATGGATGGTTACATGACTGTGACGGCACACTTTATTTCCCAAGAATGGCAATTACATTCATTCGTGTTGGAGACTAAAGTGCTGGAGGTGAGCCACACAGCTGCCAACATAGCAGAGCGACTCGGCGAAGTGATGGAGGAGTTTGGGATTCCGCCAGAAAAGAGGGTCGCTCTAGTACACGACAATGCCGCTAATATGGTGTTGTGCGCTCAACAGCTCTCTCAAAACCCGTCCTGGGGTAATGTCCAGGGAATTCGTTGTGCGGGGCACACCTTGCAGTTGTGCATAAACGCGGCTGTTAAATTAGATCCCATCTGCCGAGTTATTGCTGCTGCCAGACGCCTTGTGGGACACTTCAAAAAAAGTGCCAAGGCAACATCAGCTCTCACTTTGAAACAGAAGCAACAAAATGTGGCTGAACACAAACTGATACAAGATGTGTCCACACGATGGAACTCCACTTATTCGATGCTGGAGCGTCTTCTGGAACAGAGATGTCCGGTTACAGCTGTGCTTTCAGAACCCGGGACCACCCACCGATCTGACCGAGATCTGGATCTCACAACTGGAGCCAGGAGGATAGCGGAGGACATTGTCTCCGTGCTGAGGCCCATGATCACCCTCACCGAGCTGCTCTCACAAGATGTAAACGCATCTCTGTCTGCTACGCTGCCGATGCTCGTCAACATGAAGAGGCGCCACTTGTTGAGTCGTGATGATGACAGCACGACCGTGAAGGCAGTTAAGAAAAAAATCACAGAGGAAATCGACAAAAGGTGGGAGCTCACAGGGAGTCTGGAGGGCAGTATATATATTCAAGCTGCAGTCCTTGACCCACGGTTCAAGAGCTTGTCATTCCTCGATGCAGAGAAACGGGACGACGCATACGCAACGGTGTCGGATCTGGCTGAGAGTTTATCTCCAGCAGAAGAAGCTACTGCTCAGAGAGAGGACAGCAGCGGCGCAGAGGAAAGTGAGCCCGCACCAAAGAGGCAAAGGGAAAAGCAGCAGGACATATCAATGCTGATGGCCTTTGATGAAGATCAAGAGACGGAAGATCACAAAAAGGAGATGAAGACATACTTGGAGGACCGAACCAAGGTTGACAAGGGACCACTGATTTGGTGGAAATTAAATGAGGAACGCTATCCCAAGCTTGCCAGAGCAGCTAAGCGCATCCACTCCATCCCTTCCACATCCACGCCATCGGAGCGCATATTCTCAAAGGCCGGCTTCATTGTGAGCAAGACACGGAGCTCACTTCTCCCGGACAACACAGACAAACTGGTGTTCTTGTCTCATAATATGAGAAGACTAAGATCGGAGAGAAACCCTGAAAGTCAGGTAAAAGGTAGTGGCCTAGCCTAATATAAATAACACCATAGTTTTGTAGTTTATATAGTTTTCGTTCTTCGTTCGTTCAACTGATGTGAAGTGTTTGAGTTAAGTTTTGCGGTATATTTATAATTTTTGTTTGCATTCCGACCTCAGGAAAAAACTAAATTGAAACTATATTTTTCGTTTCTTTTAAAAATGTAAAATGAATATAAATTATATAAACAAACGAATAAATAAATATAGGCTTAAGCCAACTTAAATATTTAAATATCAGTGCAAAAGTAAACAGGCCTACGGAGAAGTATTCTCAACCAGTGGCGCGAATGAAAGCGCACGCATGAAACAAACCGCTGTTGTGTTGAAATAAATTAACAAAATGTTAAGACAGTCTCCTTGTTGATTTTTCCAACACATTCAGAATCATAATTTAATTACTTGCCGGTTTCGCTAAAAAGGCGGTTTGTTTCATGCGTGCGCTTTCATTCGCGCCACTGGTTGAGAATACTTCTCCGTAGGCCTGTTTACTTTTGCACTGATATTTAAATATTTAAGTTGGCTTAAGCCTATATTTATTTATTCGTTTGTTTATATAATTTATATTCATTTTACATTTTTAAAAGAAACGAAAAATATAGTTTCAATTTAGTTTTTTAACAGAAGACTGTTTTTGTTTGTTTTATAAAGTTATTGTGTTGGTTTTAAAAGTTCATAAGTTGTTGTGTGATGTTGATGTTATATGGTGTGTTGTGTTGAAATAAATTAACAAAATGTTAAGACAGTCTCCTTGTTGATTTTTCCAACACATTCAGAATCATAATTTAATTACTTGCCGGTTTCGCTAAAAAGGCGGTTTGTTTCATGCATGCGCTTTCATTCGCGCCACTGGTCGACCAGTGGTCGACCAGTGGCCTTACCTGACGACCAGTGGTCGACCAGGAAAATCTTTGGTCGGGGGCAGCCCTAGTAATTTGCATACTCTGTGATAGGCCTCGGTGAGAGTTAGGCAAAAATAATAGGCATTTTTTTCTCTTATGTGAAGTTATGATGCATGCTGGGTAATTAATCATTTACATGGATGTACGTAATATAGCCACAAAATGTTCTAAAATTGTGTCTGATTTTTCAATCCATCACATTTAACATGGCATGACGTAGTATAACTTTTGTACAGATGATCAGTCTTCCTGAAACTTTTTTTGGCCGCTTTTTATAAAAATTAATGTAATCGTAGCGTCTGTAAATAAAGTTTTCTGGGCGCACGTGTGACGTCATCTATGCGACGATTTTAAAGGCCATTGCGATTTCCACCACACCAGGTAAGCGATGCACCGTGAACATGTGACTGAAATAAAGAAAATCATTCAATATTCAGCACAAACATCCTTATGTCGGACCAATAAGTCATTGTTGGAACATTTGCAAGTGCAGGGTAGTCGTCTTTTTTGCCTGTAAATCATTTTAAGACATTAAAAAAAGAAAGTATAACTTACTAATGTGCTGAATGCTAGCTAGCTGCTACTAGCTATTAGCTAGCACAGAAGATGTTGCCTTTCACTTTATTCAAGAGGTGGCAAACGACTGACACCTGTTATTGCATGAAATAATATTTGTGATTCTTTATGAATGTAGTTATTATGTGTCAGTTATGTCTTTTTAATGGGGTTAGAGTTGATTAAATGAATGACACAACAATAAAACAATTCTAACTAATGCCACGCCCCTTAAATATTAGCTGACCTTTATTCGTCAGATTTGATCGTCAGCGGCGCCGGATTCATTTCAGAAGTGGGGGGTGCAAAAAGTGCGTGTGTATGTGACATACTTGCCAACCCTCCCGATTTTAGCGGGAGACTCCCGTTTTCCTCCCGGGGTCATATTTATCCCGCATTTCTCCCGCATTTCTCCCGATTTCTGACTAAATCTGATTTGTGAGTCACGACCTGTTTCATTCTAACATAAAGCTCCAAATGTTACTGTTTCCATTCGAACTTCAATACAGCTACACCATTGTTTGGTTTCCATGGTAACGCGTCTCTTTAGTAGCGCGCGCAACTATCTTAGTCTGAGTCTGATAGTCTGAGAGGGTGTTCAGGAGGAAGATAGTCACAGAAAACAGAACAAGAATGGACCACTCTACCCTATGCTCACTCCTTACCTGTAAATTAAACTATACAGGTCCAGCCCACACATCTGACAGCGCAGTTGCTCCATCATTCCATCTCTCCTTTTTTCCTGCTCAATACGCTCTTGTTTGACAAGCTGAATGTTTAGTGGTGTTTGACTGAAGTAAGCGCACTTTTTTTTTAACACACCTCTGTGAAAAGTTCCAGTTATAACTCCGGTATTTACAAAGCTGTCATCTCCACATTTGGAGAAAGTTACAAGCCGTTTAACAGCAGCAAATCTGCATATTTCACAGAAAGCTCGTTTAGTGGTTTTGCAAAGAATTAACCACTCTCTGTTTTTGTACCATTCTGCATTGAAGTACCTTTCTCTTTGCCCAAATAAGCTTTTATTTGCCCGTCTCAATATCCCGACAACAAACCTCCATGCAGTCGGAACCAGCCTGTTTGAATGGTGTGACAATGTCCTATTTGATTGGATTAAAATGAACATATTCTTCCTGTTATGTCTGCCTGCTTTACCTAATGCAAGGTGACCTGCTCCATCGAAATCAGTTGCATTGACCCGAAGACACATTTTGAGTTGTATACACTTTTGGAAAGAGGAGATTCCTAGCTTTCTAATGATATCAGGATTGTTTTTGTACTCCAAATATTAAGCCAAATATGTCACATTATATAATGACTGTCATCGAGTCATTTTTGAGAAAAAGGCCTTTAAAGTTTCCTCTTCTCTGGAATCCATCGATCTGATTGATTATTAGCGGAGCAAATGATCAAAGTAGTAACGGAGGGAAAATATTTTCGTTTGGATTACTGGTCTGGGGGAAGCTCGCGAGTGTGCGTGTGTGTGTGTGTGTGTGTGTGTGTGTGTGTGTGTGTGTGTGTGTATGTGTATTTTTGCGTTTGTGTGTATATTGTTTTGTTTCCCGGGGAAAAACATCACGAGAAACAGCGGCTGTTGTTATACCTGCTGTGACGTTAAATTACTCCGTTCTCCGCTTGTAATTATGCCGTTACAAGCTTCAAAGTTTTATTTATCATCTGATTTTGCCGAAACAAGTTTAATATTCTGAAAGCCAATACTTTGTTTAATTGAAATCAGATGAAAACAAACTGTAACGGACCCTGCCGTGTTATCTATGATTACTATACGCCTTACATTCATAATTTCAGCGGAGGGAGGGGGAGCTGCGCTGTGGAAGAGCAGAGCGGCGAGTGAGAGTTGTCATCTTCCCTTTACAAGCTTCAAAAATGCCTGTAGCTAATGAGATTGAATATAACAATACAAAATAACAAAAATATACACAGCTAGATCAGATCGCGTTCTTTTTAGATGCGACTTTAGAGTAGAGGGGAATTATTGAAACGGGATATGTACAGTGTTACGCGGCATCCGCTGCTGTGAAAATGTGGGGCAGGGCTGTAAAGTGGGGGGGCCAATGGCCCCCTGGCCCCCCTGCTTCCGGCTCCCTTGATGATCGTACAGGTTACAGTCATAGGGAATTGTCTGGTTCCCATTAATAATGTATTTCCAGTTACCTATGTTACCATAGCTCAAAACTGTCTTTTTGTAATCATGCTATGTTGATATTGTTCATTCTTTGACAAATATAACGTCACTTTAAAATGTAAGGTGTTCAATTCCTAATAGTTTTTTCTTCTCTCAACAGATTCTTCTAAGTTATTCTGAAAGCCAAAATCTATTACAAGCTGTAATATTATCAAAACAAAGGCACTTTTAAGAGCCACGTCCCCTTTGTTTCCCTGTCCTTGCTGTTGTGAAATTGTCCTATCCCTGTTGCTGTCTGTGTATCTCTGTCTGGTGTACCTGTGTATGTGTCTTATCTGTCCATCTTTCTGTTGTTAGTCCCTTTCTGTGTTTTTGTCACCATGAGTGATTCAGAGCACCAAGATCCATTTAAGAGCCTTGATGATTTTCTTGATAATGAAGAACTCAAAAATGAAATGGAAAGTCTTGATGACTTGATTGGTGAGCTTCAGGATGAGGAAGTAGCAGCACCAGTCCAGACACCTGAACCAACCATAAGGTGGACAAAGAGAGACATCGATGGAAACATAATATATCCGAGGCCAAGATCAAGCAGGAACCAGTCAAATGAGGGTCAGTATTGTTTATTATTGAAGATATTTAGGAAATCTACATTATTTAGTCACCGGTGAGTTTATCAGATAAAGGAATATATGTATACCTTGATTTTTAGGGGATACAGCATCAAACTAAAACCAACGATAACAATTTCTGACGATAAAAGTCAATTCATTATGATTATGGGGCTTGAACTGAACATATATGACTGCTTGTGCATTGTGCAGTTATGGGTAACAGGGACAATTTAATTTTAATCTTGTTGATTTGTTTTTGGTACAGCTGGTCCTAGTCGGAGAATGATCCTCCCTTGAATGCGCCTGACACTAGCCATGAGTTGGCCTTTGCTCCAGAGACTGTTGGTATGTATTTTGTGTCTACGTAAGCCCTAAACAGAATATTTATATATTTGTATCTGATACTGAATTGGAAATGTAAATGTAATGTTTGTAATCATAATATATT
This sequence comes from Dissostichus eleginoides, assembly GCA_031216635.1. NCBI lineage: Eukaryota > Metazoa > Chordata > Actinopteri > Perciformes > Nototheniidae > Dissostichus > Dissostichus eleginoides. The sequence goes on along the minus strand of CM062274.1, from coordinate 30,935 downwards.
CATTTTGTAATAATAATAATGAGCAAAGCTGTTACACCTCTCAAAGCCATAGCCACTCAGTACACTTTGATATTTATAAAATTATTGATTTATTCTATCTTTTTTAACAGTGTTTTCTACGAGATCTCCAGCACTCATTGAGCGATACCTCAGAGGATGACCAGGAAGCATCAGCCCGAACTGCTCCTCTCATGGCTTCCTTGGATTGGGGAACTAGAAAAAGTCTCTTTTCACAAAGGTGGAAGACAGAGAGGCCCCGTCTGGTGAACAACACAGTGGAACAAGAAAATGTGGCAAACCACATCTGCCAACAGTGTGGGAGCAACCCAGCTGCTGTTCGTTGTCGTGACTGTCGACCAAGCCCATTCTTCTGCGCTGAAAGTGATGTGTGTGTAGGCATGCACACCAGACATGTCCTACACAACAGAGATGCCATGATAGCGGGATTCTTCCAGCCACTGCCTCCATCAACTGTTGTTGTGGATAAAGCCCTTTCCCGTTGTGGTAAGTCCTAGTTACTGAATGTACAATATATATCATATTTTTGGACTCAGCTCATTTATTTGACAATTTAATCAATGCATTTTTGTTTCTTATTTCTTTATTATGCATTTATGTATTACATTGAGCTCAATGTCAGTAAGCTTCCTGAGCATCTCTTCAGTCCTAAAAGCGTCTTTGAGTTTTGAAAAGCGCTATAAAATTACAATTTATTATTATTATTATTAGTACTTTTGCAGCAATGTACTTCATGGCTATTGAGCCTTTATTGAATTTACTCAAATGTAGGCTCATGCTCTTTAAGTGGTTTGATACATCTGTGTCACATTTTCTAAGTCGATACAAATGATCTCATTTCACTTGAACAATCTTTTTTAGTTCGACTTGTGCCTGTGGAAATGCCTGCAGAAATCTGTAGTTGTTCGCCAGTTTCGTTGAGGGTCAACCCAGGAAAGGCTGTTGCTGTGGTGACAGTTAATGGTAAGAATGCAAAGAATTTGACTTTTTTTTTTTTTAAACAATGTCTTATTTCAATAGATGTGTATGTGACATATTTACATTTACACATGACTTTTGTCTACATTTTAAATTAGAGGGGATGTGTTTTGTTTTTTCTAGAAAGACATGATCTTAGCATGCCTGAGTTAAGTTGTGACGCATGTCATGCCACTTGGGCTGCTGGAGTGGACAATCTCATCCGGAGTGGGTACTGGCCTGCTACACTGCAATTTGCCACAATTCATGACACGGATGTCTTTCATTCATTTGAGGAAATGAAGATGGCAGCGCCAGGACTGTCCTGCCAAGCATTTTTAAGAATGCTTGATCAGAGAACTTTGCGCTTTGGCCGTGTGAGTATTAAAATGATTTATCCCACAGTATCGTTCATCCGTTTGTTTTGTGGATTTAAAAGCTGTGTGCTACTGGTAATGATTATTCGCTGCTGACTTATTTGTTTTGAAATAGGCTGGAAAGATCTCAGCAGACAGCTTTCATAACAATTTTTTGAGTGGGAAGCTGTGCGGTTTGAGGTGGACAACATCGTTAAGGAGGAGCGCTTCATCTGTCCTGCCTGCAGCCCGGATATGCTTGCAGTTTCAGTGGATGGAAACCGCAAGCATTACCGGTTCAAGAATTCAGCTAGGTACAAAACATTTGTATATTTTCATTGTTTTTATTAACAAGTAAACTACACTCTAAGATTCTCCAACCTTTTTGTATTTAGATCTGAGGAACAGGCCATCTTTGAAGGGGTCTTCATATCCAAGGATGAAGATGTAGCAAGATTTGTGGACTACATTCACAGCACGACCAAACATGTAAAATTAAAGACTACAATTATTATATTAACAAAAATAACTAACTATATACACTATAAACTTCTACTGAAGAGTTGGTATAGGTTAGTCTTTGGATCAATTTCATCAACCATCATCCATATGTTAGGTTTCTGGAAGAGGTGTTTGTGGAGGGGAGTGGTCAGCAGCCAGAGAGACCTCCAAAAGATCCACCAGCAAGTTAGACGAGGAGGGCCTGGAGCTTGCGGTGTGTCACCATGGAGTGCTGCTCTGTGCACTGAATATGCACAGGGGAGAAATCTTTGCCTATCCCTTGTACTTGCAAGAAAAGCTGGCCAGCAGGAATATCACTTTTTTTTGTATGGATGTCACATGTAAATATTGGCCCACCTTCAAAAAGTTACAAAGAGCTGCCCAGAGCTCCAGCACCTTCTCCAGATGAGGCCCTTCCTCTCCGTATTTCATGCCAAAGCCCATGATTTCAAATGCGAGGTGAGGAAGCATCATGTGAAATAATCTCTTTTTTTCAGCTTTTTTTGTTTATGTTTTACTTTATTTATTTACCAGGTGAAATGGAGTGGGGCGTATCAGGAAGGGGCTGGCTTAACACTTGGGGGGGAAGTTGAACAGGGCAATGCCTTCCTCTCAAGGATTGCAGTAACAACAAAACACATGTCCAAAGCAGGTGAGATGACCAAATACTCAACTACTTCGATCACAGGTAAATGAGTTAGGGGTGTAGTAACATCATATTTTCTGTCTTTTCAGGACGCACAGACATGCTGACTCTACTGGCCATGCGCTGGAACCAGCAGAAAATCAACAATTTGGCCACCTCACTGTCCCATCGATATCAGAAGGTGATGACAAAAAAATATCTTTTAAGATACTTAGTGTTCTGTGTTAGCATTACTCAAAGCTGTGGCCTGAACCTTTGTTTCTTGTTATCTCTGGTGGTTTGACATTGTAGGCCACCAAAGCTCTGCAAAGCCAGATGCAGGCTCTGGAGACCATGAAAGCCCAATTGGCAGTGACTGAGAGCCAACTGCAAGACTGGGTTAATGATGTAAAGGAGTGGGCAGAAGGTGAGGAAATGATTGCTGGTTCAGCGGAAATTTCTTAAAGTGATCAAGTCTTTCCAGCTCAAAATGATCAATACAAGTGGATGATTATTGTAGTATACTGTTTTTTATTTATTTTAATGCAGATTGCCATCTAACTGATATTTATAAAGAAATTAAACGTACAGCTTCGCTATTCACATAATTTAATTTATCGTTTGAAATGCTGTTCAAATGTAACTACAAATTAAATAAGAATAGTACAATATTACTTTATCCCAATTAGGCTATATCTTACTGTAGTTCAAATTGTAATCAAGCTATGTGTCTAGACTGGTTATGTTGAAGTGAAGCTATTTAATAAGTGTTTTAATATGATGTATTAAACCACATACTTATTTTTAAGCAGCAACAACAACAAAAACCACTACCAATGATGCTGATGCCTTGGCCAGCAGAATTGAGGTCCTGGTTGCAAGTATAAAGAGACGCTCTCAGCGGCTTTATAAAGATACAGACGGCAACAAAGCTCATGCCAGGATCCGGTGCAAGATCAGGAAGGAGAAGGAGATCCTAACCTCGGTTGTAGAGAGTTACAACAGAATGGTTCCAAGTACAGAAACTCTTTGCTTGGAGAACATTCTGTCGGAGGAGGAGAACGCTTGGCCATGGCAGCTACCACACAGTGGTATGTACACAAGTCTGTATATAAGTCTGTATAAGTCTGACATACTTTTTACATAATTGTGTCTCTTCCATGAATGCAATCCAGACTCTGTCGATCTAAAGACCAAGAGAAGGGCATTTGACATTCTCAATGCAATAAGGAGGCTTCAAGAGGAGAAGAAGATTGTTCTCATTGAGATGGACCACCATTGGAGAGCTCTTCAAACCCGTGGTGATGGCCTGAAAGAGCTGTCCTGCCTGCTTTCCAGTGAGACAATGCAAAGTATGTATTTAAATTATAAATGTCATAAACAGAAAAACATTATTACAATGATGTTATTCCAACACTGGCTTTATCTTATTGTGTTTTACTTTTAAGATTTGCCTTGGGTCCTAAGTGAAGAGGGGTTGCGAGGTCTGCAGAGCACCATCCTCGGAAGCGGCAGAACATCACAGAGAGGAAGTTACCAGCGAAAGCCTGTTACCTTCAAGTTTTGTCTGGAGCAGAAAACGTGAATTTCTTGCACAGGGCTTCAGCTGATGACTATGACAGTGACTCTGATTCTGACATGGATTAGAAACTGACCCCTTCAACTGGACGATTATGAATATGCTCCTTCAACCCTCCCGGCCCTCCCTGTGTAACCACCCCTTCCTGCACTGAGGATCTAAACAGCCAAGTTACTGCTATGGAACCAAACAGCTTTCTGAGATCAACTATTTCCAGGATCTAAAATGGGCATCCAACCGTAACAATCATAATCAGTCATCAAAAAGGCTCAGAAAAACACTCCTGACACATCTTCAAACATTGTGAATAGCCTCTTAAAAACAAAATACCACTTAATTTGATTATAGATTACATTTTTAAGGTTAAATGCACATGTTTGTTTTTTAAATACACAAATCATAATGCCTGTCAATATAAATCCTGCATACTGTATATAATATATAGACATTTATTGTATTCATACTGTACATAATCATGCACTCCATGTATATCCATTCAATCTGTCAATCCTTGTTACAAGTTGTAATGTTAAGAACTAATGTAAACACTCCAAGTTGTATTGTATTATAACACTTAGAATTTGTAGATAGAATTTGTATTTATTCAGTTATAAACAAATTATATAAATTATATCTATTTCTGTATTATTATACTGAGAGCAATGAAAAAGCAATATTTCTATGTGTAGGCCTACACATAATTTGTAAATAAGCTGATTGTTGCAACCGAGTCTTGCATCAAAATGTTTAATAGCTTTGTAGGGCTTCAGTGCAAACACAAATAAGTTATTTATTGTTTGATTTAGCTAGTTTTGGATGGCAGAAAGGCTACATTCAATCATGATAGTCAACCACCTGCTATAAAATATAGAATCTTGCCAACACTTTATATTAAGGTACACAAACTCACCATCAACTAGTTGTTAATTAACATGCATATTAGCAGTAGGCTATAGCCTATTGGCTCTTTATTAGTCATTATAAAACACTTATTAATGCCTTATTCTACATGACCATATTCTACAAGTAATAAGCCATTAGTTGAGAGTTTTTCCTCAATAACCTTCTAAGTAGTGCGTATTTATTGCAAGTAAGGAAGTTGTTGGACATAAGTTTTGGTCTTAATATGCTAGCATTTGCGTTAGCATTCGCGCTAGCGTTAGCACGCTAGCGTTAGCCATACTAGCCTGTACACATGCTTATTTTATTGCACATCTAGCATTAGCTATATTTACCTTGTGTACACTGAGTGGTCATATGTGTTAATCTGTGTATGTTACCCTTCATGTATGAGATAATTAAGTGCCTTGTATCTTCTTTTATTATAGTTTCACTCCGTTTGAATGCCAGTGGACTGCAAATAAGTCAATAAAGGAGCGTGGCTGCCCATTCCCTGGCTCTCAAAAGAGTTTGGCTGGCTGTTTAATCTATGTTCACACTGAGACAGTACAACACATAGAGAGAACAGTACACCTATTGTGTAAGTACATACAAGCAGGTCACACAGTATGATCACAAATACATACAATCTGTGTTATTAAAAAGTACAGGCTGCATAGGCCTATGTGTTCTCAGCCTTGGAGAAACTTGACATGTTTTGTACATGTGTCTGAACCTCTCTTTAGTGGTTCATTAATAAAACAGATATTTGAACGTGTGCCTACTTTGTTCATGTACTGTTGAGGTTAATTTCAGTATTTGTGTGCAACAATGTATTTACAAAGTGTGAAGAGGAGGCAACTTTAGAAAAGGGAACCTGATCAGGTCAATTCGAGTCAAACTACCTTATTGGTTATGAACAAGACTTCACTTTAAAATAGGGAACATGTTCTTAAATAAATACCTAATTTATATATAACTTTATATATGGATATATTACATTTGTTGACATCAGGAGTGTCCATCCATCCATCCATCTTCTCCCGCTTATCCGTGGTCGGGTCGCGGGGGTAGCAGTTCCAGCAGAGAGCCCCAAACTTTCTTTTCCCTGGCCACATCAACCAGCTCTGACTGGGGGATCCCAAGGCGCTCCCAGGCCAGCGAAGAGATATAATCCCTCCACCTGGTCCTAGGTCTACCCCTTGGTCTCTTCCCAGCTGGACGTGCCTGGAACACCTCCCTAGGGAGGCGCCCAGGTGGCATCCTTACTAGGTGCCCGAACCACCTCAACTGGCTCCTTTCGACGCGAAGGAGGAGCGGTTCAACTCCGAGTCCCTCCCGGATGACTGAACTTCTCACCTTATCCCTAAGGGAGACGCCAGCCACCCTGCGGAGAAAACCCATCTCGGCCGCTTGTATCCGCGATCTCGTTCTTTCGGTCATGACCCATCCTTCATGACTATAGGTGAGGGTAGGAACGAAAATCCCCCGGTAGACAGAGAGCTTTGCCTTCTGGCTCAGCTCTCTTTTCGTCACAACGGTGCGGTAAAGCGACTGCAGTACCGCTCCCGCTGCTCCGATTCTCCGGCCCATCTCACGCTCCATTGTTCCCTCACTCCGAGAACAAGACCCCGAGATACTTGAACTCCTTCACTTGGGGTAAGGACTCATTCCCTACTTGGAGTGGACAGTCCATCGGTTTCCTGCTGAGAACCATGGCCTCAGATTTGGAGGTGCTGATCCTCATCCCAGCCGCTTCACACTCGGTTGCGAACCGAATCCAGTGAGTGCTGAAGGTCGCAGACCGATGAAGCCATTAGAACCACATCATCTGCAAAAAGCAGTGGTGCAATCCTTAGTCCACCGAACTGCAGACCCCCCCCCCCACGACTACGCCTCGAAATCCTATCCATGTATATTACAAACAGGATCGGTGACAAAGCGCAGCCCTGGCGGAGGCCAACCCTCACCGGAAATGGGTCCGACTTACTGCCGAGGACCCGGACACAGCTCTCGCTTTGGGAGTACAGAGATTGGATGGCCCTGAGTAGAGACCCCCTCACCCCATACTCCTGCAGCACCTCCCACAGTAACTCCCTGGGAACTCGGTCATACGCCTTCTCCAAGTCTACAAAACACATGTAGACCGGATAAGCATACTCCCAGGCCCCCTCCAGGATCCTTGCGAGAGTAAAAAGCTGATCCGTCGTTCCACGACCAGGACGGAATCCGCATTGTTCCTCCTCAATCTGAGGTTCGACAATCGGCCTGACCCTCCTTTCAAGTACCTTAGAGTAAACTTTCCCGGGGAGGCTGAGTAGTGTGATGCCTCTGTAATTGGCACACACCCTCTGATCCCCCTTTTTGAAAAGGGGAACCACCACCCCGGTCTGCCACTCCTTCGGTACTGTTTCCGACTTCCACGCAACGTTGATGAGACGTGTCAACCATGACAGTCCCTCAACACCCAGAGCCTTCAGCATTTCTGGGCGGATCTCATCCACCCCCGGGGCTTTGCCACTGTGGAGTGTTTGACGACCTCAGTGACCTCCCCCCGGGAGATTGGTGTTGATCCCCCGTCATACTCCAGCTCTGCCTCTAACATAGAGGGCGGAGTTGTCGGGTTCAGGAGTTCCTCAAAGTGTTCCTTCCAACGCCCTAACACTCCATCAGTTGAGGTCAACAACGTCCCATCCTTACTGTACACAGCTTGGATGGTTCCCTGCTTCCCCCTCCTGAGGTGTCGGACAGTTTTCCAGAACAACTTTGGTGCCGCCCGAAAGTCCTTTTCCATGGCTTCTCCGAACTTCTCCCACACCTGCTGCCCTTCGGGCCTGGTGGTACCTTGCAACTGCCTCGGGAGTCCCCCGGGATAACAAATCCCTGATGGCCTCCTTCTTCAGTCGGACGGCTTCCCTGACCACCGGTGCCCACCAGGAGGTTCGAGGGTTACCGCCCCTTGAGGCACCTAAGATCTTGAGACCACAGCTCCCAGCCGCGGCTTCGGCAATAGAGGCTTTGAACACCGCCCACTCTGGTTCAATGTCCCCAACCTCCACAGGAATGCCCGAAAAGCTCCGCCGGAGGTGTGAGTTGAAGGCCTGCTGAACTTGGGCCTCCTCCAGACGTTCCCAGTTCACCCAAACTACACGTTTGGGCTTACCAGGTCTGTCCAGAGGCTTCCCCCGCCACTCGACCCAACTCACCACCAGATGGTGATCAGTTGACAACTCCGCCCCTCTCTTTACCCGAGTGTCCAAAACATACGGCCTCAGGTCCGATGATACGATAACGAAATCGATCATGGACCTTCTGCCTAGGGTGCTCTGGTACCACGTACACTTATGAGCATCCTTATGTTTGAACATGGTGTTTGTTATGGCCAATCCATGACTAGCACAGAAGTCCAGTAACAAACCACCACTCCGGTTCAGATCAGGGGGGCCGTTCCTCCCAATCACGCCCCTCCAAGTGTCTCCATCATTGCCCACATGTGCGTTGAAGTCTCCCAGCAAGATTAAAGAGTCCCCTTCAGGAGCCCCATACAGCACTCTTTCCAGGGTCTCCAAGAAGGCCGTATACTCTGAACTGCTGTTTGGTGCATAAGCACACACAACAGTCAGAGTTTTCCCCCCCATAACCCGCAGGCGTAGGGAGGCGACCCTCTCGTCCACTGGGGTAAACTCCAACAACGAAGCACCCAACCGGGGGGCTTGTGAGTATCCCCACACCCGCCCGGCGCCTCACACCTTGAGCAACTCCGGAGAAGAATAGAGTCCAACCCCTATCCAGAAGTAAGGTTCCAGAGCCGACGCTGTGCGTAGAGGTGAGCCCAACCAGATCCAACTGGTAACGCTCCACCTCCTGCACAAGCTCCGGCTCCTTCCCCCCCAGAGAGGTGACGTTCCACGTCCCAGCTTCTGTCGCCCGGGTCTGGTCCGTCGAGACCCTCTGCTTTCACTGCCACCCTTCTGGCAGTGCACCCGACCCCATCGCTGTTTCCTGTAGGTGGTGGGCCCGCGGGATGGAGAAGCGGAGGTGTTGCCCATGTTGCCTTTCGGGCACCAGGAGTGTCTATGATGCAAATGTATTTTGAATTTATACACATTTGACACTGTTGCTCGCCTGTCCGTCCTGGGAGAGGACATTCATCGTTTCTTTGGGAGTTTTTCCTGTATGATGTGAGGGTCTAAGGACAGAGGGTGTCATATTCTATACAAACTGTAAAGCCCCCTGACACAAATGTATATTTAGTGATTATGGGCTATATAAATACCATTTGATTGATTGATAGATTTAACTATTCTCTTAACTAGTACATTATGTAAGAAGTGAAATTATATAGTCCATTATGTAAATATCCTTTTGAACTTGAATTTTATTGTAATATTACCTTGTTAATTTCCTTTGTATTATTATTTTTTGGGATCAAACACCCAAGTTCTTGTAACTATCTTCATTGAAGAAAAAAAAAGGTGAATTAGATTTTTGTTGGTATTGGGCCTTCAAAGCGCTCTGCAAAACTACACCTTGGCATGTGCCCATGAAATGAGAAAATTAAAACTTTGTGTTAGGGCAAAGCCAAATACATCATTGGAAAGGCCTTGATCTGCAGAGTGGCATATGTCAGTATGAAGGTTGTCCATGCCTCCTGCTTTGAAAAATTGACCTCAGTACATGTTTGAAGGCCAATAATTCAGCAACAAAAGGGAGTACAGACATGGGGCCAACTGTTATAGAGAGCTCTTGACCTCAGCTATCCTGGGTGTATAACCAAAAGGTTTGGCATTGTTAAATATGGGAAAATATTGTAAAAACATAATTGTATAATACAGTACAGGAGAGTATTCAGTATCAGAGAGAGTAAACTAAAGTACCTGAACATTGTACTCCAGTTCAGTACTGAGTACTACATTCCACCTCTGTTTACAGTATAGCCTACATGTATGTATACGTATGAGTATGTATGAGCTGCTGTATGCACTCCAGCTGAGGGTCTGTAGGTCCTGTGTACTAATGTTATACAGTACACATGTACATGTACATGTATCAGCGGCGCCGGATTCATTTCAGAAGTGGGGGGTGCAAAAAGTGCGTGTGTATGTGACATACTTGCCAACCCTCCCGATTTTAGCGGGAGACTCCCGTTTTCCTCCCGGGGTCATATTTATCCCCCATTTCTCCCCGCAATTCTCCCGATTTCTGACTAAATCTGATTTGTGAGTCATGACCTATTTCATTCTAACATAAAGCTCCAAATGTTACTGTTTCCATTCGAACTTCAATACAGCTACACCATTGTTTGGTTTCCATGGTAACGCGTCTCTTTAGTAGCGCGCGCAACTATCTTAGTCTGAGTCTGATAGTCTGAGAGGGTGTTCAGGAGGAAGATAGTCACAGAAAACAGAACAAGAATGGACCACTCTACCCTCTGCTCACTCCTTACCTGTAAATTAAACTATACAGGTCCAGCCCACACATCTGACAGCGCAGTTGCTCCATCATTCCATCTCTCCTTTTTTCCTGCTCAATACGCTCTTGTTTGACAAGCTGAATGTTTACTGGTGTTTGACTGAAGTAAGCGCACTTTTTTTTAACACACTCTCTGTGAAAAGTTCCAGTTATTAACTCCGGTATTTACAAAGCTGTCATCTCCACATTTGGAGAAAGTTACAAGCCGTTTGACAGCAGCAAATCTGCATATTTCACAGAAAGCTCGTTTAGTGGTTTTGCAAAGAATGAACCACTCTCTGTTTTTGTACCATTCTGCATTGAAGTACCCTTCTCTTTGCCCAAATAAGCTTTTATTTGCCCGTCTCAATATCCCGACAACAAACCTCCATGCAGTCGGAACCAGCCTGTTTGAATGGTGTGACAATGTCCTATTTGATTGGATTAAAATGAACATATTCTTCCTGTTATGTCTGCCTGCTTTACCTAATGCAAGGTGACCTGCTCCATCGAAATCAGTTGCATTGACCCGAAGACACATTTTGAGTTGTATACACTTTTGGAAAGAGGAGATTCCTAGCTTTCTAATGATATCAGGATTGTTTTTGTACTCCAAATATTAAGCCAAATATGTCACATTATATAATGACTGTCATCGAGTCATCATTTTGAGAAAAAGGCCTTTAAAGTTTCCTCTTCTCTGGAATCCATCGATCTGATTGATTATTAGCGGAGCAAATGATCAAAGTAGTAACGGAGGGAAAATATTTTCGTTCGGATTACTGGTCTGGGGGAAGCTCGCGAGTGTGCGTGTGTGTGTGTGTGTGTGTGTGTGTGTATGTGTATTTTTGCGTTTGTGTGTATATTGTGTTTGTTTCCCGGGGAAAACACTCACGAGAAACACCGGCTGTTGTTATACCTGCTGTGACGTTAAATTACTCCGTTCTCCGCTTGTAATTATGCCGTTACAAGCTTCAAAGTTTTATTTATCATCTGATTTTGCCGAAACAAGTTTAATATTCTGAAAGCCAATACTTTGTTTAATTGAAATCAGATGAAAACAAACTGTAACGGACCCTGCCGTGTTATCTATGATTACTATACGCCTTACATTCATAATTTCAGCGGAGGGAGGGGGAGCTGCGCTGTGGAAGAGCAGAGCGGCGAGTGAGAGTTGTCATCTTCCCTTTACAAGCTTCAAAAATGCCTGTAGCTAATGAGATTGAATATAACAATTACAAAATAACAAAAAATATACACAGCTAGATCAGATCGCGTTCTTTTTAGATGCGACTTTAGAGTAGAGGGGAATTATTGAAACGGGATATGTACAGTGTTACGCGGCATCCGCTGCTGCGAAAATGTGGGGCAGGGCTGTAAAGTGGGGGGGCCAATGGCCCCCTGGCCCCCCTGCTTCCGGTGCCCTTGACATGTATATATGTGTATATGTGTACATAAGTGTTGCTTTATGAACGGAGCTCTGCAGAAACTCCACTGCAGCCATGCTAACATGCTAACACAGAGTAAACGGTGTAGGCCAGCGTTTCTCAAAGTGTGGGGCGCGCCCCACTGGTGGGGCGCAGAGATGTGATAGGTGGGTCGCGAAAGGACGCGATGAACGGGAGATTTTTTTTTTTTTTTTTTAAATACATTTTTTGGACCTCAGAATCGCCGGAGACTCGCAACGGCTGTGGACTTTCACAGCGCCGCTGCGCCGGACCCGCCGGAGCCGCCAACGAAAGTCCACGGCCCACCTATGGCAGCAGCCCACCAACGGCAGCGGCCCACCGGGAAAAGTCCCGAATCTCCCGATGGCCAATCCGAACCTTGTCACACACACACAACTGAAACCAAAAATAATTTACAGACATATGTAAAAATCTCTCATACACACAGGTGAAACGCTCTCACACACACACACAACAGCGTTGCAGTCGGGAAGAAAAGCAATGTGGAGCGGCACCTCACCACTTCATTTAACCGTGACACTTTTCGAAATCCACAATAGCCTATGTTTATTATTATTTTTTAACGCAAGCCGTCATCGCCACGGAGGAGCACACAGCCTCTGTGAGCGAGCGAGACAGAGAGAGAGAGAGAGAGAGAGAGAGCAAGAGAGTACACCTTTATATTTAATATAGCCTAGTTCTAAAAAATAAAGTAAGAAATCATTCCAATGTGTACTATAGGACAGTAAAAAGTGATTACTAAAATATGCATAAATAAAAAGAAAGAATGCTAACTAGGTAACATAAGATAAGAATAAACAAGTTTAAATGATTTGTTATTGGTTGTGATCATATTCTAAAGATGTTTGGATTATTGAAAAGTATACAGCTCCCTTTCATCTGAGTGTTGAGAGCTGTATCCATAAATTCATTTTGTGCTCAAAGTGCACCAGATTGATGCATTTCACTTCAACATTAAAAAAAACATCTTCCCGGGGGTGCATGCCCCCGGACCCCCTAGAGGATGTGAGGTCCACCCCCAAATAAAGCAGGTTAAAATAATTAAATTGCATAAATTTTCTTTTAGTAAACACTGAAAACGGGTCCCACAGACCCAAACAGCACACAAAGGTTAAAGGTAAGCATATAATAATGTTAAAATGTGCTAAATATATACACTGCAAAAAAACAAAAAAAGAGGAGTAAAAGCTGCTCACGACTTGTTCTATTTTTTGAAAGTAGCTCTCATCCTAAAAAAGGTTGGAGACCCCTGTTATAGAACGATACATTTGACAATGTTAAGCTTGGCCTACCATTTTATTTGGAGCGATGAGGAACAGGTGGGGCTTGAAAAGGCACCTGTTCAAAGTGGGGAATGACAGAAAAAGTTTGAGAACCACTGGTGTAGGCCTATATATTATAGGTGTGTGTTAGTACTGACCGTACATCACACACACACACACACACACCACACACACACACACACACACACACACACACACACACACACTGTGTGTGGTTGTTTAATTAAGACTCCGCAACTACACCGGGTTATTTCGGACTTTCAGCTACTATTTAAAAATGTGTTTTTTTGTTGGCAAATCTTTAGGTTTGCCAAAATGTAGGGTGCACAAATCATATTAGTGTACTACTATATACAGGGGCGGAGCTTCCTACAGGCAATATAGGCGGTTTCCTAGAGCGCCCCAGAGGGGGGCGCCAAAAATTGCAATTGCAAAAAAAAAAAAATATATATTTTTTTTTTTTTTTTTTGGCGCAGTTTTGGCGCCCCCTCTATATCTGCAACCATTATTCTTACATAAAAAAAAAAATTCTAACATAAGGGAAAATGAGCCAAAAATCTAAAACGGTCGGTCGGTCTAAGAGCCTCGGCTTTAGGTGTTCACAGTCAGAACATGCTAGAGCGCTGTGCATTGATGGGTATCGGTCAAGTGTTTATAAAATTGAGCGTTGAGGAAAGAAAGACTAACGTTAGAGAACTATGAAGAGGCAAAAGCCATCTGGGGCGCAGTATAAAAACAGAAGAAAAGAAGAAGAAGAGAAACGTGCCAAGGTGAAAGGTATGCAATTTTGATTGTATTGTCAACATTAGCGAATGGATCATGTAATCTTGCTAGTTAGCCAAGCCAACGTTAGCTAGCCAGCGTTTGTTATTGCCATTCAGTCGAAACTGTCATAAGGCTATTTTCGTTGTGTCATGAAATAGAAATATTAGTAATAATAACAATGTTAGTTTTGGTGTAGCGAGCTAGCCAGTGTGGTGGAATGTTAGTTAGTTGGTAACGTTAGCTAACGTTAAGTTTACCTCAGAAAGCACATTGACTATCCGAGTCAAACATTTGCCAAATTCAACCCTGTCATAATGTGCGCTAACGTTAGCTAACTAGCTCAGTGGTTCTCAACTCCAGTCCTGTTGAATGTTTTCGTTCCAACCCAGAACTAACACACCTGATTCAACTGTTCTAATAAGATAGGCATAGCTCTTGATTAGTTGAATCAGACCTGTCAGGCTGTCCTAATGCTTACTAACTAAATAATAGCTACATTTAACAAATGGAAATTATTCAATGTTGATAATACACATTTTGTTATATCATTTTAGATTCACTTTTAAAATATCTGGGACCATCTGCTGCATCAGTTGACAAGGAACAGCCATGCACCTCAGCTGTGCCGGCTTCCTCAGGTGAGTGCAATGTGTCAATAGATGTTCCTGATGATAAATAATTTAATGTGAAATCCAGTCAATATATTTGCTCTTGTGTGTTCTTTCTATATTTATAGACCTAGAACCACATGAAGGAACGTCAGAACAGCAAGCTGCTCATCCTGATGAGATGACCACTGATTCCACCCTGCCACTGACCACTGTGCCTGTTTGTTCTGGTGAGTACAATATGTCAATAGATGTTCCTGATGTGATGATAAATAATTGAATGTAAAAATGACTGTCGTGCCATTTCTAATCCAGCCAATATATTTGCTCTTGTGTGTTCTCTATATATGTATAGGCCCAGAACCACTGCAAGGAACGTCAGAACAGCCTGCTGCATCTCATCCTGATTGCACCACAGATTCCACCCATACACTCTTCTCAGGTGTGTGCCTGATGAATGTAAAGATGTTTAGCTATAAACCTAATTGTCCTCATGCTTTCAAATAATTGCTTTCTGTTTTTATTTACATTTTACACACTGTCCCAACTTTTTTGGAATTGGGGTTGTGTGTTTGTGTGTGTGTGAAGATATTGTGAATATGAGGTGAGAAATGTGCTTCACATGCCCTCCAGATGCAGCAAAGACAGACGATCCACTACCAACCGATCCTGCTGACTGCCCTTCACATCTCACAGACACAATGAGGACAGAGTTTGTTCGGAGAGGACCATATCAGATAACACCTGATTTCATTTTCCCAAGGAGAGATGATGGGAGAAGTTGCCACCACCAGTACTTCAGCAGGACCTTAGTAAATGGAGAAAGGATCAAAAGAAGTTGGGTGACATATTCAAAAAAGAAGAACAGTCTTTTTTGTTTTTGTTGTCAACTTTTCTCTCCAAAACAAATTCATTTAACAAATGCAGGACTGTCGGATTGGAAAAATGCAAGTGCTGCTTTGACCAGCCATGAAAATAGTCCGGAACACCTGAACAATTTGGCGTCATGGAAAGAATTGGCAGTTCGATTAAAACAAGGTACAACAATAGACAAACAAGAGCAGGCCCTCCTTGAGGCAGAGAAGAGTCGGTGGAGAGCAGTGCTGACACGACTGGTTGCTATTGTACAGTCTCTGGCAGGGCGAAATATGGCATTGAGAGGAAAGACAGAAATACTCCACTCTCCTTCAAATGGAAACTTTTTGAAAGAGGTTGAGCTTTTGGCGCAGTTTGACCCAGTGATGAAAGACCACATCCACAAGATTAAAAGTCAAACATCCCACCACAGCTACTTGGGCAAAACCATTCAGAATGAGTTGATTGAATGCATCAGTGGAAAGATTCTATCAACAATAGTGCAAGAAATAAAGAAATGCAAGTACTTTTCCCTCATTTTAGATTGCACCCCGGATGTTAGCCACACTGAACAGCTGTCAGTAGTCATCAGAATTGTGACACTGGAAGAAGACCCCCAGATTAAAGAGCACTTCATGGGATTCCTAGTAGCAGAGGAGTCCACTGGTGAAAGTTTGTCCGCCCTGATTTTGAAGAGGCTGGAGGAGTTGCAGATTGCCTTTGATGACTGCAGAGGACAGTCATATGACAACGGCGCAAATATGAGAGGGAAGAACAAGGGAGTACAGGCCAGGCTACTGCAGTTGAACCCAAGAGCTTTGTTTGTGCCTTGTGGGGCACATACACTCAATTTGGTCATTGCTGATGCTGCCAAAAGCTCCAAAGATGCCATATCATTTTTTGGCATTGTGCAGAAGCTATACTGCCTGTTTTCTGCCTCTACACAGAGATGGGCCATCCTCAAGAAACACGTCAACCTTTCACTCAAAATGTGGTCAGAAACCAGATGGGAGAGCAGAGTGAAAGCTGTGGAGCCTCTGCGATATGAAGCCGCAGCTGTGAGAGAGGCACTGCTTGAGGTGAGAAACCAGGCCAAAGACCCAATCATCAGGATTGAAGCCCAGTCTCTGGCAGAAGAAGTGGGGTCATTCCGCTTTTCACTGTGCACAGTGGTCTGGTATGACATGTTAAGTCAAATTCAGCAGGTGAGCAAACTCCTGCAGTCCCAAACAATGCAAGTGGATGTAGCAGTAAGTCTACTGAAAAAGACTGAAAAAGCTCTCAAATCCTACAGAGCCACAGGCTTTGTGGCTGCACAAACATCAGCCAAGGACATGTGTGAAGACATGAATGTGGACGCAGTCCTTGTGCAAAAGCGGCTGAAGTCAACAAAGAGGCACTTCTCATATGAGTCTCCTGATGAGCCATTGAGGAATGCCTTGCAAAATCTGGAGGTAACGTTCTTTAACGTGGTGGTGGATGCTGCAGTGTCAGCACAAAAGGAGAGGTTTACCACTCTTGAACATGTGCAAGACAAGTTTGGCATTCTGTACAACTTCCCAGACCTGCCACACCAAGAGCTGATGAAGCAAGCAGAGGCACTTGCACACACCTTAAGCCATGGAGGGCAATCTGATTTGGATGGGAAGGAGCTGGCTCAGGAGTTGGAAAATGTACCTGACTTGCCATCAAAGAGCATGACAACTCTTGAGTTGTTGAAATTCATACACACAAAGCAGCTCACCGAAATATATCCCAACTTGTGTATTGCTCTGCGGATCAGTGCAACGCTACCAGTAACAGTAGCTTCAGCCGAGAGGAGTTTTTCCAAATTAAAACTCTTGAAAACATACCTGAGGTCAACCATGGCTCAAGAACGCCTCAGTGGTCTGGCTGTAATCAGTATTAACCATGAGGTTGGTGGTCAGATTTCATATGATGATGTGATTGATGACTTTGCAGCGAGGAAGGCCAGAAGGATTGCACTGTAAATGGAAACCAGTAGGAGCTAATATGTAGGCTAACCTTGTGTGATGATAGGGAGTGGAATGTAAATAGTTCTTGAGACAAAGTGAATTTGTAATTTTTATTTATTTGTTTGTTTATTTAGCATATTATATTTTGATTATTTGACATGTGTAACATATTTTACAATACATAATTTTCTTTTAAAGCAAATGTGCACGTTATTTTATTGTTTGTTATTGTTATTATTATTATTGTTTGTTAGCTAAGTTGTTTGTTTTAATTCTTTAGTGTGCACTTTACATTTCTTCTTAATTTTCTTTGAAAGCAAATTTGCACATTCTTTTATTGTTTGTTATTGTTATTATTATTGTTTGTTAGCTAAGTTGTTTATTTGTTTTAATTCTTTAGTGTGCACTTTACATTTATTCTTAGCTCTTGTTCTTGCTTGTAATAAATAAAGGTGCAGTACTTTACTGTATAACTGTTAAGATGTTTTGATATTTTTTTTGGGGGGGGGCGCAGTGGTGAAGCTCGCCTAGGGCACCAAATGTGCTAGGTCCGCCCCTGACTATATATAACATATCTATTACAGACAAATTCCTTATTGTACTGTTGAAATAAAGCATGTGATATGAAAAAGTTAGCCTGTTTGTTTATTTCATAGATATTTAAGCTAGTAGGCCTATTATGAAAATGTGTTTTTTTTTGTAGTACTTCCGGTTTGCAAAAGAGTTTTAGGATTGTAAAAGTTAGGATCGTAAAATGACTTTGTATGATATATACTACAGCCGAACTAGTCATTAGAATACTTACTTATGATATTTCGTAATGAAAAGCAAAGATGTTGTGTGAGGACACATACACGTAATCAGTTCTAAAAAAATGGCGGTTCTGCAGCTATGGGTTTTGCAGAGCGGTTGGATGTTTTCCGCTATCCCTAACCGACAAATAAAGTATTTCCTAGTAACCAAAGGAAATGTGAATAAAACATGTTCCCATTGTTTTGCTATCATCACACCTCAGTGTTTTTCTGTTGAGAAATGGGGTGACACGAAGCAAAAAAAGAGAGATTAAAACATGGAAGCTATATTGGCGTTAGCAGCGTCCATAGCAACGATGGTAAAAATCGAGTAGGCCTATGCAAATTAAATGTACACATTTTTTGGATGGAAATGTTATCAAAAGTGTAAAAATGTTTTAACTTCAGCATTATTTAAATAAATGCATATGAAATACATAAAGATGTCTAGAGAAAAAATGTCATGTTATGTGCATACAGTAACAGGTGAACATAACATATTTTGAATGATCAAGGACGCTTAAGTGTTTGTAGCCTGTGTTGAATATCATTTTAAGAAAGCATGGGAATTTTTTTTGTCAGAAAAAATTCAATAACATCAAATAATGTAGCTAGTAAATACAGGTATGTATAGCCATAATAACTGCCAGTTATTTATTTTATTTAAATATTCAGAAACAAATACAATAGCTATATGCACACATGCTTTTTATACTAGTCTTTACATAGAAATACAATAACAATAACCTCTGTTCAGGAGAAATACAAAAGTTATTTTAAAGTGACAATTTCCTGAAAGAAACACGCAACCAAAGTGGATACATACAGAGTGCAAAAACTTGACTTAAGTTCAAACTACATTTAAAGAAGCTGTTAAACAATTATAGCAATTGGTCTTGATGCCAAACATGTTCGAATTTAAAGAAATGCATGCAGTCCAGGTGGATTAAGGCTGATACGCTAAAGGTGGCTGGCTAAGCCGGAGGGAGGTGAAGAGTCGAGTGTGGCAGTGTGGTGTTCAAATTCACTGGCAGGCTCCCATGTGTCTTCCCAAGTTCTGCAACTGTAGAGTGGACAACGTGTCGTTAGAACAAAGAGCAAACCTTCCGATCATTGTTAAAGAAAAACAAACACAAGATTAATTTACGAACACATGTTTAAGAGGGATTAATTTAAAACATAGGTAATTGACATTTTTTTATCTTTGTTAACGTGGCACTATGTAACTTAAACCTGGTTTTAATAGGTTTCCGGTGTTATGTTCCAAGGAGACCTGGCCGTTATAAACACACAGGGATAAAGAGAGTGACTCTTCCCATCGCAGTTCAATACTGCTCTCCTCTGCTTCCTCGCTCGTCTGAACTGTGACCATGGGTTTTATTATCATCATTGCTCTTATCCTCACTGCAAGTCTTCATGGAATATAAGACAACACTATCGTATTTACCTCAGGCAAGAGAGCTTTTTCCAAAAGATTTTAAGGAGCACTCTTAACTACCATCCAACTTCAGACAGGAGGTGAAGCTAACATATACCTTTCTTTGTATTACTTGTGTTATGATACCTTAATGAAAGGGTGATCGTTTGACTACTTTCTTAAATACTTTGGTTTCTACTTTAAACAGTAGAGATTAACGAGAGAAGGGAAATACCACTCTGAAAGGGTTAAAAGTGGAAAAAATGTAATAGTGTATGAATGAAATATTAACTACGTCTTACCACATAGAGCAAGGCAACCAGCATTCTGCTTTCCCCGCCTACACACACACACACACACACACACACACACACACACACACACACACACACACACACAATAATTGTATTTGAAGAAATTTTTTTAGTATCTTTAAAAAGGCCTGAATGAGTTACTGAGTCAGACAAGCAACCAAATGAAAAAAAGGGAAAAGTATGGCTTCTGCAACTTACCTTATTGACCCTTCTCCCAGTTATTTTGTCAAACTGGAAGACCTTCTGTCTTCTACATTTGTGGCAACCTTAAATATACAAAGAGAAGAAAACGTTAAGTCAACCATGCTTTACAGCTGAATTAAATATATGTTCAACGTTTTGTTCACAAAGTGGAGTTATCCGTTATTCCACTTCATGTGAGTGTGTCCGTGGAGGTTGCTCTTGTAGCCAATTTATGATGATCACTTCATTTAATTCTCCTTTGTCTAATAAACCTCTTTTTGCTTTTATGAGTTATGTTCTATTTGACTTTGTATACATGTCTAGTCTATCTGAAAATGTATTCCATATAGCTGTTGTGTTTGAACAGGCTCTCTTGAGAATAAAACCCTGTCCCCATGAGATTAACTATATAATTGTGAAGTAAATCAAACATTGTAAAATGATCTGCAGACTTGTCTATTTGTGTCAAATATGTTTGTCCCTATTCATGTAATCCAGCAAAATGTCCTGGGCAGGCTTCACAAAACCCTCTTAGGTTAGCCAGGCATCAATATCAACCATGACCCTTTCATAAGCCACCAAAACGCAGCTAAACAATATATTAACAATAACATGGTCTGGTTACCTGAATGAAACCTGGCTTATACCCAATAATTGATTTAAGTGAAATGTGCCTGGTATCAAATGTATTATTAGTGTGTGAAGTCAAAACTTACCATCTGTTTTCATCTTCTTCTTTTTTGGCTGTTCATTCAGAGAAGACTGGGAGATGGCATGAGGAGGAAGAATACCGGATTGTGAGGAAGAAGATGAGAGAGAGGTTGAACATGGCACCAGATTGAGAATGAAATGAGTCTCTTGCTGCTCTCTGCTAAGGGTCTGTGGTTGTTGCTCGGTAGCTGGACTCTCTTGCTGCTCTCTGCTAAGGGTCTGTGGTTGTTGCTCGGTAGCTGGTCTCTCTTGCTGCTCTCTGATAAGGGTCTGTGTTGTTGCTCTGTAGCTGGTCTCTCTTGCTGCTCTCTGATAAGGGTCTGTGGTTGTTGCTCTGTAGCTGGTCTCTCTTGCTGCTCTCTGATAAGGGTCTGTGTTGCTTGTAGCTGGACTCTCTTGCTGCTCTGCTAAGGGTCTGTGGTTGTTGCTCGGTAGCTGGTCTCTCTTGCTGCTCTCTGCTAAGGGTCTGTGGTTGTTGCTCTGTAGCTGGTCTCTCTTGCTGCTCTCTGCTAAGGGTCTGTGGTTGTTGCTCTGTAGCTGGACTCTCTTGCTGCTCTCTGCTAAGGGTCTGTGGTTGTTGCTCTGTAGCTGGTCTCTCTTGCTGCTCTCTGATAAGGGTCTGTGGTTGTTGCTCTGTAGCTGGACTCTCTTGCTGCTCTCTGCTAAGGGTCTGTGGTTGTTGCTCGGTAGCTGGTCTCTCTTGCTGCTCTCTGCTAAGGGTCTGTGGTTGCTCGGCTGTGGGAGTTTCAGATGCAGGTTGATGGGCAGTGGAGCTCTCTGTAATGCAGGTTTACTTACAGTTTTTGTTCAAATAAAAAAAGGTTGTCAAATGTACGTGGGTTTTTTAATTGATATATATACTTAAAGGTGGGGTAGGTAATTCACTTCAGAAACACTTTTTGTTATATTCCATGGAATGCTCTTAACATCCCGATAGCAATGAATACATGAAATGCTTTGACAATAAATACATAAAAAATTGTCATCTGTGGAAGCCGTAATACTGTAAAAAGCACGACCAATCATCTGAGCCGGCCCGGCTAAAGTAACTGGATGGCCTACCTGCCTGTCAGCCTTCCATCTGTGCACAAACTTATCTTGTGCCCTCATTGGTCATGTGAACGTTTGTGTGTGTTGGAGGAGGGGCTCTGTAAGGAAGTCTGAAGGAAGGGCCAGATTTCTTTCGGCTGCGTACTTTCAAATTCTAGCTCACTCGAGCTGGTTTCTCCATTCTTACCTACTCTACCTTTAACACAATCTTTTGAAAAAGAAAATACTCTTACCCTTTGTCAAGAGGAATTCATAAGCCCTCTGCATTTTGTCCAATATGGTTTTGTTGGTAGGAGTGGGGGGCAGATGGGTTATTAGATCAGCAGCCCACCTATTTGAAGCCCTTTTTGGCTTGCCATAAAATAGAATGGGCTTGTAGCCTAGAGCCTCCAGTTTCCGCACCTGAAATGAACAAAAGCAGTTGACACACATTTGTTTGACGTGCTACCTTAAACCTATTAATACTGTTTCTTTTGGATTATTATACAAGCAAAATGAAGGTATCTTGCATTGTGTAAGACTAATTGTTATTTGCATGCAAGGGCTAAGGTACACCTGCTGTTTCTGCCGTTGCCTTCATTAAGGCCTCTACACACCGGCCCGATATTGGGAGTCAGAGGCCGTCAGAGGAAACTTTATTTACAGACGCTACGATTACATTAATTTTTATAAAAAGCGGACAAAAAAAGTTTCAGGAAGACTGATCATCTGTACAAAAGTTATACTACGTCATGCCATGTGATAGATTGAAAAATCAGAAACAATTTTAGAACATTTTGTGGCTATATTACGTACATCCATGTAAATAATTCATTACCCAGCATGCATCATAACTTCACATAAGAGAAAAAAATGCCTATTATTTTTGCCTAACTCTCACCGAGGCCTATCACAGAGTATGCAAATTACAATTCTGTCATTTTTTATAAACTATATATAAAGAGCATAATGTGTTGCAATGACATCTCGCACCATACGCTCCAGCTGAGAACGGAATGCGCTCGTTGAATTTCGATGCAGCGGGGAGCGTTCTCATGGCGTCTATTATCAACGCTATGGGAGGTCTATGAAGGTCTATGGGAGGCCCTGCCCGTTGAAAACAGACGGTCAAGGGGTACCCTGTCCGTAATAGCATGACGGGGAGGGGCCCTGAGCGACCGTCAACATGTGACGGGTTGGGAGTGAGAACGTGTTGATAAAAGATGAAAACTAGAAAATGAAGTACTTTGTGTTAGTAGATTTTTGTTAAGAATGTGACTCTTAATGGCAGTTTGTGATTTTGAGGTTAGTTCAGTGAAATAAGGCCGTTTTGAACATTTGACAGATTAATGCTTAATTCTCTCAGAAAGTTACTGAAAGATAATTTTTTGTTTTTAAAAGCTGACCACTCGATAATGAAGTACTTTGTGTTAGTATATTTTTGTTAAGAATGTGACTCTTAATGGCAGTTTGTGATTTTGAGGCTATTTCAGTGAAACAATGCCGTTTTCAACATTTGACAGATTAATGCTTAATTCTCTCAGAAAGTTACTGAAAGATACACTTTTGTGTTTAAAAGATGAAAACTAGAAAATGAAGTACTTTGTTCGTAGATCTTTGTTAAGAATCTGACTCTTAATGGCATTTTGTGATTTTGAGGCTATTTCAGTGAAACAATGCCGTTTTGAACATTTGACAGATTTATGCTTAATTCTCTCAAAAAGTTACTGACAGATACACTTTTGTATTTAAAAGCTGACCACTCAATAATGAAGTACTTTGTTTTTGTATTTTTCCTTAAGAATGTGACTCTTAATGGCAGTTTGTGATTTTGAGGCTATTTCAGTGAAACAATGCCGTTTTGAACATTTGACAGATTTATGCTTAATTCTCTCAAAAAGTTACTGACAGATACACTTTTGTGTTTAAAAGCTGACCACTCGATAATGAAGTACTTTCTTTTTGTATATTTCGTTAAGAATGTGACTCTTAATGGCAGTTTGTGATTTTGAGGCTATTTCAGTGAATCAATGCCGTTTTCAACATTTGACAGATTAATGCTTAATTCTCTCAGAAAGTTACTGAAAGATACACTTTTGTGTTTAAAAGATGAAAACTAGAAAATGAAGTACTTTGTGTTAGTAGATCTTTGTTAAGAATCTGACTCTTAATGGCATTTTGTGATTTTGAGGCTATTTCAGTGAAACAATGCCGTTTTGAACATTTGACAGATTTATGCTTAATTCTCTCAAAAAGTTACTGACAGATACACTTTTGTATTTAAAAGCTGACCACTCAATAATGAAGTACTTTGTTTTTGTATTTTTCCTTAAGAATGTGACTCTTAATGGCAGTTTGTGATTTTGAGGCTATTTCAGTGAAACAAGGCCGTTTTGAACATTTGACAGATTAATGCTTAATTCTCTCAAAAAGTTACTGAAAGATACACTTTTCTGTTTAAAAGCTGACCACTCGATAATGAAGTACTTTTTTTTTTAGATTTCGTTAAGAATGTGACTCTTAATGGCAGTTTGTGATTTTGAAGCCATTTCAGTGAAACAAGGCCGTTTTGAACATTTGACAGATTTATGCTTAATTCTCTCAGAAAGTTACTGAAAGATACATTTTTGTGTATAAAAGATGAAAACTAGAAAATGAAGTACTTTTTGTTACTAGATCTTTGTTAAGAATCTGACTCTTAATGGCAGTTTGTGATTTTGAGGATATTTCTGTGAAACAATGCCGTTTTGAACATTTGACAGATTTATCCTTAATTCTCTCAAAAAGTTACTGACAGATACACTTTTGTGTTTAAAAGCTGACCATCAATAATGAAGTACTTGTTTTGTATATTTTGTTAAGAATGTGACTCTTAATGGCAGTTTGTGATTTTGAGGCTATTTCAGTGAAACAAGGCCTTTTTGAACATTTGACAGATTAATGCTTAATTCTCTCAGAAAGTTACTGAAAGATACATTTTTGTGTATAAAAGATGAAAACTAGAAAATTAAAGTACTTTGTGTTAGTAGATTTTTTGTTAAGATTGTGACTCTTAATGGCAGTTTGTGATTTTGAGGCTATTTCAGTGAAACAATGCCATTTTCAACATTTGACAGATTTATCCTTATTTCTCTCAAAAAGTTACTGACGGATACACTTTTGTGTTTAAAAGCTGACCGCTCGATAATGAAGTACTTTTTTTTTTTAGATTTCGTTAAGAATGTGACTCTTAATGGCAGTTTGTGATTTTGAGGCTATTTCAGTGAAACAATGCCGTTTTGAACGTTTGACAGATTTATGCTTAATTCTCTCAAAAAGTTACTGACAGATACACTTTTGTGTTTAAAAGATGAAAACTAGATAATGAAGTACTTTGTGTTAGTAGATCTTTGTTAAGAATCTGACTCTTAATGGCAGTTTGTGATTTTGAGGCTATTTCAGTGAAACAAGGCCGTTTTGAACATTTGACAGATTAATGCTTAATTCTCTCAGAAAGTTACTGAAATATAAATTTTTGTGTATAAAAGATAAAAACTAGAAAATGAAGTACTTTGTGTTAGTAGATTTTTGTTAAGAATGTGACTCTTAATGGCAATTTGTGATTTTGAGGCTATTTCAGTGAATCAAGGCCGTTTTGAACATTTGACAGATTTATGCTTAATTCTCTCAAAAAGTTACTGACAGATACACTTTTGTGTTTAAAAGCTGACCACTCGATAATGAAGTACTTTCTTTTTGTATATTTCGTTAAGAATGTGACTCTTAATGGCAGTTTGTGATTTTGAGGCTATTTCAGTGAATCAAGGCCGTTTTGAACATTTGACAGATTAATGCTTAATTCTCTCAGAAAGTTACTGAAAGATACATTTTTGTGTATAAAAGATTAAAACTAGAAAATGAAGTACTTTGTGTTAGTAGATCTTTGTTAAGAATCTGACTCTTAATGGCATTTTGTGATTTTGAGGCTATTTCAGTGAATCAAGGCCGTTTTGAACATTTGACAGATTAATGCTTAATTCTCTCAGAAAGTTACTGAAATATACATTTTCGTGTATAAAAGATGAAAACTAGAAAATGAAGTACTTTGTGTTACTAGATCTTTGTTAAGAATCTGACTCTTAATGGCAGTTTGTGATTTTGAGGCTATTTCAGTGAAACAATGCCGTTTTCAACATTTGACAGATTAATAATTAATTCTTTCAAAAAGTTACTGAAAGATAAACTTTTGTGTTTAAAAGATGAAAACTAGATAATGAAGTACTTTGTGTTAGTATTTTTCCTTAAGAATGTGACTCTTAATGGCAGTTTGTGATTTTGAGGCTATTTCAGTGAATCAAGGCCGTTTTGAACATTTGACAGACTAATGTTTAATTCTCTCAGAAAGTTACAGAAAGATACATTTTTGTGTATAAAAGATGAAAACTAGAAAATGAAGTACTTTTTGTTACTAGAACTTTGTTAAGAATCTGACTCTTAATGGCAGTTTGTGATTTTGAGCTATTTTGAAACAATGCCGTTTCAACATTTGACAGATAATAATTAATTCTCTCAAAAAGTTACTGACAGATAGACTTTTGTCTTTAAAAGCTGACCACTCGATAATGAGGTACTTTGTTTTAGTCGATTTTGTAAGAATGTGACTCTTAATGGCAGTTTGATTTGAGGCTATTTCAGTGAAACAATGCGTTTTGAACATTTGACAGATTAATGCTTAATTCTCTCAGAAAGTTACTGAAATATACATTTTTGTGTATAAAAGATGAAAACTAGAAAATTAAGAACTTTGTGTTAGTATATTTTCGTTAAGAATGTGACTCTTAATGGCAGTTTGTGATTTTGAGGCTATTTCATTGAAACAATGCCGTTTTGAACATTTGACAGATTTATGCGTAATTCTCTCAGAAAGTTACTGAAATATACATTTTTGTGTATAAAAGATGAAAACTAGAAAATGAAGAACTTTGTGTTAGTATATTTTCGTTAAGAATGTGACTCTTAATGGCAGTTTGTGATTTTGAGGCTATTTCAGTGAATCAAGGCCGTTTTGAACATTTGACAGATTAATGCTTAATTCTCTCAGAAAGTTACTGACAGATACACTTTTGTGTTTAAAAGCTGACCACTCGATAATGAAGTACTTTATTTTTGTATATTTCGTTAAGAATGTGACTCTTAATGGCAGTTTGTGATTTTGAGGCTATTTCAGTGAATCAAGGCCGTTTTGAACATTTGACAGATTAATGCTTAATTCTTTCAGAAAGTTACTGAAATATACATTTTTGTGTATAAAAGATGAAAACTGGAAAATGAAAGTACTTTGTGTTAGTAGATTTGTGTTAAGAATGTGACTCTTAATGGCAGTTTGTGATTTTGAGGCTATTTCAGTGAAACAATGCCATTTTCAACATTTGACAGATTTATCCTTAATTCTCTCAAAAAGTTACTGACAAATACACTTTTGTGTTTAAAAGCAGACCACTCAATAATGAAGTACTTTGTTTTTGTATATTTCGTTAAGAATGTGACTCTTAATGGCAGTTTGTGATTATGAGTCTATTTCAGTGAAACAAGGCCGTTTTGAAAATTTGACAGATTTATGCTTAATTCTCTCAAAAAGTTACTGACAGATACACTTTTGTGTTTAAAACATGAAAACTAGATAATGAAGTACTTTGTTTTTGTGTATTTCGTTGAGAATGTGACTCTTAATGACAGTTTGTGATTTTGAGGCTATTTCAGTGAAACAAGGCCGTTTTGAACATTTGACAGATTAATGCTTAATTCTCTCAGAAAGTTACTGAAAGATACATTTTTGTGTTAAAAGATGAAAACTAGAAAATGAAAGTACTTGTGTTAGTAGATTTTTGTTAAGATTGTGACTCTTATGGCAGTTTGTGATTTTGAGGCTATTTCAGTGAAACAAGGCCGTTTTGAACATTTGACAGATTTATGCTTAATTCTCTCAAAAAGTTACTGACGGATACACTTTTGTGTTTAAAAGCTGACCACTCGATAATGAAGTACTTTCTTTTTGTATATTTCGTTAAGAATGTGACTCTTAATGGCAGTTTGTGATTTTGAGGCTATTTCGGTGAATCAAGGCCGTTTTGAACATTTGACAGATTAATGCTTAATTCTCTCAGAAAGTTACTGAAATATACATTTTTGTGTATAAAAGATGAAACTAGAAAATGAAAGTACTTTGTGTTAGTAGATTTTTGTTAAGAATGTGACTCTTGATGGCAGTTTGTGATTTTGAGGCTATTTCAGTGAATCAAGGCCGTTTTGAACATTTGACAGATTAATGCTTAATTCTCTCAGAAAGTTACAGAAAGATACATTTTTGTGTATAAAAGATGAAAACTAGAAAATGAAGTACTTTTTGTTACTAGATCTTTGTTAAGAATCTGACTCTTAATGGCAGTTTGTGATTTTGAGGCTATTTCAGTGAAACAATGCCGTTTTCAACATTTGACAGATTAATAATTAATTCTCTCAAAAAGTTACTGACAGATAGAGTTTTGTGTTTAAAAGCTGACCACTCGATAATGAGGTACTTTGTTTTAGTCGATTTTGTTAAGAATGTGACTCTTAATGGCAGTTTGTGATTTTGAGGCTATTTCAGTGAAACAATGCCGTTTTGAACATTTGACATATTAATGCTTAATTCTCTCAGAAAGTTACAGAAAGATACATTTTTGTGTATAAAAGATGAAAACTAGAAAATGAAGAACTTTGTGTTAGTATATTTTCGTTAAGAATGTGACTCTTAATGGCAGTTTGTGATTTTGAGGCTATTTCAGTGAATCAAGGCCGTTTTGAACATTTGACAGATTAATGCTTAATTCTCTCAGAAAGTTACTGACAGATACACTTTTGTGTTTAAAAGCTGACCACTCGATAATGAAGTACTTTCTTTTTGTATATTTCGTTAAGAATGTGACTCTTAATGGCAGTTTGTGATTTTGAGGCTATTTCAGTGAATCAAGGCCGTTTTGAACATTTGACAGATTTATCCTTAATTCTCTCAAAAAGTTACTGACAGATACACTTTTGTGTTTAAAAGCTGACCACTCAATAATGAAGTACTTTGTGTTAGTAGATCTTTGTTAAGAATCTGACTCTTAATGGCAGTTTGTGATTTTGAGGCTATTTCAGTGAAACAATGGCGTTTTCAACATTTGACAGATTAATAATTAATTCTTTCAAAAAGTTACTGAAAGATAAACTTTTGTGTTTAAAAGATGAAAACTAGATAATGAAGTACTTTGTGTTAGTATTTTTCCTTAAGAATGTGACTCTTAATGGCAGTTTGTGATTTTGAGGCTATTTCAGTGAAACAATGCCGTTTTGAACATTGACAGATTAATGCTTAATTCTCTCAAAAAGTTACTGACAGATACACTTTGTGTTTAAAGATGAAAACTAGATATGAAGTACTTTGTGTTAGTAATCTTTGTTAAGAATGTGACTCTTAATGGCAGTTGTGATTTTGAGGCTATTTCAGTGAAACAAGGCCGTTTTCAACATTTGACAGATTAATGCTTAATTCTCTCAGAAAGTTACTGAAATATACATTTTTGTGTATAAAAGATGAAAACTAGAAAATGAAGAACTTTGTGTTAGTATATTTTCGTTAAGAATGTGACTCTTAATGGCAGTTTGTGATTTTGAGGCTATTTCAGTGAATCAAGGCCGTTTTGAACATTTGACAGATTAATGCTTAATTCTCTCAGAAAGTTACTGACAGATACACTTTTGTGTTTAAAAGCTGACCACTCGATAATGAAGTACTTTCTTTTTGTATATTTCGTTAAGAATGTGACTCTTAATGGCAGTT
Organism: Dissostichus eleginoides; assembly: GCA_031216635.1. Lineage (NCBI taxonomy): Eukaryota > Metazoa > Chordata > Actinopteri > Perciformes > Nototheniidae > Dissostichus > Dissostichus eleginoides. The sequence goes on along the minus strand of CM062274.1, from coordinate 1,328 downwards.
TGTGATTTTGAGGCTATTTCAGTGAATCAAGGCCGTTTTGAACATTTGACAGATTAATGCTTAATTCTCTCAGAAAGTTACTGAAATATACATTTTTGTGTATAATAGATGAAAACTAGAAAATGAAAGTACTTTGTGTTAGTAGATTTTTGTTAAGAATGTGACTCTTAATGGCAGTTTGTGATTTTGAGGCTATTTCAGTGAAACAAGGCCATTTTCAACATTTGACAGATTTATGCTTAATTCTCTCAAAAAGTTACTGACTGATACACTTTTGTGTTTAAAAGCTGACCACTCGATAATGAAGTACTTTTTTTTTTTAGATTTCGTTAAGAATGTGACTCTTAATGGCAGTTTGTGATTTTGAGGCTATTTCAGTGAAACAATGCCGTTTTGAACATTTGACAGATTTATGCTTAATTCTCTCAAAAAGTTACTGACAGATACACTTTTGTGTTTAAAAGCTGAAAACTAGATAATGAAGTACTTTGTGTTAGTAGATCTTTGCTAAGAATCTGACTCTTAATGGCAGTTTGTGATTTTGAGGCTATTTCAGTGAAACAATGCCGTTTTCAACATTTGACAGATTAATAATTAATTCTCTCAAAAAGTTACTGACAGATAGAGTTTTGTGTTTAAAAGCTGACCACTCGATAATGAGGTACTTTGTTTTAGTCGATTTTGTTAAGAATGTGACTCTTAATGGCAGTTTGTGATTTTGAGGCTATTTCAGTGAATCAAGGCCGTTTTGAACATTTGACAGATTAATGCTTAATTCTCTCAGAAAGTTACTGAAATATACATTTTTGTGTATAAAAGATGAAAACTAGAAAATGAAGTACTTTGTGTTAGTAGATCTTTGTTAAGAATGTGACTCTTAATGGCAGTTTGTGATTTTGAGGCTATTTCAGTGAAACAATGCCATTTTCAACATTTGACAGATTTATCCTTAATTCTCTCAAAAAGTTACTGAAAGATACACTTTTGTGTTTAAAAACTGACCACTCGATAATGGAGTACTTTGTTTTTGTATTTTTCCTTAAGAATGTGACTCTTAATGGCAGTTTGTGATTTTGAGGATATTTCAGTGAAACAAGGCCGTTTTGAACATTTGACAGATTAATGCTTAATTCTCTCAGAAAGTTACTGAAAGATACATTTTTGTGTATAAAAGATGAAAACTAGAAAATGAAAGTACTTTGTGTTAGTAGATTTTTGTTAAGATTGTGACTCTTAATGGCAGTTTGTGATTTTGAGGCTATTTCAGTGAAACAAGGCCATTTTCAACATTTGACAGATTTATGCTTAATTCTCTCAAAAAGTTACTG